>VXAC01008537.1:76294-108755 GCA_013399225.1 Rhipidura dahli
CAAAGAGAAAAGTCCCAAAAACTTAGTTTAAAAAAAAAAAAAAAAAAAAAAAAAGGACATTGTCTACGAGTCCTTTTCTTGGAAACAAGAGCTGCCCCAAAGTTTGGCAAAGCTTTCCTTGGAACAATGAAGGGCAAAATTAGGAGAGATAAATCAATTTTACTTTAAAAGAACAAGTTATTTGGTGAGATCTGCAGTAATTTTGATTGTTTTTACATAGTCCATCTTTATTTACCTTTGTGTCAGTCTAGCAAGGATTTTGACTCTATTTTGGTGGCATATAAGGATTTTCCTGTTTGCTCAAACTTTAGGGAACGTGATGAGTATTTCCATATAAAGAAAAGGGTCTGAAAGAGAGGGTTTATCTCAGGAAGGAGAAGAGTCTCCATTTTCCAGGATGCACTGAGATGATGCCACAGAGTCCCTGGCTTGTGGATGGGGCTTGGAGTGGAAGGGGTCCCTGCACATGGGAGAAGATGGAATGAGATGAATTTTAGGATGCCTTCCAACCCAAATTGGGATTCTGTGGTGGCCAGATATGAATGCATGTATTCACCTGCCCACTACAAGGTCAAACCTCATCCCTGCCAAGTGGTGTCATCAGTCCACACCACAAACCATTGGCCTCGTGGCACCGCGGGGCAGGGCTTTGGCAGGGCTGTTTATGAAATCCTGAATCCAGGGAGAAGAAAGCAGCAGAGCTGTCAAGACGCCCCAGTTCCTGTTTATGCCACAAGAGCCCCAAGGTTAGCTTGTGAAAAACGGATTAACTAATATGCTACAGGCACAGAAAGCCCTGGAAAAAAAGGAAGGAGGAACAGGTTTCCCTCCCGCCTTCGGAATATGTGGCGTGGGGCTGCTGGGCTAGCAAATGATAAGCAGAAGCCACCTTTGCCAAGGGAGGCTTAAAAAAATTAAGGAGAGCTTGTAGGAAGGCTCAAGGAGAGAAAAGAAGGGCTGGAGGGATCCTCAGCTGCTTTGGGAGCCGCGGGTCCGTGCAGTCAGGAGGTCACAGCGAGTTCAGCAGTTAAAGCCTGAACTCTCCCCAGAGCAGCTCCTTGTTCTGGAGCACACGTTGGCTGATGAGGATAATTCCAGTTTGTTTTCATTCAGCATAATCACATCACTCTGAGGAAACAACTGCTCAAGTGCTGGAGTGAGCGAAGGCATTCCTGGAGCCGGAGCTCCTTAGTCATCCCGACGATCCCTGAATCCCACGAGATGCGTGCGGAGTTTTGTGAGGCTCACTCTGCTCTGGGCCCTGGGCAAGGATCCATCCCTGCTCCTGGCCTCCCAGCCAGCATCTCTGCTGTGTTTCACCCCACCCAGCCCAGGTGCAAGGGTGAGGACCAGCCCAAAAAACCAGAGCACTGCTGCGGGTGAAGCTCGGGCTCAGCATCCTCACAGCCACAGGGAAGTTCAAAGTTCTCTGCCTTTGTTTGCTGTTAATTTGTCAAGTTTTATCTGTTCCCTCTACCCCTGGCAGCTGCACTGTGTGTAAAATCCTCCCTGTATCACATAAAAAATGCTCTGCCAGCCTCAGACTGGAAAAGCAAAAAAAGCAGAGGTCCATTTTTATGTAAATGTTTGGTCGGGGCATAATTGTCTCCCAAATCCGACTGAAGGCACTTAAATTGGTTTAAAGCCTTGCAGCTCCATGCTTTTGACAGATCCAGCCACAACCAGCTTGTTCTGACATCCATGGGCTTGTCACATGAATTTTTACTCTCAAATTAAGCTTTTTTTTATCGCTTAACATCAGTTAATAGGCACTTAAGATGAAGTAATTTCCTTTTTATTTTCTTACTTGGTCTCTGCTGATCAATGTGGGATGAGATCACCTTAATTTTATTTGGGGAGGGGTGGGGGGGTGTCCAAGGGAAAATTGGCAACATCCAGCTAGGGCTTATTTTGGTTTTATTTCCCCCCCTCTCCTTTGAACAGGGTGGGATTTCTGCAGAACAATTAACATTCATTCGCTAAGTGCTTTTGCAAGCGTGTTTACAAGAAATGCAAATACTCCAGGACTGTGGTGGGCTTGTTTTTCACCTCAATTTAGCCCCAGATCCTGTAGCGTTCTGTGTGTACATTGGAGTCTCATGCTACAGCACTTGAAAGTTTGCATGCCTGGAGCTGAGCGTGTCTGCAAACCTCTCCGAGGTGGAGGGGGCTGAGACAGGAGAGGTCTTGAGATCAAAAATCAAGGCTGTTTAGGCTTCTCCAGGTGTCCTGGATGGGAATTTCAGAGCCTGGAAACCTCCACCCCATAAAGAGGGTCCCCTGGTGTTCCCCCTGCCCCAAGATAACCCACGGAGGCTGACGCCTCCAGGACTGTGCTGTTTCACCTCAGAGCGTCTGCTGGCAGAGCAGAGGCGATAGCAGGGCTGCTGATTTATGGAGTGGTGGCTGAGTTCCCAGCCAGGAGCAGGAGAGAGGTTTTCCACTGGAAATGGGACGGCTCCGAGGCGCGGGGTCCCCAGCAGTGTTGGGTTTCTCCGGCCTGGTGAAAGTCACCCCCAGGTTTGGGGTTTTTCATGTAAATTGTAGGCACAGAGAGGTCTCCTTCTGTTTGGGCTCTCCAAGGAGTTGGCCAACCCATTCAGGGATGAAGTGTGGACAGGGAAATCCCCACATCCTTTCCCTAGGAAATGAAGCTAAAAATGGAATTCCTTCTTCCCAACTGATTAGTGGACATCAAAGAACAAATGGAGACCAAGGGCTGAGGGAAAGATTGGCAAAGGACAGTGAGAAGGGATAAATTTAGCAGGATGGGACAAGGCAACCTGGATACCCTCTCCCACATCACGAATGTGGTCCCTTGAGGGCATTCACTGGGAAAGTCTCTGCTTAATTACAGCCTAATTGCTGCTCCGGGTGCAGTTCTCATGCCTTTGGAAGATGGCTTGAGACTGGCTGGTGGAAAACTGCTCCCAGATATGTTTTCTTAAGATATCGGGCCAAGCCAAAGGAAATATGCCAGGGAATCATGGGTGTGGCTGGAGCAGGGATGAGAAGAGGCATATCTTGCTCTCTCAAGTGGGAAGAATTAAGTGCATGTGAACACAGGGACTAGGAGTCCTGGAAATAGTCCTGGGACAGCAGCAGCAGCAGCAGCAAACTCAGAGATAATTTAACCCTGATTCTCTTTTTATTCTTCAAACATCATAAAAAAGAGACTTCTGCTGCAGGGGACAAATGGGTAACACCGGGGTAGGTAAGAAATGGCCTTTATAACACTAAAACCCAATTGTCTGGAAGTTAAATACTAGAAGATGATGCAGAAACTCGAATTTAAAGCGGGGCTTTAAACCTGATAGGAATAAAAAACTCATCCAAAGGATCTGGAAGAAAGGATAGCTGATAAGGGTTATGGTGGATAAATGGTCCAGGAAACCAGTGTGGTCAGGGGAGGTGGGTGAAAGCTTCTTTGCTGCTTCTCCACCACTCCTGGAGGTGTCCAAGCAAGGCCTGGATGTGGCACTCAGTGCTCTGGGCTGGGTGACAAGGTGGGGACCTGTCACAGGTCAGACTCAATGACCTTGGAGGTCTTCTCCAGCCTAACTGATTCTGGGATTCTGTGACCCCCCCGAAGCACCAGATGGCCCCAGCCAGGACCGAGGACGCTGCATTTGCCACCTTCAGGGTGCCACCTTGGGCTCCAGACGTGGAGTGTTAATAAAATCACCCTTGTTCAAGGTTACGGCGTGAGTTGATTGCTCCTGATTAGGGATTTGTATTCACTTGTGACATCCTGCAATTTTTATTACCTTTATGGCAATAATTGCAAATAATAAAATGACAAACTATCGTAATTAAATTTTAATTAATTACAAATCCATTACTTTTAAGTTTATTCATGGTAAGGACAATGATACCGAAAACAATTCATTAAAGCACTTGATATGTAAATTATGAAACCAGACATTAATCTCAGGCAGCTCGTGTGTTCTCCACAGCAGTAGGGAATTTGTTTAAGGAAAGGCAGCTCTGGATGATTTTAGCTGCTAACTTGAGGGAGCAGGGAAATACTGGAAACTCTGGAGCTGAAATGATTCCCAAAGTCAGGTTCTGCATCCTCTAAAGGAAAATGCTAAGGAAGCAAAAAGAGATCCCTGGCTGGCCTTGCTGCTGTGGGTGGATAATCACTGTAACAGCACAGGGAGATGTGGCAATCCTGCAGGGAGGGCAACTCCCGGCTCTCAGTCCAGGTTTTTTCCTCCTGATGGGTAACTCTGTGCAGGCAGTGCTCAGGGAGAGGGTCTTGGAACACCAGGCAAGCAATGTTTCCTGAGCTTCGGCTATAAACACCCACCCATCTCCCCAAACCCATGGAATTCTATCTTTATGGTTCTCTTGTTAGGGCAGGAAGCCTCTCGTCCCAGCTCTCTACACTGAAATAATCCCATTTGTGATGGTCTGTTTGCCGTCAGCTTTTGCTGACTTAATTCAATGTACCAAGCCACGCTGGACTCTGCTTCCCCCGGATAACCTGAGCACAGATCCCTGCACATCCCGTGGGGAAAATGGTCCGTGTCAGCTAGAGGATGAGGATTATTCCTGGTCAGAAAGCCTCCTCCTTGGCTCTGGACAAGCAGTAAAAGTGCCCAGTGCAACAAAGGTCATGTTGGATGGGACTTGCAGCAGCCTGGTCTAGTGGAAAGTGCCCACGGCAGGGTTGGAATGGGATGAGCTTTAAGGATGTTCCAACCCAAACCACTCCAGGATTCTGTGATCTCCACAGAGTTCTGACCCCAGGCAGTGGGAATGAGTCACTGCACTTTGACCACCTCCTTCTGACAACCTGGGGCACTCTGGCCCGAAGGAGGTCAGCCCCAAGCTTTTCATTTTTCCCTCTAACACTGTTTTATACTGGGAAGCACGGGATTATATTTGCCTTTTGCCAAAGCCAGCTGGCATTTTGCTGCAGCACCCTCTGTGCTCCCGATTGTCTGCGATCCACATGTAACCCTATCCAGCTTGGGAGCTTTCCTGTCCAAGGGGAAGGCACGAATGGAGGGGGGACGTGATCAGACAGAAAGGCACCTCCAGCTCGGACACAGGGAGCCCAAAGCAGGGAGGCACACCCAAGGTTAATAAAACGTTGCTCCACCAGCTTCTATCTAATCTTGGAAAACGAAGATTTCTCTGCTGCGAAGAAAAATGGGAAAGTGATTATGTGACTTGAAATAAGGTCTTGCTCCACTGTCTAGACAGCTTTAAAAAACATCAAGCTGGGGTGTTCCTATTTATGAAAAATGCAGCTGCGCTGCTGCCTTCCGCAGGCGAGGGAAGCGAGAGGTGCACTTGAGGTCATTTGGCTGCTCGCTGAGCCTGTCCATGGGAATTTATTCCTCTCTCCTTCTTGCTTTATTTGTTTTATTCCTTCTGCTTCCAACCTGCCATCCCCAGCTCTCTGGGCCGCTGGGCTCTGTCCTTGGGGGCTGCTGGCAGCGTCAGACACGGATCCCTGTGAGGGTCTGTGAGCCAGGATGGCTGCTGGGTGCTAATCCAGGCTTTTTCCTTCCCAGATTATTGCCGTAGGGATGGCTGCCCAGAGCAAAACTGCAGACAGCCTCTGGATCCTTAATAGAGTCTCTTAAGACCTCTCTTTTAAACTGGAAGATTTTCATTTGCCCTAAATGCAACCTCAGCAATTCCCCTCTGCCTTTTTTTCCCCCCAATGTGTAGGGTTGGACCTTTTTTCCTGGTGGGAACCAGGCAGGTGGAATCTGATGCTGAAACAGACTGGGCAGGATTTTCACCAGGATGCTCTGCTGATGGCACCCAGTACCACATTCCTGCTAAGGCTCAACCTTGAGTGGTCTGAGAAAAAAAAAAAAAGAAGAAGAAGAAGAAAAAAGAAACAAGCCTACTGATCATGGGGCTGTGTCCTACAAAAGGGGGAAATGGGTCAGCAGATCTGTTAATCCCAGCTTGATCTAAAGTCTCTGGGACAGGTGGCAACCTTCATTTAATGGAACAATGAGATCATTAGGAATTGGTAATGAACTGTAGTGCAGCCGTGAAAGTAGGTCACCCTTACCCCAGGAACACTTCAGCCTGTCCCCATTCATGTGCGGCGGCAGAGATGGCCGGGGGCAGGGTGACAGCCCCGTCCTGGGATTTGCTAAACCAGATGATTTTGGGAACAGAGTGGGGCAAACGCTGCAGACACGAAATGGGTTCGATTATCTCGAGCAATGAAATGTCTTTAAAAGGGGCCAGTTCAGGTTTAGGTGTTGAGCCCCACTGGCCGCAGGCTGCCCATGATTTGTGGGGAGGGTGGGTTTGGAAGAACCAGTCTCAGGCCAGGGACAGCGATCACCCGGGAGGAAAAGAGGAGAGATCCTTTCCTAATCCCCAAGGGAGGCTTTGCCCGCCCCTGAGCATCACACGGATCCCTATTTCCTCATCCTGAGGGCCTCCCAGAGGATCTCTCCTCACCGCAGCACTCACAGCTGGAGGTGTACGGCCATCCCTGAGCTTTTCCTTTCAGATGCACTCCCTGCTGCCTTCAGGGCTGAACTCTGGGTGCTTCTGGGTTGAAGTGATCCTGGACACCTTGAGTGCTGCCCAAATCCCAAGCCTTGCACATCAAATAGGATCCACATCTACGAATTTTTTTCTTCTCCCTTTGACCCCTCGTGGATGAAACCCAAGTGCTCATGGTAGGACTACAAATTTGAAAAGCTTCTATTTTTCCCTCCACCTTCATTTGCTCCCAAATCCTGATGTTCCTGCAGCCCTCTGTAACTTTGTGAACCACCAAGCAGGCAGCCTGCTGCCCTGCAGGGGGAGAGAGGTTTGCTCAGCCAGTGAAAGCCCCAAGGGCTGAAGATAGGAAAGGTTAAGAAAATATTTTGCTCGAGATGCAATAAGCAGTAGTGGGGCTTGGAAGGTTATTTCATTTTTTTTAAAGGGGTATTCAAGCAAGCATTTTATAAATATTTATAGACAAGGAACTGTGCTAAAATAACACTTGAGGGCTGGTTTGAACTCCTCCAGGAAATTGAGGTGGTGCACGGTCCCCATGTGGCTCTTGTGTGTTGTTAGTGAGGATCCTCCTGCTCTGCATGTCCAGGAACAGGCTTCAGCTGTTGTCCATACTAACTACAACTTTTGCCAGTGTATGCCCAGTGTATGGATGTGGGATTCAAGGTGGTGCTGGGGAAGTGACCGGTGTCCCCCAGCTCTGCCTGCCATGCCCTGAGGCGCCTGTCCCATAAATTCAGCAGAAAGCCCCATAGTCCTGACTCTCAACCCCACAACAGCATTTTCAAACCCAACCCATTCCACTGAGGAGCACATTGGGGACCAGGAATGCCACCACTGGCCACCAGGCCAAAGGAACAGGTCTCTTTTTGTCACCCTTCAGTGGGTAAAGATCCACAAACCCTCCCTTCCCTCCACAGCTGGAGCTGGCTGTCCATGTCCTCTCCTTCTGGGCACAGGTGTTGTAGTCTTCACCAACACTCAAAAACTTCAGGAGGGGAGGGATTCTTCCTCTCCCTTCCCAGTTTTCCTCTTCTTGTTTATATTTTTTGTGCTCCTCTTCATCTGCTCACAGCTCCAGGCTTTCTTTCCATCCACGCTGCCGTGGTGTCTGAGCTGCTTCACGAGGAATTTCTGTCCATGTCCTTCCAGATGGAATCTGGACATGGTTTGCTGGAGGAATGGGAAAGAAAGTAGAAAACACTTCAGGTCATCTCCCCCCACCACCAGTTCCCTGACAGAAACAGCTCCAGAGGGTGATCTTGAGGAGAAACACGAAGATCCCAGTGGAGCTTGGTGGGGAGAAGGATTTGGAACACTGGTGACACTTTGGGTGCAGCCAGCTGGGTTTTCCTATCACAAGTGAGCTGGCTCTGGGGCCAAAAGGGACACTGGTTCCCAGTGTTTCCACTCCCTCAGGAACGTCTTTCCCTTCATAACAAACAACCAGTTGACAATTTCAGCTCAGATGCACAAATAGATTCCATCTCCCAAGCAGAATTTTCCAACCACTCTTCTGGAAATAGGACACATGGAAAACCTTGGGAACTGTTAAAGGGAGAGGGATGCAATTCCCCTCATAATAAGGGCTGATTTCTTTGTATTGCTCAGAGAAGGGCAGCCTAAATAAGTATCCATGTGTAGCTGAGCTGCTGAAAAATCAGTTTTTCACCTTTTGGGGCAGACTGGAGAGGGTCCTGTGAGTGTTTGCCCTTGGCTGTGACCAGGAAGGCTGCCTTGCGGCAATGCCAGTCCCTTGGCACCAGTCCTTCCTCTCAGCTCTCCCACTTTTGAGGATTAAAAAGAGTGCAATATCCATCTTGCTCCGTAATGCAAACATTGCAGCGGGCCAGGCAGCTGATAAGGAATCACTTCTCGGTTTAACGAGGAGACTTGACATAAACTCAAGAGTGCACAGAAAAAAAGGAAAACATTTCAGAGGGTGCCTGCAATGGAACGTTTCTGGCACGTAAAAAAGCACAAGGCGAGCCTGGTTCACGTCAGTAAACATTTTCAGCTTCCTTTCAATAAAAATATAATAACCATTAAATTTAAACCCAACAACAAAAACTTTCTGTAAATGTACACTGAGCAGTTTGGTCTAGAAAATTTTTCACCCCTTCTACCAGCAAAGCAGCCCCATCCAGGGGAGTTTTGGGGTTTGTTTTTTATTTTCCCTTTATGGCTCAGCTGTAAAGGAGAGATTAAAAGCAGTAAGAAGCCAGGAGTGTTTCACCTGGTCCAGTGACAAAGCAGTGGTTCTTCGAGGTCCAGCCAGAAATGCAGGTTTGCTGGACATGGGCCATGCTTCCAGGCAAATGTTGATTTCTTGGATTCTTTCCCACTGTTCTCAGCCAACTGTGTGCCCAGATGGAAGGATGGTGGCGTTGGATTCCTTAGGGATCTCCTTTTCAAGCTCTGACGTCTAAATGGAGGATAAATGCAGATGGAGAGGGACCATGTAGTGACAGGACAAGGGAGAATGGCTTCCAGCTGACAGAGGGCAGGGTTAGGTTGGGCACGAGGAGAAAATTCCTGGCTGTGAAGGTGGAACAAGTTGCCCAAAGAAGCTGCAGCTGCCCCATCCCTGGAAATGCTCAAGGCTGTGTTGGATGGAGCCCTGAGCAACCTGATTGAGTGGAAGTTGTCCCTGTTCCTGGGCAGATGGGTGGAACTGGTTGATCTTAAGGTCCCTTTCAACCCAAACCATCCTGGGATTCCATGGTTTTTATGGAGAGGAGAGGATTAAAACACCAGCTGGGGCATTGGAGTGCTGTGGTTTCATGGAAGCTCTCCAGGGTCAGCCTGGAGCAGGGGTGACCAACCCTTGGCCACGAGGCCCAAAATCCTCCTCAGAGGCTCTCAAGTGCATGAAGAGCTTGTAGCTAAAAGCAGCAGAACAGTACCAGGGTGCTGATCTTGGCTTGAAACCAGTTTGTTTGGAAGGGAAATGAAACCAGAGGATATTTTTACGACCGTGATGAATATCCAGCGTTGATTCTGCTTCCAGAGCGCACATCCAGGAGGGCAACTCTAATTATTTATCTCAGGAAATTGGCAGGTTCTTGATATTGGGGCTGAAGCATTTCCTCACCTGCACACAGAGACTCTGAGCGAGTATATTGTCCCTTCTTTGGAGCCCTGGCAGTCCTGCTGCTCACTCAGCCCCTTTAGAAAGGGAAAATTTGGCAGCTTGTCCTTTGGCATGCTCGGAGTGGGGCTTCAGGGATGCGTTCTCTTGTCTCTGCCTCAAAGTTTAGTCTGTATTCACTCAAACTCCCCTCTGAGCTGAGAGGGTGTTGGGTTGTGCCTGCGTTCCTTGATTTAAATTTTTTTTTTCTTTATAATTCGTCATTTAGTTTAATATAAATTATAAGTAAAACCCCCTCTGGATGGGGAAAACTGTAGGAGGTGTTGGCAGAGTTCACTGGAGAGATGGATGGGGTGGGACACCTGGCTATGTGGCCAAGCCCGACTGGAATTTCCTTGGTGTCTTGGCAGGAAAGGGAGAAAGAGAAAAAAACCTTTCCTTGAAAAAAGTGGTTGAACTTTCTGTGCTACCTGGAAAACACGATTCCCTTTTGATATTATTTAGTATTATTTAGTCATCTGGAGCTTTATTTTTATAGTACACAAGTTTGGGAAGGAAAAGGCCTTTTGGAGGAAAAAACCCAACTCAAGCCCAGTGTTTCCACTCCCTCAGGAACGTCTTTCCCTTCATAACAAACAACCAGTTGACAATTTCAGCTCAGATGCACAAATAGATTCCATCTCCCAAGCAGAATTTTCCAACCATTCTTCTGGAAATAGGCTGCCTTACGCCTGATTTTTTTACCAATGCCATGGATTTCAGAACCCAGCTTCTCCAAGTCTCAATTTCGCCAGATATTGAGCAGTAGAACCTGGTTATATTTCTGCATAGATAGCAGTGAAATTCAATATAAATTAAAAATTTATAGGACAAACATGGGACATTTTTGTGGTTTATCACATTTGATGTCTATGGGAATTCTTTCTCCGCAGGCATTCTCAAGGAAAACCTTAAAACACTGGGGAAAAAAATGTATTTTTAAATGTTTACATATGGGGACACGTAGTGGAATGTCGCAGAGATGCTTTTTTATTAACCAGATGGTAACTTCTTATTTACATTTCCCATATAAAACCATCTGTGCTCGAAGTGGGGAGATGCTCCAGTTGGGAGTTTGGCTGCAGGGGGTGGATTTGTTACATCCAATTTTCTCCTCTCATCAGAGCTGAATATGTAACACTTGTTTTATTTAACCTTGCTTTAATTAGAGGGTTACAAAAGTGCACTTGGCTCTCCCATGCAGTAGCTGGCACTTTGGATTTTGCCGCTTTCAGAGAAAACTGAGATTTCTTGCCTCGTCTCCCCTCATGCTGGACTCACTTTCTCTGTTTCCATCCCATGGTTCCCTCTCCCAGCCTTCTCCACCCCTAAATCCCCTGTTCTCAGTGTGAAATCCCGGCCCTGCCGAAGTCAATGGAAGCCTTGACATCAGCTCCAGCAAGGCTGGGATTTCTCCCTGGGTGTTTATTTTCTTTAAGCACTCCCAGCCTGTTGCTCCATCCAACTTTTCTCAGAGCCAAGTTCAACACTTCCCTCTCCACTGTCCCTGTCACTCTCCTATGAACTCCCTCCAAATTAAAACTTTGGGTGCCCAGAATGCTCAGTGCTGTTTCAGGTGTTGTCTGAGCAGTAACCCCATGGAAATACTATTTTTTGGTTTTTTTGTGCTGTCAGCTTTGCTGGGCTGTTTGCTTTTCTCTTTCTTCCCCCTCGTTTTATTGGCATATTACATTGCATTTTCATGTCATTAATAAAGATGGACAAAAATACCAGACCCAACACTGACCTCCCGATGGAATCCACCAGCTCTGCCAACTCTGTACTCTGTTGGTCGCCTTTTTTGCTTTTCCTCCCATCTAGTTCTTATCCTTCATGGGCCATTTCCATCCAGGCCAATTTGCATTCGTCCTGTGTGATCTGAGGAGACACCAAACTGGAGGCTTCCTCCTGGTAGGAATCCCATCCATGTGGGAACCAGATGTTGTCATCTGTGAAAATTTTCATAATTCAAAAAGGAATTTAAAGGAAAATTTGTTTCCCTTAACATGTCAAAAATTAAATTTGACCAAAAAGTGATTTTTTTTAATTAACAGATAAAAATTGTCTGAATGACACTTTTGATGTTGAGTTACCTAAGCTTGTGCAAGGCTTAAGTGAAAAAGACAGACTAGTTGGATAAAATCAAGCCTGTAAACTCTGATAAAATCAAGCTTGTCTGACACAATGCTCTCAAAAATCAAGGTAACTCCACAGAACTTCATTTCCCAGTAGAAAACTTCCTGATGAGACCAGTTATGACTAAGAGCAGTAGCCTAAATATGTGATCTCTTCCCCCAGCCCCACAAATGCCTCTCATTTTCTGGAAAAAAAAAACCCAAACCACATTTTCAGAGTTGTGTAGCATTTCTCTTCTTAAAGGGTTTTATTCTTTTCAAATCTGCTGCAGAAAATAGGAGTATACTTAGGAAGGAGGGGTTACAAACCGGGCTGCAACTGTCAAACACTCAGCATGGAGCATCCTTTCCTGGGGCTTTCCCATCTCCTGGACTTGATTGGTGTTTGGGGATAATTTGAGATTGGCTGTGGCTTGCTTGAGGAGGGCTGTGCTGGGAACCTCAGCCAGGGTCAAAGCTTCCCGTTTGCTTTGGCACGTGTGCTCTGAGTGTGGTGGGATGAGCCACTGACCACCACCTTCACTCCATGTCCTGGCCAATTTCCTTGGATGCTGGCCAGCAGTTCCTGCTGGACTCGTGTTCCAGGGCTGTGTTTGAACTCCCCTCTGTCATCCCGAGCATCCAGATGTGACAGATCCATAGCACTGCGCTGCAGATGCTGGATATTGGCTGCAGCTGGGGTAAATATTATTCCTGTATCCCAACGAGGATGAAATAACATCTCCAGAGGATTTGGAGGAGAGACTGAGGGGACTCAGTTTGTCATGGGCTGCCCTTGGGCTCTTTTCCTTTTCTCCTCCTCTTGTCAGGAAGGGAAAAACCTGGCCTGCCAGGAAGGGGATTTCAGCTCTCCCTTGGATCCTGGTCAGGAAAACAGAGCACTTTGTTTGTGATGGCAGCCTCCACCAAAACGGCTCAGGGGCCAAATTAAGGCTGAGGAGGAAATTCATCCTCTCCAAGATGAAAGGTCTGCTTGATTTCTTCCCTAGCCTCTGCTGGTTCCCATGCACGCCTCCCTCTGCTTGATGGATGAAGGATGAGAACCATGGAATAATAGAATGTCCTGAGCTGCAAGGGACCCACAAGGATCATGGAGTCCAACCCCTGGCCCTGCACAGACACCCCAACTATCCCACCCTGGGCATCCCTGAGAGTGGTGTCCAAACATTCCTGGAGCTCTGGCAGCCTTGGGAATGTGACCATTCCCTGGGGAGCCTGGGTAGTGCCCAGCACCCTCTGGGGGAAGAACCTTTCCCTGATATTCTAAAGTCCCCTGACATAGCTCCAGCCATTTCTGGTCCTATTCAGGCACTTCAGGAAGTCCTGGGATTCCTTGGGAGGATATGAGACCACAGACACCCCTTAAAGGAAAGGGGTGTCTGTGTGCTGAACCTCCTTGCCTCCTATTCAGCTGTCAATCCCATAGCTCCAAACTGGGATAACATTTCCCTTCTTTCACTCTTTCCTTGCCTTCTCTCTCAGGGTGCTTCCTGTCTCCCTCCCCACCTTCCAGACAGAGCCTGACAGCAGCCTGGAAGGGAGAGCAGGAAAGTATGGACTGATTGAATTGGTAAAAAACCTTTCCATTAATTAAAACTTCAGGGAAGGTGTGGGAAGGCTTTTCCATACCATTTGCCAGGAGTGGCAGCTTTGGGAAGGAAGCATTTATTTGGAGATTTTCTCTTCTGGCCAGATTAAGGTTTTGTGATGAGCTGTAAGTGTTGTGCACTCACACAGATGGGACCCTCTGCCACCCTCTCTTGTTTGGTGGCCTGATGTTCCTATTTAATTTGAAAATATTCTGGTTTGGATAAGTTTCTAATTTTAATTTTTTTTAGTTGGAATACTTGCATGAGTTTTGAAAAAGCTCAAAAAGCAGATTCAAAACTGAGCTGGAAAACCCCATTTTGGGCAGATCTGGTTCCCAGCTTGTTTACTGCAGTTAATAACATATTCCTGAAATCTCAGGCAATTTGAGATATTTGTGTTCCAGCATGAACCCAAAGTGGAAATGGAAGTAGCTGGGCCCTTCTCCTTGAAATTACTGTTGGTGGAATCATTTCACTGCCATAATTTCCGGCCTGTAAATGTTGTTTTACCCTCTTTGGGGTCCCATTCCCTTTCTGTTTCAAAAGGGGCTGGTAGTACAGTCTGTCATCCTTGAAGTGAACATCCCAAGGGCTGGAAGGCTTAAACTCCTTTCCCTGAGCTGCGAGGGCATCCTGTGCAGCTTGGATATCGCTCCCAGGCAAAACCATTTTCACTTTCCATCAGGCAGCCCGGGCAGAAATCCCTGCCCTCAAATCCAGCCCCCTCCAGCCTGTGCTTGATCCTGTGCCTGCCAGGCTCTTGTGGCTGTGGGTTTTATGTCCCTGGAGGTCCTGGGGGGCTGCCGCCACCTCCAGCCCCGGGGAACCAGCAGAGCCACCCCCAGCTCTGAGCTCATGTGTTTTGCTGCCATCCAGCACCGACTGACACGTGCAGCTCCTGGGCCTTATTTATGGCCGGGACACGACATCCAAAGTAAACAATGCCTGGGGCCTTCTCCCTCTTCCCCTGCACGGGGCTCCAGATGGGGAGAACCTGTATTCCCAGGGGTCCCAGATGGTGATGGATCACCTGGAGGGGTGATGGCTGTCAGCCAAGCCCTAACCTGTTTAGTCTGATGGGCAAGGTGAGCTCAAACAATTGGCATCTCGGCTTTGAACACTGGGACAGAGGCGTTCCCCATGCTCCTCTGCAAATAAATCACAGTTCAAAGCAGCTGGGGTTGTGGCAGAGGGGATATTTGACCATGGGACAGTGTGTTTCCAACTCTCACCCCTCATAAAACTCAGGAGAGGAGCAGAGGAGCCAAAAGTGGGTCTCAGTGGGGGTGGGTGTAGGGCTGGGCTAACGCCTGTGGGTGCAGGGAAGGTGAGAATAGGAAAAATGGTGGGATCCCAACTCCATTTTGCCATTCTTTAAGTGGCAAATCTATCTCAAAGGGCCACTTTATGGATTTCATTTATGGCTGTTCGTGCCCTACATCATCTCTGAGTAGAGAAGTGCCACTTTGGGTTTGTGTATCTTTCACTGACATGTATATTTAGCACTCGTTAACCACTTACCTTGGGCTAATAGTTCAACTTGTGTTCCAAATGTCCTCTTTTCCGTGAGTTCTCGGAATTGGAGAGACCACTCCTGACAGATTCATTTCAGCTTTGTCTGCTACAGCCTTTTAGCTGATCTGAGCAGTTATTTGCCATGCTGTTTTTTAAAATGGTTAGTCAGAGTGAAACCATCTCATTGCTTTAAACCTGCAAATGATTCTTGCCCGTTTCAGCTAAAAGCAAATTCAGAACATTTGTTGCTTTTTACGGGGGGAAAAAAAATTAATTAATTCACTTCGTCTTGGTGCTTTAGCCAAGCTGGTTGCAATTAACTTCGTGGTTCCTGTCCAAATTTTTCCTGCTCTTGTTTCTGGGTGTTTTCATTGTTTTGTTCCATCTTCACTGGGCCTGATGGTTTGTTTTCCATCTATTTGACCTTTGTAAGCACATAAACTCCCAGGACTGACAAGACCTGGAGTGTGTAGTCCTCGCACAGTGTCTTTTTTTGTTGGTGTTTTAACTCAAATGTCTTTTTTGGTTGGCGTTTTAACTCAAATGCACTTAAGCCCATGCTTAAACCTGACTTCAGCATGATCTAAGCCTGTGTCAGATAAATTTAGGCACGACTGGGGCTGTTTCCTACAAAAGCACCTGAGGCAGGAGGGGTTGTGAGCCTGGCACAGTCTTGGTGGGAAACACCCAGGTCTGCTTCTCTGTGATTTCCTGTCCACATAAAACTGAAATTGCTGCAATGAGTCAAATCAAATATAGACCGAACCACTGGGTTTTTCCCCCCTTAAACGAAAATGGAACTCTCAGAGGATCAGGCTGGCAGCTGAACCCAAACCAGAATCAAATCTGAGGCACAGTACTTCAGAAAAAAGAAAGAGTTCAAATTGCTTTGCAGTGCCCAGATGTGGGGCAGCCCCTCCTTGGATGAGCTCAACGCACGCGGGGTTCCCAGAAGGGGAGTTTGGCATCTCCCCTCCTTGGCTGATGAGCAGGAACCTGCCTGGGCTGTCAAGGTTCCCTCATCCCACCTTGGGGAACGTTTTGATTTCAGCAGATCAGCAAACGATCTCCAAGAAATGCTTTGCTGTTGGGTTTAGTGGTTGCAGGGGTTTTTCATCCTTGTTATTTCCTCTGCTCCGCTGTGGGATGAGGGATGTTGCACATGCTCAAGGAATCCTCCACGGGCTTCAGGAAAGCAATAAACAGACCAGGCTGAGGAGGAAGTGGATGGAAACCCAACCCAGGAAGATGAGAAGTGAAGGATTCAGCCTGGGCTTGACTCTGTGCCCAGAGATGCTGGGAGGTGTGCTGTCACTGACTGCAGCAGGCTTAGGCCAGTCCTGGGGGCTTTGCAGAAACCTGGTCCCAGATCAATGCAGGGTTTATTCAAGCCTATTCCCATTCTTTTTCCCCATTAACCCTGTTTCTTCCCAGGTAATTTTCACTCATATGTCACAAAACTCCTATTTTATATAGCCCTGCCAGTGCCTTCAACCATGGGCTTCTCTTTCAATCCAAAGGCTTTGTATTCATTTCCCAGGAGCTCGGTAGCAGGCAGGGACATCCAAAAGGCAACTTCAGATTCAATAAAAATAAAAGAAATTCTGTTTTTTTGGGTTTTTTCCTTGTCTGTTCAGCAGTGCAAAAAAACCCAGTGAAGGAGGAGGGAGGACTTCTGGTTTTGGTTATTTCCTTGGTCAGAGCTGCCACAGGGGTGGAGAAAAGCTGGAAGCAAAAGTCCCCAGGCTCTGGGAGTGGAGAAATCAGCCCTGCTGGGTTGCTTTTCTCCAGATCCTGCTGCAAAGCTCCCCCCCAGGGCTGCAGGAATATCGCTGCCACCAGGATCCATCTGTGGAGTCTGTTTTCAAACCTTGTTGTGCTAATTTGTGGTTTTCAGGAGAAAGTGTTGGAAAAGAGAGTAGTGTTGTGAATCTGAGCCAGACCTGCTAATTTTGGCTGCTTGTCCTTTTTCTATGTTCCAGTTGCTCTTGGATTTTTGGTATTTTTACTTTAAATAGAGGAAATAAGAGAAAAATGAACTATATTAGGAAGACTTCCATTCATTTCTCTGACTCGATAGAAGTCAGCTTTGCATAACTCTGCAAGAATTCCCCTGCTCCTTGTTTTGCTGGTTCTAAAATGCATTTCATAGTGACACTGAATTCTAAAAATGGAACCCGAGTCTAAGATACCTCCACATTTGAGTTAAGTCAAATTAAGCCTGAGCAGTTCCACATTTTGCAGCCTTCCAGAACCTAAAAGGGCTCCAGAGAGCTGGAGAGGAATTTTGGATATGGGAATGGAGTGACAGCATGAGGGGGAATGGCTTCCCACTGCCTCAAAGCAGGGTTAGATGGGATATTGGGAAGGAATTGTTCCCTGGGAGGGAGGGCAGGCCCTGGCACAGGGTGCCCAGAGCAGCTGGGGCTGCCCCTGGATCCCTGGCAGTGCCCACGGCCAGGCTGGACACTGGGGCTGGGAGCAACCTGGGACAGTGGAAAGTGTCCCTGCCCATGGCAGGGGTGGAATGGGATGAGCTTTGAGGTCCTTGCAACCATTCCATGATAGTCCCAGGCCGCATCTGCTCGTGGAGAGCAGATTTAGGGGGCAGATGAAGAATTTTTTGAGATGGCAGGAATATCAAACCTGTTTGCTCAGGGAAGGGTTGTTTTCCATACCACCTGCCTGTGGCTGTCCTCTGCTCAGCGTGGAGTCCTCTTCCAACCTTGCGTGGAGGGAGCTTGGCTGGGCTGCCAAGAAAAACACAGGGAATCACTCTTTTATGAGCTATCTCTTCCTCCCTTTCATGTTGTTGGGAATTTCCTTGTGTGTCTCCCCCTCACAAATTCCTTTTAATTACGTTGCATCCAAGAGAAAGGAATCTATCCCAGTTTGGCTTCTCCAGCACTGGGAAATGCAGCGCTCGCCCTGCTCCTCCTCTCCCATGTCCTTTTTTAGGGTTTCCAGGACAGCAGTCCAATGGCCTGAAGAGGAAAAATTATCTCAGGTGAGGGGCCAATTATCACCACTGCCAGTTCTGGATGGGAGGAAATGTTCACCTGGAATTCCTGGGAGTTGTGGGGTTGGGATGAGGAAAGAGCAGCATATCTGCTGAGCACACCAGGAAAAGGTGGGGGATGTGTTTCTGCCCCTCATCATGGCTGTAACCATGAGAAATAAGGGGTGAGATAAGGGGTCACCACACCAGTCATTTGGAATTATAATCCTTGGAATTATAACACTGTGTTCCTGCTGCCACAGAGACTGCAGTAAACACAAATCTGAGGAAAACAAGAAGTGCTCAAATGTTCTCCAAGGGATGATTATTGTTTTCCAAGGCAATGATTATTGCCTTTTTTTTTTTTTTTTTTTTTTTGTTAACCCCTGTGGTAAACTCCCTTTTGTCCAAATGAAAACTTTCCAGGAGAAAAAAAAAGAAAACATAAAAAATCCCCTCAAAAAGATTCTGGTGGAGCCTTTCGTTTGTTTGTTTCCAAATGTCATTTTAATGAAGTCGAGGAGCTGCGTCACATTTTGTCAAAGCCAGAATGAAAACATGATGTATCCATTAAAAACAGAGCTGGAAAGAAGGGAGATTAGACAATTCCCCTGCACTAAAATGTGATTGAGTATTTTCAGGATACAGATAAAATGCCAAGAAATGTTGGTGCTATTTTGGCTTTGCTTTCATCCCCTTCCCCAAAACACAACCTCCCTTTTCCCACAGCTTTGATACCATACCTTGAACACTCCCTGCTCCCTCTGGCTGCCCTCAATTAGGAATGCACAATTAGAAATCCTCATTAGAGTATCCTATCACAGAGCAGCCCCTCACATCGCATGCATGAGTGGTTGTCCCCTGTTCCCTGCCCTGCTCTGGTCCTCATCCCAGGTAAAATCCTGCCCTGGCCTTTCCATGGTATCTTTGTCACCTCTTTCCTATCCAGGGTTTTAGCATTTTCCTAGGAATTAATTTAACGCCAGTGCTGGAGAAACTCCTCCATATCTACAAGATCCTTAAACCAAATGCACACTGCTGCTACTACTGGATCCATTTAATGAATCCAAACATTTCAGGAGAATGTAATCACTTTCACCTGCAGCTTCAACAGGAAATTGTGGAAACATTTCCATCCCACAGAGCCCAATTTTTCCCTGCCTCACCTGTTTTTCCTACCACAGCTCTAACACGCAGAGCAGTTGATGTTCAGATTTCTATCTTGACTCATTTTAGCACAAAAGTCAAACCAACCCAAACATTTCAGCTTCATTGGCAATTTGCTTCCACTTGTATTTGGAAGAAATAGAAAAATCACATCTTCATACGCTCCCTTCCCTCCAGACAAATGCTTCAGACAGCGCTTTTCCCTGACTTTTGTGCTCAAAAGTGTCAAGGAAATCTGAGTCACTTGTCTGCTTTGAATTTGTAAAGAATAAATGGGCTTCTCAAGCCCTTGGGCTGTGTTGGAATCTCAGCCAGAGGCTTCTATTTATAACCCAGTGAGTTCTTGTATGACACTTTCTTATCCTCATCTCACAGATGGGAGTGTGGCTGTCCAAGGTCACCCAAATTTGGAGCCACAGTCGGAGCCCAGTCCCCTCCTGCTGCCCACTGACCAACTTGAACCAGAGAAAATGCATCACCCTCTTACACAACAGCTCTTCTAGTGGTGCATGTCAGAAAGCTAGGGATGTTTTCATGGAAATTTCCATGGAAAACACTCCTTTTCCTGGTCAGAAATGTCTGCCTTGGGGAAATTCTGCTTTTTCAGTAGGGAAAATTCAGAATGCTGGGAAGTGGGGGTTGCCTTTTGCCTTCCCTTCCAGTTCTCCTCTTCCCATGCATTTCCCATTTGGAGAGGAAATTTGTGCAAGCAGAGCCAACCACGCAGCTGCAGTGGTTTGGTTCCTGAAAATACATAAGCTGAGATTTATCCTCACACCAGTCTCCTGGTGGCCATGGAAAGACTTTGTTCTGTGGTGCAGAACACCAAAAAGTACCAAAAAGCATCGAAAAGACACAAATCCAGAGGAGGTCAAGGGGATGCTCTCGGGGCTGGAGCTCATCTGCTCTGGAGCCAGGCTGGGTGTTCACCTGGAGAAGAGAAGGCTCCAGGGAAACCTTAGAGCCCTTCTAGTGTCTAAAGGGGCTCCAAGAGAGCTAGGGAGAGCAATTTAGAATAAGAGTGTGCAGGGCTTCTGTCTCCTGCATTTGGAATATAAACTGGAAGGGAGAGACTTCTCCTGTGTTTCAGAAAGGTAGACCTGAGTGTGATAGGGAAACCAGCAGTGATTAGAACATCCTGAGGTGGGATATTCCCTTATTTTGGTTCTGGGCACCCAGGGGTGCTCCCTGGGCTATGAAATGTGTTTTCCTCCACAAAAGTAGACATCTCTTCTCTGTTCTGCTGTAGCCAACCCAGACCACTCCTATGAGTGGAGTCCCAGGGGGGGATGCTCATTCCAGGATGGAAATAGAGATTTTTTTTCAGCTCCTACAAACTGAGATCATCTGTATGAAAATAGGAGTTTGTAAACCAGGATAAAATTGTCCTTGTGGGAAGTTACACCAGTACACCCAGATGACCAGGAACTCATGTCCTACATTCATTGACCTCATCCATGCAGACAGGGATGGGAGTGGGGTGGAACTGCAAGGACACCTTCCACTATCCCAAGTTGCTCCAAGCTCCATCCAACCTGGCTTTGGACACTTCCAGGGATCCAGGGGCAGCCACAGCTTCTTTATATCCCTCCATATCATTTAGAAATTAAGGAATTGGGTGCCTAAGGTTGTTGTAACAGACATGGGGGTGCAAATCTGACTAAATCTCCCCTATTCCTCAAATTCCTGGCATATGCTATGTTTCTTCTGATTCACAAGGATCCCAGGTAAACAAGGCTGTGGAATTTATCAGGGGAAGTGAACCCAGCCCATGAATGGCACCACAGCAATGTTTTTGCAGATTCTGGTGAATGCTGAATGGATCTCAGCTCCACTTCCTAAACTGCAGGGCTTTCATCCCAAAGAAACTGAAATTAAATTATTGTTTGGCATTTTGAAGGGCTTTTTGCTGTTTGGTCCCAAGGGAAAATGGAGTCTCCAAAAATGGTTGCCTGCAGAAAACTCAGAGTTTTCAGGGATTGCATTTGCCAAGTGGAGATATCTTGGGGAGAACTCCGAATTTTAATCTCAGCTATTTAGGGACAAGCCTATGTGGAGAGGTCAGGGATGCAGCTCAGCTAAGTTAACTGCAGAACTTGATCTCTTGAATATTTATCTTTAATGGAAACAGAGCCACGAACAGATTCAGTGGTTATTTATGTTTTGGACAACTCCCTGCTCTCATTTTGGGGACACCATTGTTGTTCCTGTATGCCCAGGGGATGATTCCTTTAGTGCAGGAGTCTCTCCATCTGATGACTACCATGAAATAACAAGTTCAGGTGGCAGAATCACACGGAATCACAGAATCTTTTACCTTGGAAAATATCCCCCAGGCCATCAAGTCCAAGCTGTGCCTAATCCCCACCTTGTCACCCAGCCCAGAGCACTGAGTGCCACATCCAGGCATTCCTTGGACACCTCCAGGGATGGGGATTCCACCACAGCCTGGGAAGCCCCTTCCAAGGCCTGACCACCCTCTCCATGGGGAAATTCTTCCTGATGTTCACCCTGAGCCTCCCCTGGCCCAGCCTGAGGCCATTTCCTCTTGTCCTGTTCCCTGGGAGCAGAGCCTGACCCCCCCCTCCCCCGGCTGCCCCCTCCTGTCAGGGAGTTGTGCAGAGCCACAAGGTCCCCCCTGAGCCTCCTTTGCTCCAGGCTGAGCCCCTTTCCCAGCTCCCTCAGCTCCTCCTGGGGCTCCAGCCCCTTCCCCAGCTCTGTTCCTTTTCCTGGCCACTCTCCATGTCTTTCTTGTAGTCAAGGGTCAAAACTGAATCCAGAATTCGTGGTGTGACCTCACCAGTGCCCAGCACAGAGGGACAGTCACTGCTGTGGTCCCGTAGCCACACTGTTGCTGATACAAGCCAGGTGCCATTGGCCTTGTTGGCCACCTGGGCCCACCTGGTTCACATTCAGCCAGCAGGAGCCATATCCATGCCTTTCAAGCCCTCTCCTCACTGTTGGGGCACAGGGCGAGGGGGAACCACACGGACACCAACCAGGCTGCTCTCCTGCCTCCCCCCTCACCTCTCCCCAAATTCCCCTGCCATGACCTTCCTGCAGCTATTTCCACTCCTGTAAATCACCCCAGCCCTGTGAGGCAATGCTGTTAATTATGTCACACAGAGATAAATTTACAGTGTGGAGCAACAGTAAAAAATAATCCTGCCTGAAATGATGGGAGATCTACATTCCATGGGCCCTCCATAAATCACAGCCATGGCTGTGTGCTGGGCTGATGGGTTCTTCCCACCCACTGCCAGAGCTGGTGGATATTGGTGCTGACAGCCTCAAAAAAAAGGAGTGCTGAAAAATAACCTGCATCACTCCAAGTGGGTGAAAAAAAGCCTACTTTAGATGTCCAAGTGTTGAGCACCTGGTTTTCTGTGTGGTGGCACCATAGTTTCTGGTGAAGAAAAATTATGTTCTCCTAGCACCTGAAAGCCTGACTTTTCCAGGAGGACATCTGCCCAAAATATGTTGGCTGCCCAAAATGTGAACTTCTGCAGCTCAGGTAGGAGAAGAAAAGCCAGAGCACAATTTCCAGGTGCCCAACAGTTGGGCTACCCTTGTCTCCAAAGAAGGAAATCCAAGTTCAGCTGTCCAGGAGCTTCAAGACACTCAATGTGGGCTCCACATGGAAATGTGGGAACATCTTCAGCCCTTTCTATGAAAATGCTCTGCAATGAGTCTGAGCTGGGTGCCAGGGAAAGAAAGCCAACACCTCATCAATCATGGGTTTAAACAGCCAATTAGTGAAATGCCCACCTTGGCACACAGTCATTTTCCCACCTCCTGGCTTCCAAGACTGTTCCTGTGTAAATCCACGGAGCAAACATCTTGCACGGCCACCCACCTGCTCTCTGTGTGGTGTGCCTGTGTCTGGACATCCATCCAGGTGCCTCCATCTCCCTGTCAGGTCTGAAAATTTATGGCAGTTCACCTCCTGGCTCTATTCAGTGCAGTCCAATGTTTTCCTTGGAAGAGGGAAGCCCATCTGTGACACCTGCAGGCAGCACACACCAGTGGATTAAAGACATCAGTGATCAGTCAAGAGGAAATGGTTTCAAGCCGCACTGTGGAGGTTTAGGTTGGATATTAGGGAAAATTTCTTCACTGAAAGAGTGGCTGGGCATTGGAACTGCCAGGGAAGTGGTGAAGTCACCATTCCTGGAAGTGTTCAAGGAACTGAGAAGACATGGCCCTTAGTGGGATGGTTTAGTGGGAATGCTGGTGTTCAGCCAAAGGCTGGATTTGATGTCTTGGAGGTCTTTTCCAACTTTAATGATTCACTGGCACATTTTGTAGGTGGAAACCTCTGGCACAGGGGAACTCCCATGGCTTCCCCAAGGCAGGACAAGTTTGGAGAGTGGTCACAGCCCTTGTCCGATGATAAATCTCGCCCTGACTGCCCCAGGGCAGCCAGGGAAATGCCTGGAGCCGTGGTGGGAGGACCTGGCACATCCCCAGTCCTCATGAACACCCCGTCTCTCTGCTTTTTCAGGGCACGGCGTCCCCAAAATTGCACCTGCCTGACATCAGGGTGGCCATGGTGTGACTGTCCCCTTTCTCGTGCTCCTGATGAGACAGCCCCAGCTACAATCTCCCTGCTTTAATGCCTTGGGGTTTTTTAGATTTGACACTGCATGTGGAAGGCAGCTGTCAATTAGCAGCTGAAAAAACAGCCTGCGGTGCTAATGAGAGCGAATCTGAGACCTCTTCCAAATCGTTTCCATCCATTTTTCCTTTTAATTGCTGTCATATTAGGAGGAGGATGGCAGAAGGAAAACAAAGGGGAGAAAGCCCCATTCGGTGGTAGATTCGTCCCTGCCAGGGCTGACTCAGTGGCAGCCTTCTTCCTTCCCAGGATTTTATTTACAGGAGTTTCTCAAGTTGTTTCTGAAGTCACAGGCCCCAGCCAGTTCCTGCCACCCCTTTTCCCCCAGGACTGGGATGTTCTGTCAGCTGCCACAGCTGGATCGAGGGCTGGGGACAGATGTTGTCAGTGCTTGATTCTGACTTTTAAAGGAATATAGTCAAAAAGAAAACATATGTACTGAAACAGCACTGGTGAAATGCTTAGTATTTCTAAATGCTAAAACCAAAGAAAAGGCTTCCTAATTGTTGTGTTGGTAAGGGTAGTGCTGGAGCCTCATCACATGAGGCAGCAGGAGAACAATGGAATGAATGAACAGGCTGAACAGGGCTTGGAGCAGCCTGGGATAGTGGAAGGTGTCCCTGTCCATGGCAGGGGGTGGGAAGGAGATGGGTTTTAAGGTCCTTTCAAACACAAAACATTCTGGGACTTTGTGAAAACCGATAAAATCTTGAAGCAAAAGGGTAGATATTGTGAGAGGGTTAAGGGTGAGTCAGTCCAGCATTCCCCAAAGCACTTTAAAAATGACCTGGAAGGGTTGGGATGGCAGCCCTGGCATGGTGAGCTTCCTGCTGCCTGCGGCAGATAAGGAAGCCCCAAGCAAACAATTCGATGTCCGTGCCGGTGTCGGGAGTGCAGGGACTCTGCGAGGTCTCAGCCGCGCCAGGGTCAGCTGTGAGCCCCGGGGGATGCTGCAGCCACCCAAGGGCTGCCCCAGGGCGGGGCGTGTTTTGCTCGCTGTGAATCATTCGTGAGGAAGGGAGGAGATGCTGCGTTCCCGATGCGCCGGGATCAAGTTACACTAATTAAACCCCGATGCGTGATTTTAACCCGCGAGCTGGTGCCAGGGGCTGAGATCCCACTCGGGAGGCTGCTGCCGTGAGTGTCCCCTTCTCAGGGAGCTGGGGTGGATCCATGGGCGGCTGTGCCGGGTGCTGGGATTGTACTGGGATGCGGATTATGAGTATGGGTGATGCAGCAGCCCTCGGTGCACTGGGGCAGCGCATCTTTTTGAGCCTCACTAACCCCCCAAAAAAAGCATTTCCTCCTGGATTTGCTGGAATTCTTGGCCCATCCTGAGTTCCATCACCACGGCTTAAAGAGGGGCCAAAGTACCAAGTGTGCCTTCCTTAGCCTTGGGACAGTAGCAGCCCAACAAAGTAAATCTTCCCCAGCTGCACCGGTCTGGAAACAATCCCGCTCAGCTGCTTCCTGGGCCTGCCTCAGGACTCTGGGCCAGACTGGGACAAACTGGGGATGGCTCTGACCCAGGGAACATGCTGTTCAGGGAATGTGGAAGTGGATGAGCCGGGGCCTGGGGAAAGCGAAAGTCAGTGGTTTTGTCCCAGCACACCTGCCCTGGAGCCAGCCCAGAGAGGGTCAGGCTGGGAAGCCCTGGCCGTGTGGTCTGAGAATGGATCTGTGCCTGGCTGCAGTGGGATTGCTACAGGAGAACAAGCTCAACAGTGAAGGGAGAACAGAGGAGAGAACCAGAGGAAGTCCCCATGAACCTGATGCCTTCTGGGACCACCACACCACAAGTTCCTTCACCTCCTCCTCTGCCATTTCTGGAGACACTTCCAGTGCTTGGACGCTGATGACTTTTAGTGCAGGTGAAAAACCTTTTGCCTGAAGCCCTTGCCTTCACATAAAATAAAGCTGCAGTGTGGTGGTGGCTGGATACTCCACCTGGCAACGTGAAACACTTTTTCCCCCTCACATTCACAGATTTCCAAGTGCTCGGCCACCACACGTGAGGCCTTTCCTGCATCCATCCCTCCATCCCTTCCTCCTGTTTTCCCCAGACCGTGTTTACCCAGACCATCTGCGAGGTCGTGAACCACAAGCCCACATGCTGGGGGGACAGTGGGGACAGAGTGGCCCGAGCTCGGGGCCAGCCATCTGTTCCATGGAATGCCACGTGTGCTCCCTGTTTGGAGAAGGGAACGAGGCAAAACAACCCCTTGTGAGACAACGGCTTGCAAAGTCCTGTGGAGTCAGATCCTTCTCTTCTGCCTGTCTGGTTGGGGCTGGAGGTCAGCTCTGCATGGAGAAAAGGAGAGCTGGGCAGACAAAAAGGGACTCTGTTTGTCTTTCCAGTACAGGATGAGAAGGGAAACAGCAGGAGGGAACTCCGGGCTTTATTTATGCTCATTAAGGGCCGGGGGGAAGCAGGGAAAGAAACCCGGGGATGGGATAGGTTCAGGTAGGCAACGCTCAGGGACAGGGAGGGGAGACTCAGAGGAACCTCAGGAGGCAGCTTGGAGTGGAGAAAGGTTTTGGGGTTTTATTTGCAAGTGTTTGTGAAGATTTTTATCCATTTGCTTTGTGGTGTTTTTTACCTGTGTGGGCTCAGAGTTTAAGGTACCAATGAGGTAGAGAAGGGGCAGCATTGTCCCTTGGTGCCAGTATGAAACAGGACAGCTTTGGGGATAGCAGGACCACTCCATGGTGCAAAAAGGATGCCAGGAACATGTCATCCCAAAGGACACTTCTCACCAGGACTCAAGCAGTGCGTGGATATGCCCCCATTTGCATGGAGATCCAAGACTGTAGCAGGAGGATTTGGGTCTGTCCCTCCATCTTCCAAAGGAGCTGGTGTGTCAGCCCTTCTAAGGACTCACCACTGGACTACATGTCCTCCCTCTCCACTGATGGAGAAGGTGCTGGATTTAGGGGTGAGGTGAGAGCTCCTCACTCCTGTGAACACTTGAATCTAAATCCCTTGATTTCTCAAACTGAGATGGAACATTTTCTTCTGCTGAGATCTTGGCAGCTTTCCTGGGGGCAGCTGGTCAGAGGCATCAGTGTCAGCCCTGTCTTTACACCGGGGACTAACATCAGGGTCAAAACATCCCATGGTTGGTGCAATCTGGGACATTCCTGCAATGCTCAGAGCCTGACGCAGCCTGGTGGGAAGGGAGAGGCAGCACCATCGGGGACTTTTCATTGATACCTAAACAAATCCCCATCTTCTCCCTTTCCCTCCTGGGGATTCCTGACCTGTGTCTAAATCAGCTTTGGGCTTGGACTGAGCCTAACCCAGCCCTTGTGTGCAGGCTGAGTTCCTGAGGGCTTAATAAATCTGGATGAACTTTGGTGGTAAACACAGAGGAATGAGCAACTTCCTCCTGGAGGAGTCAACAGAGGCACTGCTGGTCCCCTGCAAAATCAAGGACCTTGTTTGAGGCAAATGAGGTTTTGGGGTATGAGGAACCCCAGCAGGGTGAACTGTCTCTCAGATTTGTACCTGGGCTGTTGCTGGTCCCACTGGAGCAGCCCCACTGTCATCACAGCCATCACCTGGGTGTCCCTGCACGTTGCAGGGGGTTGGAAGTGGATGAGCTTTAAGGTCCCTTCCAAACCAAACTGTTCCAGGATTCTGTTATTTCAGGAGACATGTGGGACTGATCACTCCTTTCCTGCTGGAAAGAAATGTAAAAGTTTGGAAATGTTAATTTTAAGCTCAGTTTATTCCACCTCCTCACCTCCCCTTGAAGTTTTGTTTAAAGAATTTATCTGGAAATTATTTTCAAGGTCACAGTGCCTGTGAGTAATCCACCCTGGCTGGCTGGAGAACTCTGAGTGTCATTTATCATTTAATCTCTTTTCTTAAACTACAGAACAGATTATGGAAGTGCATCCAGAGCCAAGGGTTCCCTCAAAATCAATGGGTTTGTGCCAGTTTACACCTGCAGAGAAGATGAGAGATATAATGATGATAAGGGAAAGTTTAGGCTAAATATTAGGAATTCTTCCCTGTGAGGGCAGGGAGGCCCTGGCACAGGGTGCCCAGAGCAGCTGTGGCTGCCCCTGGATCCCTGGCAGTGCCCAAGGCCAGGTCGAACAGGGCTTGGAGCAGCCTGGGACAGTGGGAGGTGTCCCTGCCCATGGCAGAGGATAGAATTGGATGAGTTTTAAGGTCCCTCCAACCCAAACCATTCTGGGATTCTGTGATCTCCCATCATCTGAGAGACCTCCCTGTGCCTTTTAAGATTATTCTCCGAAGAGCTCTTCTCCATGTCAGCCTCAGGTAGTTTCAGAGGTGAGGGAGAAGATGGTAAAAAGACCTGCCTATGCCTTAAGCCCATGGCTGAAATTATGATGTGCTGGAGAGACACCTGTGCAGGGAGCAGGACTTGTTGGGAGATGGCTGTGCCAGGATCTCAGGCACACTCCATTCTCTCTCCGCCTGGGAATGGCACAAGGTGTCCATGCCCCCACCAGGCCTCCAGGCTGAAGCCTCTGCAGGTGTTAAAGACATCAACTGACCACTCTCCTCCTGGTGTTTTTCCATCTGCCTGCGTTTAGCAGCTCATATTTTTAACTCTGTAGGTTGGGTGTGAAGAGTAATGGGGCATTGCTGGGGCACCCAGGGACCTCAATAATCCAGCACTGGGATGGAGCTGGCTCTGGGGCTGTGCAGTGCTGGAATCTTTCGAGGCATGGGCTTGGAAGTGACAACTCCAATGAAATTCAGTGGGGGAAAATATGCAGCAAACCCCCCAGGCTTATGTCAGTGGAGCAGCAGGAGAAATAGTGATTTCTTCTAGGAAACCTTCAGTCTAAAATACTTTCTGTGCCTTTTTGCTCAAGTGCAGACTGGTATTCTCCAGGGAAAATGATTTTCTTCCCAAAAACCACAGAGGTTTCACAGCGAAGGGGAGGTGACAGCCAGGTTTTGGGGGTGTGTGTAAAGGGGCAAACACCCCTTTGCGCTTCATTAAAGGATGAGCATGTGCTTAAATCTAGGTGATTTCCGTCTCCTGCCATGTCCTTTCCCTGCAGGTGAAGGCTTGTTGTGCCAATGAATCCTTTGGAAAGCATTGGGATTATGTAACAGAATCCCAAATTTGGGATGGAAGGGACCTGAACGCTCATCTTGTTCCACGGGCAGGGACACCTTCCACGAGACCAGGTTGCTCCAAGCCCCGTCCAACCTGGCCTGGAACACTTCCAGGGGTGGGAAAAAGTGCGGGATGCAATGGCAATAATCAATACATTGTGAGGGCTTCCAAAAGCCATCGGTGCACTCCAGTCTTCCAAGAGTGTTTTCCAGCCCTTTGGAAGGAAGCTGGAGCAGACACAAGGGCTGTGAAAACCCAGCTCTAGAGATGTGCTCCATCCAGATGAAGAAAACTTAATTAGGTCCGGCTGGAAGAGCTTTTTTTCCTCTGCAAAAGTTCCTCTCATGCAAAACAGATCTTTCATCAGAATGGGAAGATCATCAGGAATTTTAGAAACGAGGTGGTTGCTGTCATCTGAAATGTGTTCTTCAAAAAAATAATGCTCCTTTGGGGGCTTTGAAGTGATGCCGTCATTTATTCATTCCGATGTCAACGGAATGTTTTTTTTCCAGAGAACTGCTCTAGGAATGGAGCCTTTCCAGGCGTGGTGGGGTGATGGATGGGTGTTTTGTATGAAAATCACTGAAAATTTGGAGACAAATTTAAATTGGAGACCTCAAGTGCTGGCACAGCAGTTGATCAATTCACCCTTGTGCTTTCAACCCAACAACCTCCAGTAACCTAATCAAGATAAATTTTAAACACACATTGGATATATTTTAAATATATATTGCTGGTTCTATGTAATTTAACAAATATATTCCTCCTGTTCCTTTGCCTTCCTTCCCATTGATGACATTTTAACAGCTTGAATGATGTTGCTTTTATGATGCACAAGTCATTTTCCTAAACAGCAGGATAAAAGTTTGTTCAGGCAGGAATTTCATTAACTTTGGAGTCCTTGTTGCACTTAGCAGCATCGGGCTTGGCATGTGGGAATAATGGGTTCCAGGGCCTGGAATTTCCATTATTTTCCATCCAGTTTATTTAAAAATCGTTGGGTGGATTATAAAAGGCCACAAAACAATGAACGTACTGTTGTTTCGTATTGTTCGTTGCTGCATCCATATGTTTGGTGTTCCAGGGTTCCCTAGGAGACCTTTGGGGTGTCACAGAGGGAAATGCATCTCGTAAAACAATTCCTAAATCTTGCTTTGTACTCATAAAAGAAAATTACGAGTCTTTGTGGATGGGACGAAGCAGTAGGAAGTTCCTGATGGAGCTGATGGTGTGGGTGAGGATTTTTGTCTACAGAGCTCTGCGCAAAGCAGGAGCATTTGCAGAGGGGGAAACTGAGGCCCAGCAAGGAAACTTGGTGTCCTGCAGTGCCAAACCAACCTCAACATGGGATCCACCCTTTTTTTCCAGCCCCAAGCCAACGTTTTCCATGTGCCTTCACCCAGATCCCTCCTGAGGGATGCCCGTTACTGAGAGATACCTGCACCCCTTTGCCCCCAGCTCTGCACACCCCACGGGAAGAAGGTGATGGGGTCTATGGTTGGTTCAGCTGGCTGCCACCCATGGGATTTTCCTTAAAAAAAGATCCCCCCCATATCAGGTTTGCTCCCAGCCCATGTTCATAGGGAGGGAAGCACAGGACCTTACAAAGGCTGCGTTGTCAGAGCCCACAGGCTGCCTCTGCTCTGCTCCCCAGCCTTTTTAGGGATCCCTGCTCCACGGTTAGTGTAAATTGGACCAGGCTCCAAAAGAAATAGCCTTGTCCTATGGTCTCCAGCATTCCTGAGGTGGGGAATGCCTCGTACTGTAAATAACTGGCTAATAAAAGCACAGTGTTCTTACAGAATAAACAGCTCTGCTGCTTAAATTAAATAGGGATGTGAAATATGGAGGTGCTGGGTGCATCCCAAAATATCCCCCCGGAGAGGAGCTCCCAGAGGGGACACTCTAAGCAGTGAGGCTGCCGTGTCTCCCTCCCCCAGGCCTCTGGGAAGGATGGAAGCACTTGCAGGGCAGTTTCAGCTCAGCTTTTGATTAAAAAAATCCCTGTTCAGAGCACTAAAGTGTCGGGAACTGCGAAGGAAAGGGTGTGAAGAGGGAGGAGAGCAGGGTGGGGATTCATCTTTACATGTGGACAGTGTGTTCGAGCAATCCTAATTGCCTGGCAAGCTTTTACTCAGTGTTCCAGGGATTCTTTTCCAGCTGGCTCTGTCCAGTGTTATCCTTTCTGAGACACAGGCAGATGTGCAAGGGGAATTACTCACAGTGCCCCTTGCCCAGCTGCCTGCAAACAGCTCCTGCACCCACAGCCGGCTCACATTTGTCTAATGATGACAAACCCTCCCTCGGACTTTTATTTAATCTCCTTTTAAATCCCTTTGCTCCTCAGCCTCATCTTAGTCTGTGGATGCATCTGATGATGCTCAGTCCATGTGCTAACTGGGCAGAATAGGTGGGCTCTGGAAATTATTAAATTGATTATTGATGATTAAATTTATGGCACATTCAATGCCACAAAATCCTACCAAAAAAACCTAAGATATGGAGAAAATGTCAGAAGGAAGTGGAAGGATGGCCATGCGTTGTCGGCATCAAGGATGCTCCTGCATTCAGGGGTGTTCCCACTGTTCCAGCAACTTCATAGAATCCCAGAATGGTTTTGATTGCAAGAGACCCTAATGTTCCACTCCTTCCATGGGCAGGGACACCTTTCACTAGCCCAGGGTGCTCCAGCCTGGCCTTGGACACTCCCAGGGATCCAGGGGCAGCCACAGCTTCTCTGGGAATTCCATTCCAGGGCCTCCCCACACTCACAGGGAGCAATTCATTCCCAATATCCCACCTAACCCTGCTTTCAGGCAGTGAGAAGCCATTTCCCCTTGCCCTGGCACTCCATGCTCTTAGAACCACATCCTGTTTTTGCCAGAGAGTCTGGACAGCTTGAGGACTCTGTGTCTGTACTTTTTCCTTTTGCTCTCCTTCATCTTTTCTTTCCTGAGAAAACATCATTTGACATACAATCATGGTCTCACCCAGGGCCAAGTGGCTATCCTATCCTTCCCAGGAGAAATTAATAAGGAATGAAACCTGATTGTGCCAGAGATGAAGGTACATCCACAACCTTTCTAGCTTCAAGGGGCAGATTTGCACTTGCCTGAGATATTGTAAAAGATATTGCAGAAAACAAGAAGAAATTCCCAGCTCAGCACACAAAAAACAGCCCCAAAGAGCTGAGCAGGTCAGGAAGATTTTTGTCTCACACCCCATCCCTCTTAACAGGCAAAGATCTGCTGTGGTTGATGGAAAAGTCACTTTTCAGCTAAACAAAAACTCTTCTCGAGTGAGTCTTCCCTCCCTGAGATACAAAATACTTATAAAAATGTATGAAGCTTGTTATGAATCTGAAACTTCTGTAATGAAAAACTTTTGTTCCCCTCCCACAGCCAACGAGGAGCATCGCCCCAGGCAAGGGAGGATAGCTGGGATGTGTCAGGAAGAGATCCCACCCTTCTGCACCCAGGAGCCCACTGAAAATCCTGCTGGATCATGGTGAAAAACATGTTTTTTCCCATTAGTGGAAGGTGTCTTTGCCTTTCTTTCTTGGATTTCCTTTCTTTTGGGTTTTCCCATGGAAATAAAAGGGGAGGAAAAGAGAATGGGTTTGGGGTTTTTACCTGGGAAATGTTGCCTGGAGCAAACTTTGGGGACCAGACTGTGAGCCGGGGGGGGGGGGGGGGGGGGTGGGGGCCAGCGC
>VXAC01008537.1:108779-124847 GCA_013399225.1 Rhipidura dahli
AGCTGCCAGATCCTGGTGGCCACAACCCTTCCCCTGCCACTTGTCTGATCCCCATCTCAACCTTTCCCTGGAGCTGACAGTCCCCCACCAGCAAGGAAACAGGGCAAGATCCCCTCCTGATCAGCATAGTCTGGAACAGCGGGAATAACAGGACCTCACACCAAGCGCAACTAGGCTGGAAGAAAAGATTCTGCAAAATTATAGTACTCAAGGGGTGTGGGCTCTTTGAGACATTGCCCTGGGGAGTGGGGCACTGGGAACATCCTCTCCTCCCAGCTTAGGAAGCCACCAAGCAATGGGAAGAGAGCTGTCCATCCCAACGGCCTGGATAGCCTGGGGTGTGCCTGCCTGTGCCATGAAATATTCATTCCGTGTGGCATCCTTGACTGCTTTTCCTACTTGGTTCCCCCCCCTCCCTCTTGTTTTATATCCACCTCTCTTCTCTTCCAGACCCACCTTATTCCGGGAATTATGGGGAAAGCATGGCAAAAATCCAGAAGGGGTTTTTAACTTTGTTTTAAGAAGTACTTTCCCCTTTGCCATCCTGCTGGCAAAGTGCCTTTTAGGATTCTGTGATTCTATGAACATTTACAGCAAACTGCAGGGGTGCAGCATCTCACTGGCTCCTTCCGTACCTGGAGAGATCCAGGAGCTGGTGTAACCATTCCTACGGCCCCTGGAAGTTATTCAGGAATTTTATGGCTTATACCATGCAGATCTGAGCTGATCCTTGCAAATCAAAGAGTGAACAAGCAACACATTTCCAGTCTCACCAAAGTATTTCCTCAGAAGGAGCTTCACAGAATCATTTAGGCTGGAAAAGTCCAAGCTGTGACTGATGCCCACCATATCCGTAGCCCAGAGCACTGAGTGCAACTTCCCGGCCTTCCTTGGACACCTCCAGGGATGGGGACTCCAATGCCTCCCTGGGCAGCATTTTTCAAAGCCTGACCACCCTTTCCATAGGAAATTCTTCCTGATGTCCAACCTGAACCTCCTCTGGAACAGTCTGAGGCCATCTCCTCTTGTCACTGGTTACCTGCAGAAGAGGCCAACCCCACCTGGCTACAATCCTCAGCCTCTTCTGGGCCAGCATCCTTGTGTGGGACGCAGATAGGATGGAGCAGGGATTCCTCACCTCACTCAGAGCTGGAAGTGTCCCCTCTTTGGAGTCCCCAGAGCCACACACAGGGGGTCCCGTGCTGCACCCCGGCTCCCTTGCCTGCATCCCGGCACAGCTGGATGGAGGGCCCAGCTGTTGGCAGGCAGGGCTGGCGGAACAAAGAGGCCATTGCGACGGGGACTTTGAGTGATGGAGAGAGAGCAAAGCCCGGCAGCTCCCCGCAAGCGTCGGGGCCGTGAAATCCGATTCGTGCCCCTCGCCGGCAGCGCTGGGGAAGGGACCGGGAAAGGACCCCGGCGGCAGCGACGGGACCGCGCTGGGGCGGCGGGGAAGGACAGGTGGCCGCGGGCTGGGAAGAAGGACCGTAACGAGGCGCCGCGGACACAAGATCCTCTTTGTTCGGATGTTACTGAAGTAGAAGAGTGGCTGCGGGAGAGGTCTCGGCACAGCTGCCTGAACTCCTTCCCTCCCGGAGATCAAAGCCCGCCTTTCTAATTGCGGCTTTTATTGCACTCGCCCGAACACTCGCCCGCTGTCCCGGTGGCTTTGGCGGGGGACAGGTGTTTTTTAACACGCGTGCCATCACGGGAGATTAGCGGATTGAAGAGCGTGTCCCGGGAGACACGGCGGTGCATCACGCTCCGCTTCAAAGGAGGGATGCTGAGCCGCGCAGGGAGGTTTCTGCAGGAGCATCTCCCTCCCTGACACGGGAGAGGCGATCCCCCCGCCAGCCCCAGCACAAACTGGGAGGCCAAAGGAGGAAGTCGCTGGGTACACAATGTGAGCCCTGTGCATCCCCTCCTGCTGAAAAGGGCAACGGATGGAGAGGGGCTCCTGCACAGGGATGCTCCATCCTGCAAACGCCCCAGCTGAACCAAGGATCGCTTGCTCCATCCCCCAAATGCTCCCCACTGCACTAGGGAGCCTCCCCAATTCATACCCTCCAAAATCCCTATTGGACAAGGGACCCACCTGCTCCATTCCTCAAATGCTTCAGCTGGAGCAGGGACCCTCCATCCCCCAATCATCCCATGCTTGACCTGGGATTGTCCCACTCCATATCCAAAAATATCCCATGCTGGATGCTTGATCCCCCCAAAAACCCTACAAGGGACCAGGAATCCCCACCCTCTCTTTATCCCCCGGAATTTGGGAGCTTTCAGAGATTTCCAGGGGAGGGAACAGCATGACGGGGGAGCAGCCAAGAGAAGAGCTGTGACATTGCTCAAAGGTACCGAAGCTCCTTGCCACAGAGGATTAAAATATGTGGAGAGCAAGAACTGCTGGCCCAGGAGCCAGGGAGGGGACAGAAACTTGGCTGAGGATCCCGGAGAACAAAGCAAAAACAGGAAAATGCACAGACAAACCTAGAAAGTCATGAAAACAAAGTTTAGGTTAAATACACAGAGGGTCTCTTATCCCCTTGGCAGGTTAAGAAAGGGCAACCTTTGCCTCCAGAGCCTCTGGCAGAAGCCATTGCTCCTGGTTACTCACAGGGAAGACAAGAGGAGGGCAATGGAGGTGTCCAGGATGGACAGGAAGGAGCTCAGTTCCCCCAGATCTCAGCTCCAGGGGAGATTTGCTCTGGAAAGTGGCAGAAGGGCACAGAGCCCAATGGGCAAGGACAGCTAGGTGGACAACCCTCGGCACCTCCTGCCACTCTGGTCACTTTGTAGCCTCCTACACATCCTCCAAGCTCCTCAGCCTCTATGATTTAGGATTTTTTTACCCTTACTTCATAGAATCACTGAATTTTAGAATGGTTTGGAAGGGACCTTAAAACTCATCCCATCCCACCCCCTGCCATGGGCAGAGACACCTTCCACTAGCCCAGGTGACTCCAAGCCCTGTCCAACCTGGTCTTTGGCACTTCCAGGTATCCAGGGGCAGCCACTGCTTCTCTGGGCACCCCGGGCCAGGTATTTATACCACTGTGCTGGAGTATAAACCTGTAGAATTGCGACCTCACATTTGAGCTGAAAAATCAAGGGTGAGGACAGAAAGGGAAAAAAAAAAAAAAAAAACCAAAGGAAAAAGTAATATCCCAAATATCTCAGATAGCTCCTTGTTTATGGGAGTTTAAACCAACGCCCCTATGGAAACGCAATAGATTAAAAAGCTTGTTTGGGGGAAAAAGCAATGATAATTTCCCGTCGGCTGCTTGCCGTTTCCTTTTGTGGGCGCAGCTCCTAGAAACGAGGCGTTTTCCCCTTTTGATGTCATGGAAGGAAATAACGTGTTTGGACCCAGATTTTGCTCAGATCAGCCCAGCTCATGCCAATCAGGCTGTTGAGGGAATGGGAAGGGTGTGGGGAGGTTCAGCTTGACCCTTTAGCACCGTTTTCTTTAACTTTCACATTAAATTACTGTCCTATTGTCCCGTATCGCCCTGCTGCATCTTAATTTCCCCATCATGAGTCTTTTGTTCCCCTACAAAGCTTTGGAAGCAGATGAGAAAGGGAAACCACTTGCAATCATCTTTCCAGAGGGTACCTCCAGATCAGAGGCAGGAGCACATGGAAGCAACTGGGAAAATGAAGCCCTGTCACGAAATCTCTGCTAATTTTTCTTGCAAATGCCTTGGTATTGCTTTGAAAACTACATGGGACTGTCCACGATGGCAGAACTGGGATCCATTTCCCTCCCTGCTTTAAAATTCATGCAAGACACAAATGGGTTGCTAAGATTTTCCTGCCTTCATCACCAGGAGCTGAATAAAAATCACATTAAATTTACTCTACACTTCTGCAGCAGCTGGCGGCCACGTCTTTAAGTGCTTTTCAAGCCTGTGGGCCAAAGAAAAATCAGGATGCTGTCAAGTCAAGGAGCCTTCCCGTTAATTTAACATGGTTAGCTTTGCCAGTGGGATAGATTTTCCAACATGCTCAGCTGTTTTATGAGTCTGGCCTCTTCTTTTGGTGTCTGAATTGAGGAGAAACTCCTGAGTGAAATAAATGACCCTGTGGTTTTCTGGGATGCTGTCTCAGGCAGACCCCATCAATGTCCAGAGGTTGTGGATGATGCCACCGTACTGAGGTCAAGCTCCAAACAACCCCAGGGGCATCCTCCAACCCTCCCAGATTTATAACAACCCTGAAAATACAACAAAATTGCCGTATTTTATCTTGGTCACTCAAAAAGAAGTGTATTCCCTTCTGGCATGTTGGAAAAGGGGGGAAAAAGAGAGAGGGAGGATGTAGCACATGCCAAGGAATTGCTTTCCAGAGAGGGGCTGGTGGATTTGGGAGGCTCAGCTCAGCACACCGGGAAGCAGCACTTCCTCTGTTGTTTCAAAAGCAAAATGAAAAGCAAAACGAATAATTTAAAAAGCGCCTAATTTCCCCCAAATAGAAAGAGTCTCTCGGGTGGAAAGGACAGTGGCACGTTCGGCTGTCCAGCTTCCTTGGATTTTTAGGCAGTTTCTCTTGCAGTTAGTGCCCTCTTGAGGAAACCTCCCGTCTATTCCATTTTTACAGGGTTTTTTCCCCCCCCACCCCAAATGAAATGATCTCCCGGCAGGGAGCAGGAGCAAAGTCAGGGGCTGCGATTCTCCCCAGGCCCAACACAGCCAGCGGTGCCGGGGACCCTCTCACGCCTTCCCAGCTGGACCCACCAGGAAGGAGGATGGCATCGGGATGTGGGATTGTAGCGCCGTGACACCCCCCAGGAGACGAGCCCTTCCCAAATCACCGTGTTCCCGGGGGCAATCCAGGATGCTGTGACCCCAGCCCTGGGGGAAGGTCTCCCACCGGCATCATCACAAGCTGCCTCCCGCTTTGCTCCCCTCCTCGCCTCCCGAAAGCACGGGATAATTGGGAACGGGAGCAAAAGGTGAGGAGAGTGCTCCTCTCAGATGTCCGAATGTCAAAGCGACGCTGGCACAGAGCTGGCGGCAACAAAGGGCCGTCGGGATCGATGCGGCTGGCGGGGATGGGAGCGGGATGAGAGGTTGTTTCCCGGGAAAAGTGATGCCTGAGCCGGCGGAGCAGCAGTGCCATCGCCTGGAGCCCTCCTCCAAGATGCTGCGCCTTGGGCAAATCCCAAAGAGAGCACAAACACACGCTGGCTTTGTTTTTCCACAGCTAGGACCTCTCCTGGAGCATGGGGACTCCATGGCAAAGGGATCAGGATTTACACCATTCTTCCTTTTTTCACCTCAAAAGTGTGGAGAACACACGAATTTTGCATCGAGGTGGTGCAGCTCTTGAGCACGGCTTGGGAAAACTCCCTACATGAAGAATAAATGGTTTTGGGAATGATTTTTAGGGCAGTGCTGGGAATGGAAGATGGTGGGAAGAGCTGGGGTCAGGCTTTGTTCAAGGAATGTGGGGTGGAGGATAATGGTAAAAAGCAAATTCTTTGTATCAGAAAGCAAACTTTTGCAGAAAGTGAGTCCTTTGGGTTAATTTTACCCTAAAAATAGGAATTTACATCTGTGGCCCCGGTAATTACATAGATTTGGAGACAATCCTGCCATTTCCCATCACTTCCTATGCCTCAAATTGGGCTGCAAACGCATCCAGCCCCACTCCAAGCAGTAAACACGGCTCCTGAGTCTCATTCTGGGGAAAGGCGGGCAGGGCTGGGGGTCCTGGTGCTGGGTGGGACCTCACTGGGCATGGGGAACCATGGAAAAGCCACGGCCGAGGGGCGGTTCCACATCCAAAATATTTGCGCCTGTGCTGTTAAATGCCATTTCAGCGTGCTGTGGGCTCTTTCATAGCACAGAAGCGCAGATACAGACGCTTCACTGTATATACATTGAATATTTATTGTGTATATATTGGAGCTGTGTCAGGGGAGGTTTAGGCTGGACATAGGGAAAAGGGTGAGCTCTGAACAGGCTGCCCAGGGAATGGTCACATTCCCAAGGCTGCCAGAGCTCCAGGAATACTTGGACACCGCTCTCAAGGATGCACAGGGTGGGATAGCTGGGGTGTCTGTGCAGGGGTTGGATTCCATGATCCCTGTGGGTCCCTTCCAGCTCAGGATATTCCATGCCCTGTCTCCAGCAGTGCTGTTTGCTCTGCAAGTGGGGGGTTTACGGGAAACAAAGATAAAGAAACTCTACTGTGAAACTACTTTTAAAACCCACCAGAAACAGGCACAGAGCTACAAAAACACTTCCTATCACTTAAGAACATCCCTTATGTACGTGTAACGCGCAATAAGGGATGGAGGGTGCCCGTCTCACGCATCCCGTAATGTGCGACAAATACACAGAGAAAACCGAACGCGGATCTCCGTGCTGCACGCCCAACACACGCCGTTCTTTCTGACGACGCGGGAATTCTGCTCATTGCACAGAAAGAACGGGATTTAAATGGGCTTTGGTTACCGCTGCCCTCAAAAACCGTACGCCCCCCTCAGCCCCTCACGGCCCTTGGTCCCGCCCCCGCCCTCGGCCCCGCCCCACGCAGTCCTCCAGGAGCACAGAGAGGCGGGCGGAAAGTGCGGGAGGGGTGGCGACGGAAGTGACGTCAGAGAGCGGGCGCCTGATGCGGGCGGGCGGCGCCGTGAGGGGAAGATGCCGGTGGCGGTGATGGCCGAGAGCTCCGTGAGCTTCAGGCGGCTCCTGGAGCAGTGCGAGACGCAGGAGCTGGAGGTACCGCGGGGCGGTGGGGTCTGTGTGTGCGCGTGTGAGCTGGGGAGGATCCGTGGGCGGGTGTGTGAGCGGGGGAGGGCTCAGTGTTTGAACTTGCCCCTTGGGCTCGCCAGAGAGCCCGTCAGAAACTCGCAGCCTGCAGATAAATTAATATTTCTGTATAGTTATTCACGTCGTTTCACAGGGAGTATGACGGGGTAGTTTGTGTGTTTCCGTCTTTCTCGAGGCTGAGAAAAGGAAAATATTGATAAGGGAAGTGGAGCTCTGAGCCAGGCTTGGGGAATTTCGCTTAGATCGAGTTTTATTGTGGCAGCTCTCCCTGGAAGCTCCCTCCGTGCTGCTTTACACTCTGTTGTTTGCTGGGTGTCCGAGCCTGGCTCCGGGCACTGTCAGGGAAATGCGTGGCACCGCGGTGATGGTAAAAGCCCTGTCCAGGCGATATCCACACATTCCCAGCGCTTTTCTAAACGTGGGGCTCGTGCATCCCACTGCAGTGATGCAAAAGCGGGGCAAACAGTGAATTTTCCTCCTCACGGGCTCCTGTGATCCCCATTTTAGGTGCTGCTGCCTTAATTGGCTTCCTGGGAGTGCTCACTGCGCTGCCCCTTGATAGAAGGCCTGGAGCCTTATTGGAAATCTTCCCGGCTTTTAAATTATTACAGACTTTAAGAATTTCGCACCTTTTTTTTATCACTCGTTTGTTTCCTGCTCGTGTGATTTTGTGAGCTCTGCTGAAATGTGGCGGGGGCTGAAGCTTAGCTGGGGGTTTTTGGGAGGGGCAGAGAGGCTTTACTGCTGTGGAGTGGCCTGAGCTGAAGGTAAGTGAAGTCAGGGGTTATTTAATTTCATTTTCAAACCAGCTCCTTGTGTGAGGAGCTGCAAAGCCAATAGCTGCCACTCTCCTGAGCATAAGAAAAGAGTAATGGAAGATGTAGCCTTACTTTATTAAAAAAAAAACAAAAAACCCTCAGGCCTATTTTGTGAAAAAAAAGAAGAAATCAGTTGTCTTGTAGTGTTTAGCTTACATAAAACTTGGCTTCCTGCTGTGTTTTGTGTCACATTAAAATCTGTAACCCCGAGAATTTGTGTTTGTTTTCAGGCTCCCGGAGGAATTGCCACACCCCTCGTGTATGGGCAGCTTCTGGCTCTGTACCTGCTGCACAATGACATGTGAGTGGCTCATCCCAGTCTGTGGCACTGGGTTTGTCACCAGCGTGGTAGGAGTGGGTCGTGGGATTGACAAAATGCTGTGTTTAGAGAGAAATAATAATAATAATAATAATAAAGTTCCTGGGATTAAATCTCTTTCACCCCTTGCTATTCTCCTCTTTCACCCCAGACTATTCTCCTTTGCTTGCTCTTCCCCACTCTGCTGAACTGCAGGGAAATTTAGGAATAAAGTTCCTTAAGTGGTGAGATGGGCTCCACTGGGAAGCGTTAAACATTTCAGTGTTTTTTGCTTCATAACTGCTCAGGGCTGCGTTTGTTTGGGGTTGGATTTGAGGCTGCTTCCCTTGTTTAAATTCCAGCAGGATAACTCTGGACTGTCCTTGTTAAAAATGAGGGGCACTGTTGGCTTGAAGGAGCTAAATATGCAGGATTCCTGGGAATTTGGTCTGGGGGGTTATTCTGTGTCCCTATGTGAACTTGATGCACTAAACTTGGGGTTTTAGTGAGAAATTGCTTTCCCAGTCTGGTGTTAACTGAGGCAATTAATAATTTGTTTTGTAATTAATGTTTGTTTGTTGTGTTATGGCAATCCCCTGTTGTCTGCTGGAGAGCAGCTCTGTTTTTCCACTTCAGTATCAAATATTCCTTCCTAGGAAGAATATTTTAAAGCACTGATAGTGTTCATTGCAGCATCTGAACAAACCTTGTAGTGTCTCTTTGCAGCCTTTGGTGACTGAGAAGTATTTTTAATCTAATTTTTCTTTTTTTTAAGGAATAACGCACGTTATCTCTGGAAAAGAATCCCTCCTGCTCTCAAATCTGTAAGTTCTGGGCCAAGTTTGACTCAGCAACCTGCTGTGTTTGTTGCACAGCAATGTTCTCTGAAAATCTGGGGGTGGAAGTGGGTTTATACCTCAGGTCAGTGTAGAGAATATTCTTCTGAATTAACACTTTGGGGTGGTTTTTTTTTTTGGTCACAACAGGCAAATGCTGAACTTGGTGCAGTTTGGTCGGTGGGACAAAGGATCTGGCAGAGGGACTTCCCAGGAATCTACACAGCAATCAGTGCACATCAGTGGTCTGAGACTATCCAACCAATCATGGAAGCACTCAGAGGTACCAACCGAGCTTGTGTGGGGAGCAGGGAATTGCCTGGAATGGTTTCTGACTGCTCCAACACAAACAGACAAATTGTTAACTGTGAAAAATCAGAAGAGGTCAACTGCTGCCAAGTTTTTGTTTTGGGTGTAAATAAAAAGCTCATTGCAAAACCTTGCAGAAACAAATAAATTTGTTTTAGTAGGATTTTGGTTCTGTATGTTCTTTGACACTGGAATTTCATAAACCATGAGTTTATTCGACCATTAATTGCCCCATTTTATCAGACCTCTAACCAGCCATTCAGGGAACTTGGCTTGGCATTTTAGAGCATTGTAGCACTTGGAAGAAGGTTTTTCTGTGAAATGCGACTTCAGACAAATGTTTTCTGTCCTGTGTAATGGTAACATGCAGATTCTTGCTACTAGAGGGCAGTGCAGACTGCTAAAAAGAGAGCTTCTGCAATAACAAATTCTCTGTAGCTTTAGAAACAACCACTTTTTAGATGCCATTAATTATTAACTAATCAGATGCAGAGCTTCCTAACGTGTTTTATGTACTGGTGGTAGAGCCCAGGGTGCTGCAACCTGCATTTGGAGGTTCACTGTGGGGTCTGAGAGGTTTTGTCCTGGCAGAGAACAAGTTGTTGTTGTTGTCTCTTGCTGCTGACTGTGAACTGTGGGAAGGGAGGGGGGACTTCTGAAGTGCCCACTTGAAGGCTGGTAGTGATTTTCCAAAGGTGATAGAACTGAGGAAAGGTTCTCAGATTTCTCAGCCATGGAGATGAGTCTCTTGTGTTCTGTGTTTCTCTTTCCCTAGATGCAACCAGGAGACGAGCCTTTGGACTGGTTTCCCAGGCTTACACATCAATAGTTGCAGATGATTTTGCAGCCTTTGTTGGCCTTCCTGTAGAAGAAGCCGTGAAAGGTACTTGGCATTATTCCCTGAGTAATTTTTATACTGATGATGAGATCAGAGTTCTTAAGTAATGATTACTAAAAATGGATCTACAAATTCTGAGGACATTTAGTGATTGGGCAGTGATTAGAGAAAAAAAATCTTGGTTCTGGATAACGCTTTGATATTTTTAAAGTTATTTGCCACTAGTTATCATTGTTTATTGTCCCCTTCTATATCTTACAAATGCCCAAATGCCTTTCCAGGTGTGCTAGAACAGGGCTGGCAAGCAGACTTTGCAACTCGCATGGTGATGCCCAAAAAGCCAGGTAGGTGGAGCTGTTACTTCATCAAACATTCAGCATTTTCTAGGAATTGGGTGTTAAGTTTTTAATTCCAGTTTTGCACAGGATCCTATTTGATATTTTTTGGACACTCGTGCTGCTTAAAAACCCGGGGCATGTATAAAATGTGAGGAAGTACAAATTAGTGGGTTTGGTTTGGACTTGCAAGTAGTTTGGATTAAGCTACATCCTCACATACACTTGTTTAAACAAAAGCAGACAGGATATGCTGTGATTGCTGCCTCTCCTCCTCTGCTGCTGGCTGTGCCTCAGTGGAACATAAACTGGATGACCTCAATCTAATAAAGATGAGTAAAAATGAGACCATCTTGAACCTGAGGTGTTTTTTTTCTTCAGGAGAACTAGAACTTCTTTTTGGGCAGGGATTTAGTGAATCTTTGTGTTCTGAGGAGCTCCAGTTGTTGGTATAATTTCCTTTGCTTTTAAAGTTTAAATCTTCTGGAGCTTTTCTTCACTTTCATGAAGTTGATAACAGAGCATCTGTTCCTGCAAAGCTTGGTCTGCAGAAATACTTGGTGCTGCTTTTTGTGTTTTCCTTTTTTTCTAAAGCTGTGTCAGTGGCTGGCTGAGGCAAAAATAAATATTAATCTATAAAAGCAGGATGAAACAACTGCTCTTAGACTGCTCTGTGCAGCTCTGGCAGAAGGAGCCAAATTGCAGCACATCCAAAAGGGCAAGATCTGTTAGACTCAGAAATGACACTGTTTGTATGGGCAGAGTTTTTGGGTGTTCAGAGCCCATAATAAACAGGTAACAGGTGCTGAAATTTAGCCCTAAGGGCACAAAGCCAACCAGAGCCCTGGGATTTTATATATGATCAGTTGGGGTTTTTATGGACTGCTTGCAAAATATGCAGAGCTTAAAAAAAATGGCAATTACTTACACGTGGGTTTTTTCCAAAAGTGACTGCAAGAACCACTGTACAGGCAAAAGAAAGAGGCAGGAGGCTCTTTTGAAGCAGCTAAGCCTTGGGTATTCTGCTTTTTAGTTATAAAGTAAGGTGTGATGAATAAACAGGTTTAATTTTAATTACCTTTTGATCTGTGGTTTGCTGCATAGAACTGTTTAAAACTGTTCCACTGGGCTAATCCCTTACGTTTTTCTCCCAGGTGTGCTGGAAGCTTCCTTTAACAGATTTATTCCTTCATCAGGTATTTTTGTTTATATATATAATGGATTTAGCTCAGCTTGCATAAACAGTGTCACCAGCACCACTGAGTGGGAATTGAGTCCTAGAGAATGTTCTCACTGGCCGCTCCAAAATAAAAACAACAGCCCACCCCAATCAGGTGCTGTGTAAACTTGCTTCTGCCTCTGTCTTCTCACTCCTTCATAGTTTTAAAAGTGCCTGAGAGATTCCTGAGGTTCCGACTTCCATAGTTGAAGTCCTCTGTGTTCTGGTGGTCAGATCACCCACTAGATTTGTTTGGGGTCTTCAAAATGGCAGCTTGCAAGGAAATGAGCAACCAGAGAGCTCCAGGAGCTTTTTTCTCAAGTCAGCATACTGTCAGCCTTCATTATTCATACTCCAGTGTGTGTGCAAAGAAATTCTGGAGCCTGCTGGCAAGTGGAACTTGTTGCAGCAGTTTTTGTGGTTTAGTAACTCTTGGACTACCGATAACAGAATAACAGAAGAATTATGTCAGGTGGAGCTGTAGGAGGTGCAGTTAAGATCTGCCCCCAGACAGCTGTTGAAAGTCAGGTGCATTTAAATTTTTTCCCTTACTGTTGTGATGGACGGTATTGCTGATGAGTTTGCATTTTAAATGTCATTAATGCTCCATTTATTTTGTTTTTATAGAATCTGCTCCAGTCCCACCAATTCCAAATGAACAGCAGTTGGCCAGATTGACTGACTATGTGGCTTTCCTGGAAAACTGATCACCCTGCTCCTGTCTTCAGAACAACCTGGGAATCCTGTGTACTGACAGTTTTAGATCCAAGGTTTATTTTATTCCGTATCTGTTAAATGTTGCAGCATCTCCCACTCAAAAGTGTGAAGTATCCAATGTATGTCAGCCCCACTCCCGTTTTGCCAAAGCCCAGCTAGCAGTGAAACAATCCTTTAACTCCTGCAATGTTTATTCAGTAGATACACAGCAGTATTACATAGTACTTTTTTTTTTTTTTGACTCAAAGCAGAACCTTTTTTCAGGTGTGTTAGAAATGGAGAAGAAACAATTCTCTGGTGAATAGTGCAGTGCTTATCACAGATCTATTGCATGTTGAATGAGGGGACAGAGAGTGGAAGACTGCCCAGCCTGTATCTACAGAGAGTAAATATTTTGATGAAGGTGAAAGAAAACAATTCTGCAGCAACTCTGTTGCAAGTATTTTTGGGGCATATTTATCATTGATTTTTTTCTTGTTCTTTCTGGATTGTTAAATCTTCTTATTCTGATATGAGAAATTTCACATCAAGTATTTTTACAGCAGAGTAATTGTTTAACAAAGACAAATCGACACTTTGAGGAAGTATTTTGACTTTTGGAAGGTTTTATTTGAGTAACAGGACACCAAATGTTTTCCTGGGTAACCCTACACCTTGAGACCTGTCATGTCTTGCTCCATTTCAGTACACTGGGCCAGGATCAACAAGAAGTAACAATTCTTACCCGTCTTTAAGCTTTCTGGGTTACTTTTGCAGTGACTGGAGAGGAATTTCAAGGTCAGAGTAGGAGCAGAGCCCAGCTGGGAGGAGGGTGGTGCATTGTGCTGCAGTGTCAGTGTGAGGAACAATTCTCTCTGTCAGAGCACTGCTTGGTTAATCTTGGAGCTGAGAGTGGATTTTGGAAGCAAATGTGAGTTCTGTTGCCATTTGGTAAAAAGGCTGTGGAGAAAGAGTGGTGCTATAAAGGGCAGTGCGTGTCTCCCTTTACTTCTCCCCCCTTTCTGAAACCCTGTCCAGAGGTTCCGTGGAAGCTGGCGAGTGTGCCCTTGTGTTGTGATTGTTTTTCCAGTGTGCACTGCCTACTGTACATTCTCTTGGTGAGGGGGGGTGAGCAGGGAGGAATTACAAACTGTGCTTTGCTGCCTTGAGAGCTCCCTTGATATGTAAACTCTTTCTCAAAATTATTATTTATTTGAAACCCACCTAAGACTTGGATTGCTAATTTTATCTTCAGTGATATTAAAGAACATGTTTACACTGACTTTGTGCACTTGACTTTTTAAATTTTCTGCAGAATTTCTGCAGGTCTGGTTTGGTGAGTTTTTTTAATGAATTTTTACTGGCCTAGTTTGGGTTGCGCTAGTTAAGGATTACTGCAATATTTTATGCCTCGACAGGTTTGTGTGCAGCAATTTTATGGTGGTGTATTAAAACAAACACTGGTACCCTTCAGATGTCTTGAAATATTCCTTGTTGTAAAATATTTGAACAGCTGAGTGAAATGTTCCCTTCTGTGTTTGTATTGTACTTGGTAGCACACAACCTTGCTTGGAGAAATGAGAATTAGACATGATTAAAGGATTATCATGTACCAAATCAACAGTAATAGGAGAGGAGCAATGTGGACACTGGTAATCTGTGTCTGTCTCAAAGCTGCTATCAAAGCTGTCAAATACAGTAAGTTTGACTGCCCTGTTCTAACAAGTTGATAACTTTAGGATTTCTGGTCTGCTGTAAAATTTACGCTGGCTTTTGGCTTTGGGTGAGGCATTAACTCATAACTTGCCTTGAGTACTGTGTTCCCAGGCACCCTTTTTGCCTTGTGCAGCTTTGGAATCTAAGCTGTTTCACATGGATTTCATTCTCATTGCCCTTATCCTGTTCTTTGGTTCACAAATACCTCTCTTCAGTTGAGCAGCTTTGTGCTTCCCTATCCAGAGCCCTACCTTGGGAAACATTGTGTGAATCACATCCTAAAGTGACATCTTCAGGCATCTGAATCCTTACCTGGCCTGCACTAACCCCGTGCTTTCAACTCAACAAAGAGGAAGTATTTATGTTTTGCTTATATGTGCTGTTTTAATTGAAGCAATTGGTGTGGGTTTTGGAGTTCTTCCAAGTACAGTGCTGAGTGGGAGGACCTTTGAGTTAAGAAACTATTAGGAATTCGGTTGGGAACAGAGGTTCATGAAGGATTTGGAAAAAAGGAACTGAGTTTCAGTTTTTCACTTCATCTGCATCCCACATGTAATAGAGCATTGTTTCTTGGCATTTTAGGATCTTCTCCTATATGGGTCAGCAATGCTCATTTACCCATAGTTCAGTCTCTGCAGGGAAAGCTACTCAAGCTCCAAGGTGGTTAAAACAGGAGAAAGTGGCAGGGGAAGGAGGACAGTTGAGTATCCCTGCTGAAGTTCCACATGGAAACCTCCTATGGGCTTTAATAACAAATCCTGACGGACTTTCCAGTATCTCATCAGAGGTTCCAGTAATACAGTAAAGAAAATGAAAGCAATGCACATGTAGAAAAAAGTCTCAGCAGGCATTGCAGGAGAACAGTTTGGACGTTGCTGTAAGTCTGTGCTTCAGCCTGGGGCATGTGCAAGAAAACCTGTGTAAGACAGTAGGGGACATCTGGAACGAGTTCTTGGGTGAGTGGTTGGTTCTCCCTGTGTCCTACCCTGCAGCAGTTGGCTGGACCATCACCCAGACAGCTCAATGGTGTGTTCTTCTCCTAGGAAAGACTATCTGGGCTGGCTGGCTGGGCAAAAAGCCAAACAATCCCAAAAAAACCCCAAAAGACAACAAGCTTTTGCCTCTGTTCAGTGTCAATTTCTTGTAACTGACTCTTAACAGACCACGTGAAGGCAAATGAGTTGCTGGTTTGACATGGGAAACAGATTTCCAAATAATTTTATGTTCTTGGGTCATGCCAATTAACTTGGAATGTTTGTAACTTTATTTGCAACTATTTGTGTTGAGCTATGGGAAGTCATGTGCATTTCTGGTTTCCTGAATTTAGGATTATTAAATGCCAGATGTTTCTGTGCCTTCACAGCAAAGAACCTCAGTTTTGAGATGCCCAGGCAGTGTGGCACAACTAGGTGTAAATAAAGTCAGAAAACAGGTTAAGCTTTAGGAATCAGGATGCCAAAGCAGGAAATGTGGATACCTCTCTCTTAAATGTGTTCCCATGTAATCAAAGTACAAGACTGGGAAGGAAGGGAGGTTTTTAGCAGTATGAACCCAGTTTGGGTTTGCCATGTGAGCCTTTTGTTACACAAGGATAAATGACAAAAACAAACAGTGCTGAATCATGAGCAGCATCTTACTTCGTGTTGTGTTGTAACCTCAAAGCTGAGGCTGGTGTAAAAGTATGCAGTGAGAATCCACATGACATGACAAGACTGGTAGATCAGTGACTGCACCAAGACCCAGATTTGGCCTCTGATCCACAAGGGAGGACACACTCGTGTAGGTGTTTGAGATCTGATGAATATTTGAGGTATGAAACACATTTTATTGCTTTGTCTTTTTAAGCAGTGTTTAGCCTGTGTGTGGTAGAACATACCAGCGCTGAGAGCTGTCCTGAGCTTTACAAACTCAGAGTAGCATGATGATGATGATGACACACTCTGCTTTCCTATCGTAATTGAGATCTGTGTTTAGACTGAGTTTATGAATAAACATCTGGGACTTAAGTACCACACACAAGGAAAGTCTCACTTCATAACTCAAACCTGCAGCAAACAAAGGGAACAGTAGTTCAAACATTTTACTGAGTTCCCACTTGTGTGTTGCACTTTGACCCCAGCACTGCAACTGATACAGGGTAAATGAAGTACCCAGCCAGCCTTGCCCTTAAAAGAGTTAATACTTGGAAACACCTGACACCTTTAGTATTTATATTTTCAAGAAT
>VXAC01008539.1:0-12349 GCA_013399225.1 Rhipidura dahli
AATTTGCTGAAATTCAGATTTTTGGGATGGTTTTTTTGGGGTGGAATTTGCTGCTAATTTTCTCCAAAATTCAGATTTTTCAGGTGTTTTTTTGGTGTTTTTTTGCTGCTGATTTTTGCCAAAATTCCAACTTCTGGGGTGGTTTTTTTTGTGGGTTTTTTTGGGTGGAATTTGCTGTGAATTTTAACTGAAATTCAGATTTTTGGGTGGAATTTGCTGCAATTCGTATTTTGGGGGTGGTTTTTGGGGTGGAATTTGCTGCTGATTTTCACTGAAATTCAGATTTTTTAGTGTAATTTGCTGCTGACTTTTGCCAAAATTCCGAATTTTTGGGGTGGAATTTGCTGCTAATTTTTGCCAAAATTCAGATTTTTCAGGTGGAATTTGCTGCTAATTTTTGCCGAAATTCAGATTTTTTTGGGGTGTTTTTTTGGGTGGAATTTGCTGAAATTCAGATTTTTCAGGTGTTTTTTTGGGGTGGAATTTGCTGCTGATTTTTGCCAAAATTCTGATTTTTGGGGTGTTTTTTGGGTGCAATTTACTGCTCATTTTCACCAAAAAAAATTCACATTTTGGGGCTGTTTTTTTGGGTGCAATTTGCTGCTTTTCCGGGGCCGTTGCGCCGCAATTGGGATTTTTTTTTTATTTTTCCGGAACCCTTCGGAATTCCCCGGGAATTTTCTCCGCCCCTCTCCCCCCGTTCCCAAAGAGACAAATCCCGATCCTCGTGGTTGGCATCGTTTTATTCGGGAAGGAGAAACGGTGAAGCTGAGCATCGATTGATCGATTGATTAATTGATCGATTGATTAATTGATTGATCGATTGATTGATTGATTGATCAATTTTGTCGCCTTTTCAATCACATTGATCAGGAAAGCAAAGCCGTGAACCTCAGACTCGGAACCAACAATTCCTGGCATTTTCCAGCTCCCTGCAGTGGGAATAAATCCCAATTTCCAGGGACAAATTCCTGAGGTTTCAGCGCTTCTGGATCGAAACGAAACGGCCAAAAAATTGGAATTTTTTGTGTCTCCCCTTCGTTGTTTTTTAATTTATTCACTCCTGTGAATCTGGATAAATGCAAATTAATAATTAAATATAATAATTCAGCAGAAATCCTGTTGGTATCCACTTTAAATGAATTTTTTCCAAACTTAAATTTGGATTTTAATTAGCTGACAGTGTCTCTTTAATTAAATATTAAAATTCAACAGAAAAATTGGTAAATTGATTTTTTTTTCCAAATATAAATTTGGATTTTAATTAGCTGAAAGTGAATTATTATATTTAATTAAATATAACAGTCCACCATAAATTTGGTTGGTATCTGGTTTAAATTGATTTTTCCGAATATAAATTTGGATTTTAATTAGCTGGCAGTATCTCGTTAATTAAATAAAATAAATATTCCCAAATATTTAAAATGCAGAGTTTTTGGGGGGGGGTTTTCCTCCTTTTCCATGCTGGTTTTTCCAAGGATTTAAGCCCTGGTTTTGAGGAGTTTAAGTTGGGATCGAGTTTTATGGAGCTTGGGTTTTTCACTGGAAAACATGGAATTGCATCTTCCTAGGGGTAAAAAAAAATCCCAATTTATTCCCAGGGATGAAGGAAAAAATCCCAATTTTTTCACAGGGAGGGAGGGAAAAAAAATCCCAATTTTTTCCCAGGGATGGAAGGAAAAGATCCCAATTTATTCCCAGGGATGGGAGGAAAAATAATCCAAATTTATTCCCAGGGATGGAGGGAGGAAAAAAAAGAATCCAAATTTATTCACAGGGATGGGGGAAAAATTCCCAATTTTTTCACAGGGATGGGAGGAAAAAATCCCAATATTTTCACAGGGATGGAAGGAAAAAAAAAAAATCCCAATTTATTCCCAGGAATAGAAGGAAAAAATCCCAATTTATTCACAAGGATGGGAGGGAAAAAATCCCAATTTTTTCATGAGGAGGGAGGGAAAAAAATCCCAATTTATTCATGGGGATGGAGGGAAAAAATCCCAGTTTTTTCACGGGGATAGGAGGATTCGATGGCAATAAATCCAAAACCCAACAGAACCAAGTGCAGATTTTGGGAATTTCCAGGATTTCCCCACCCATCCCTCCCTTCCCGAGCTCCAGCTGGATGGAATTTTGAATTTTTCCCATTTTTTTTTCCCCCCCAGAGCTCCTCCAGCTGGGCAAGGAGAGGCCGCAGACGGACGCGGCCGTGGCCCGGAGACTCGTGTCCCACGCCCTGGGCTGGAAATCCAGGCAGCAGGAAGCGGCGGGGACGGAAATTTTCCAGCAGGAATCCTCGGATCAGCAGGAATAAAACAGCTCAAATCCCCCTAAATTCATCCCATCCCAAAAAAAAAAAAAGGGATTTTGGGGGATTTTGGGATGAGCTGTGCCATTAAACTCACGCAGAGCACAAGGATTGGTCCTTGATGGAATCAGCTTGGAAAAGTTGGGAATGGGGTCAAAGTTTCCACGTTCCGGGGAGGTTTTTGGGATTTTCTCTCTTTTTTTTCCAAGCAGCCAGGTTGTTGTTGTTTGAATCCCTTCTTCCTGCTCTGTTTTCCCAGGAAAAAAAAAAATAGGGAATGGGAGAGGAGGGGAATTGGGGAAGTTTTTTTGGGTAAAATTCAACTTTTAAAGGCAGGAGTTGGGGAAAAAAAAAAAATCTGTTCCGTGTTTGTTGTGATGTTGCTGTTTGGATATTCCAGGGAATTGGACAGGCAGGGAATGCAAAAACAATTCCCAAGTTTTTGGGATTTTTCTCCTTATTTACGGAGCTTAAAGAGCCTGACCCGGCCCTGGAGGCGAGGAAAGTTGGGATCTGTTCTTTAGGGAAGGAAAAGCAGAATTAAGATGAATTTCCACCCCCCTCCATCCCAGGCTCTGCTCGTACTCCAGGCTGGAATTCTGAGGGAAAAAAATGGGAGTTTTCCAGTCGCCAGGAGGTTCAAACCCTTTTCCAGCTGCCCTCTGGAGAAACAACAAATATTCCAAATATTTCTGCCTTTTTAAATCCTCACAAAGCTCCCTGCGAGGTGGGATTTTGGGGAAGTTTGCAGCCACTTTTAATCCCCCGTGGAAGCAGCTGGAAATCCGGGATGTGAAAAAAGCAGGGAAAGCCCCAAACCTCCCAGGAATTGTGAGGAGAAAACCATCTGAGGGCTCCTGAAGGGATTTTTTTTTTGGGAAGAGGGGAAGAGTTTTTATTGGGATGAGAGCTGTGGAGGGCAAAAAATGTACCCTCAAACCAAGAGAGGAACATCCCCTGGGAATTCCCAGAGGAGCAGATCCCTGGGGATGAGAGGCAGGAATTCCCTCTGCGTGGAGGATGCGGCAGCCCGCCTGCTTCATCCTTTTTAAAAAAAAAAAAAAAATGGAATATCCAGCTGGGAAGTGATTTTTGGGTGGGTGGCTGGACAATCCCTGCTGGATGGGAATTCCCAGCCCTTGAGGCCTCCTCATTCCCGGGAATCTGCCGAGTTCCGGGCACTCCAGGGAGCTCCGATTCTGTGTGGAGTCCTTGGTGCCAGACTCATCCTTAAAAAAAACCCATGGAGTATCCAGCTGGGAAGCGATTTTTGGATGGGTGCAGCGTCTTTTTGGGTGGACAATCCCTGCGGGATGGGAATTCCCAGCCCTTGAGGTCTCCTCATTCCCGGGAATCTGCCAAGTTCCGGGCGCTCCGATTCCGTGTGAAATTCCATGTTCTGCGTTCGCTCCCCTCGGAGCTGTTGGATCCGACTGCGGAATTAAACTCAGCTTTGCACTGTTCTGCTCACCAAAAGCTGCTCCTTTTTTAAAAAAAATTTTCCTTCTTTTTTTTTTTCCTTTTTTTTTTATTTTCCCATTTCCTTTCCTTGTATTTCCTTGCCGGGATTGGGAATCGGTGCTGAGGAGTGCAGGAAGTGCAGGAATGGAGGCGGTGGGGGGAAAAAAAAAAGAGCTGAAAATTCCCCAAAAATTCCTTGGAAACGAAGGGGAAAAGGTGCTTTGGAGGTGGTTGGCACCCAAGCTGAGGCCTGTGAGGAAATGGCAAAATGCGGGAAGAAATCCTTGGAATGGTGACGAGCCGGAGCCAAGGAGCGGGGCTGGAATTGCGGGAGGCACCGAGGGGTGGCCTGAGCACCTGAACCGGGGAGGGGAAATCTTCTGCAGGAAGTTTTGGAGTTGGATTGAGGCTCCAGATCCTGGTTTGGGGAGGGGGTTGCAGTGGTTCGGGAAGGGCCGGAGCAGGAGTCCTGGCTTCCTTAAATTAGTGGGAATTCTACCGGGCGGAGACGTTGTTATTTGTGAGTCCCCTGAAGTGGTCGAACTTCTGCTCCGTCTCCTCGCTGAAGGAACCGCCTGGAGAGGCCACGGGAGAGCGCGGGGTGAGCACAGGGAAAAACATTGGGAATGCTGGGAGAGCAGGGGGAAAACGCTTGGGAATGTTGGGAGAGGACAGGGAAAAACGCTTGGGAATGTTGGGAGAGGACAGGGAAAATGCTTGGGAATGTTGGGAGAGCACAGGGAAAAACACTTGGGAATGCTGGGAGAGCACCAGGAAAACACTTGGGAATGTTGGGAGAGGACAGGGAAAATAAATGGGAACACCAGGAGAGGACGGAAAAAAAAAAATGGGAACACTGGGAGAGCACAGGGTGAGCAGGATGAGGAAAAAGCTTTTGGGAACACAGAGAGCACGGGAAAAATAAATGTGAATACTGGGAGAGCACAGGGTGAGCTGAAGGGAAAAACACTTGGGAATATTGGGATAGCACGGGAAGAACACTTGGGAATATTGGGATAGCACGGGAAAAACACTTGGGAACACCGGGAGAGCACAGGGAAAAAAATGGGAATGCTGGGAGAGCACAGGGGAAAAAATGGGAATACTGGGAGAGGACGGGAAAAATAGGAACACTGGGAGAGGACAGGACGAAATGGGAATACTGGGAGAGCACGGGGTGAGCAGGAGGAGGGAAAACCATTTGGGAACACTGGGAGAGCACAGGGAAAAGAAATGGGAACACAGGGAGAACACAGGGTGAGCAGGAGAAGGGACTTGGGAACATTGGGATAGCATGGGAAAAGCCCTTGGGAATACTGGGAGAGGACAGGAAAAAAATGGGAATACTGGGAGAGCATGGGGTGAGCAGGAGGAGGGAAAAGCCCTTGGGAGCACCGGCGCTGGGTGGAACCAGCACCCTGGGAACGAAGGTTTGGGGTTAATGAAATTAAGCTTTAATTAAATCTTAGCTTAATTGGCCCAGCCAGGAGAGCTGGAATCGTCTTTTGTGGATTTGCAAAGCTGAAAATCCCAAATTTCACTGGTTTGTGTTTAAAAACGGAGCCTGGCAAGGCCTGGAGGGGGCNTCCCGCAGCTGGAATGGGTTTCACCTCTCCAAACCGGGTCCCAGTCGGAAATGTGACCCACCAGACAAGAATTTTCTGCTAAAATCCCAAAAAAATGAGGAGAAAATTCCGTGGTTATGTGGATTTTTTTGTTGTTGTTGTTTTTCCGGGAAAAACGTTCCTTGAAGGAGGGAATTTTTCTGGTTGGATTTGGAGCTGGGCAGGGAGTTAATTCATTGTTTGTGGTAAAATCAGGCCTGAAAAGCCCCAAAGTGGATTCCATTTCAAAATTGAAAAAATTGAAATCGGTTCGGCTCCGCTTTTTCCACGACCGAAAAGAAGATGCCAAATGAAAATATTCTCCATTTTTCCCAAGAAAATTGCCTTTTCCCTGGCATTCCAGACACATTTGAATTCCTGCCTGGCACAGAGGGCTCTTCCCCACTCCTTAATTCCTTTCCCAAGAGAAGCTCCGTGACCGGAAGAGCTCCCAGCTCAGCAAAATAATCCGATTTTTGGGAAGGAGGAATTTCCCAAGCTGCGATCGGAAACGAGGGGGAAAACCATGGAATTCCTGATGTGAGAGGAATCCTTGGAGCATCCCCCCATCCCTCCTGGAGGATTCCCCACGGCAAAATAACTCGATTTTTGGGAAGGAGGAATTTCCCGAGCCACTCATTCCGGCGTTGCGATCGGAAATGACGGGAAAACTGTGGAATTCCTCACATGAGAGGAATCCTTGGAGCATCCCCCCATCCCTCCTGGAGGATTCCCCACGGCAAAATAACTCGATTTTTGGGAAGGAGGAATTTCCCAAGCTGCGATCGGAAACGAGGGGGAAAACCGTGAAATCCCTCACGTGAGAGGAATCCTTGGAGCATCCCATGTCATTCCTGGAGGATTCCCCACGGCAGATCCCCCCTCACCTATGTGGCAGTTGTACATCCAGATGCGCTGCCCGTCGTAGCGGCTCCGGCATTTCATGACGTTGTTGGAATAATCCGACTCCGCCACCTCGTAGTTGGGGTTGATCACGACCTGGGAAGGAGGGAATGACAGGGAATGGGGTTATGGGAAGGGGGATTGGGCAGGATGAGGGATCGGTTTTGGGTTTTTATGGAGTTTTTTTAAGTGGATAATAGAAATTCGGTTTGTTTTGCCAAGGGAGAGGGATGAGTTGGATAAAGGCAGATCAGGGAATGAAGGGTCGGTCAGGGAATCCTGGAATGGTTTGGGTGGGAAGGGAATTAAATCCCACCCAGTGCCACCCCTGCCATGCCCAAGGACACCTCCCACTGTCCCAGGGTGTCTTGGGCACTTCCAGGGATCCAGGGGCAGCCACAGCTCCTCTGGGAATTCCATCCCTTCCCACCCTCCCAGCCAGGAATTCCTTCCCAATATCCCATCCAAATCTCCCTTTTCCCAGTGGGAAGCCATTCCCTGTGTCCTGTCCCTCCATCCCTTGTCCCCAGTCCCTCTCCAGCTCTCCCGGAGCCCCTTCAGGCACTGGAGCCTTCCCTGCTCCAGGCTGAACATTCCCGATTCCCTCAGCCTTTCCCTCCCGGCAGAGCTGCTCCATCTCTAACTCCCCCCAACCCCACCTTCCCCCACACCCCAAAATCTCCCCTCCAGCTCCCATTTTCCTTTTCCCACAGAAAGAATTCCTCTCCTTTCCCTCCTCTCCAGTGCCAGTGGCTGATTTTAGCTCCAGGGAATTCCACCCATTCTGGTCATGGGCATGGACCGGAGGCCTGGCCCTGATTCCCACAGAAACCCCACAAATGGCAGAGTTTCATCCCAAAATTCAGGGAATGCTGCTTACAGCCATCTCCAAAGAGGGATTTGGGAATGTGACAACTCTGTCAACAACACCAGCTGGGCTGGGCCTACCCAGGATTAGCTGGACATGGAATTTTAAGAATTCAATCTCCAGACAGGCCCTGATTTTTTCCCTTGGGAGTGTGCGTTCATTATCCCGCTGGATAATCCTTTACCTTTTAGGCATCTGGGAACAGAATCCCTTTAGAAACAGAAGCGGGAGGTGTCAAACAAACAAACTGGATAAATTCTTGATATAATTGGTAAGATAAAAGTGGGAGAATGCTGCTTTTCCCACCAAATGCTGCTTTTCCCACCTGGAAGAGGTAATCCCCGGGCGGGATGTCGGTGACGTCGATCCACTGGCAGTCGATGTCGTGCCGATAAACGTCCCAGCAGCCCACGGTGATTCCCTGCTCCCCAAAATTGGCACATTCGTATTGTTTCTGCACATCTGAAGGAGAGTGAGAGGCAAACAGTGGTAAATCCACAGCTGGATTCCCAGAGAATTCCTGGTTGATCCCCACGGGAAGGGATAAGGTGCCGGTGTGGTGTTTTGGGTGAGGATTCTTCTGGGGTTCCTCGCTTGGCTGGGAGCAGGAAATGCACAGCTGGGGATTAGGAGCAGCTCAGGGTTGGGATGGAGGGAGCTGAGGGTGGAAAGGAGAATGGAGGACCTTGGGATTCCCATCCCATCCATCCATCATCCATCCCATCCATCCATCCCTCCATCCATCATCCATCCATCCATCCATCCATTCCTTTATCCATCCATCCCTCCATCCCATCCATCCATTCCATCCATCCTTCCATCTGTCTGTCTGTCCCATCAATCCATCCATCCCATCCGCCCATCCCATTCCTTCCTCCATCATCCACTGATCCATACCATCCATCCCATCCATCCCTCCATCCATCCATCCATCCATGGTTCCATCCATCATCCATCCATCCATCCATCCATCCATCCATCCATCCATCCATCCCTTCATCCATCCATCCATCCATCCCTTCATCCATGCATCCATGCATCCATCCCTCCATCCATCCATCCCTCCATCCATCCATCCCTCCATCCATCCATCCCTCCATCCATCCATCCCTCCATCCATTCCATCCATCCACCACCCATCCCCCCAGGACTGCTTCCCGCCTCCTGCCAGGCACATCCAGCCCTTGGCCGCCACCCCCTGCTTGGGAAGAGGAGGAAATTCCCGGGACACGAGGCTCTGGCACGGACCTGCCTCGCATTCCGTGTCCTCCAGGCAGAAGCTGGCCTTGTGGCCCTCGGCCACCTTGGTGCCGTTGAGGTTCAGGAGGTCGTAGTGGGTGAACACTTCCATGCTGTGGTAGTGCCTGCGGGCCACACACAGGGATGGTTATCCCGAGGGAAAAGCCTGAGGGGCCGAGTGGAGCTGCAGCAGTGGGAGATGCCTATCCCAGGTTTGGGAATGTCTGTCCCAGCTCTGGGAATGTCTGTCCCAGCTTTGGGAATGCCTATCCCACCTTTGGGAATGTCTGTTCTAGATACGGGAATGGGTATCCTAGCTCTGAGAATGCCTATCCCAGGTTTGGGAATGCCAATCCCAGCTCTGGGAATGTCTATCCCAGCTATGGGACTGGCTATCACAGCGCTGGGAATGCCTACCCCAGCTCTGGGAATGCGTATCCCAGCTTTGGGAATGCCTATCCCAGCCCTAGGATCCCAGCTTTGGGAATGCCGAATGGGTATCCCAGCTTTGGGAATGTCTACCCCAGCTCTGGGAATGCCTATCCCAGCTTTGGGAATGCCTATCCCAGCCCTAGGAATGTCTATCCCAGCTATGGGACTGGGTATCACAGCCCTGGGAATGCCTACCCCAGCTCTGGGCATGCCTACCCCAGCCCTGGAAATGCCTATCCCAGCTCTGGGACTGGGTATCCCAGCTTTGGGAATGCCTACCCCAGCCCTGGAAATGCCTACCCCAGCTCTGGAAATGCCTATCCCAGCTCTGGGAACGCCAATCCCAGCCCTGGAAATGCCTACCCCAGCTCTGGGAACGCCAATCCCAGCTCTGGGAATGCCTATCCCAGCCCTGGCCCCCTGCACTGACACCCAGCAGGGCCCACCTGCGAAGCTGAGCCGGGAGCGGGGCCCGGCCGGCCGAGGACGCCCCGCGCGCGGCACCCACCGGTGGCAGTCGTGCCACACCCAGGCGTGGCGGCCGTTCTTGGGCCGGAAGTCGGACTGGCCGTTGTTGTGGATCTGGGAGGAGAAGCGCAGCAGGCGCCGGTAGCCCGAGGTCAGCGAGGTGTTGTGGGCAGAGCTGGCCAGGCAGTTCTCCTCCAGGGCGCACTGCAGCAGGAACATGGGCCTGTCCTCCAGGTAGGCCGTCTGCTCCACCAGCTCCGCGTTCAGCACCAGGTCGGGAGCGGCTGGAAAGGCGGGAAAAAGGTTCCGGTTCAATGAAACCACCCCCAAAAGGGGCTGCTGGAGGTGGAGGATGGGCTGTCCCATCTGCGCTCCACGGGCGCGTTCCGTGCGGAGTCAGAGAGCCGTGGAAGGGTTTGGTGGGAAGAGGTTTTAAGGTTCAGCCGCTTCCCACTGTCCCAGGGTGCTCCAAGCTGGCCTCGGACACTTCCAGGGATGGCACAGCCACCATCCAAAGCCTCTCCGGGAGGAAGAATTTGCCATGTCCAGGTCACCCCATTTCCCGTGCCCATTCCTTGTGCAGTAAATCCCGAGGGACTCACTCTCCGAGCAGGACACGCCGGCCCCGAAGCGCCCCCCTCCCCTGGGGCAGGACACATGGGGCCCGTCGTGCCGGCAGTGGGACAGGGACATCTCCGTCCCCGAGCACTTGACCCCGCTCATGACCACGTCGTCGGCGCTGACGTCCCCATGCCAGTACCACGTCTCCTGGGCAAAAAGGAAAAAGGCAGGAAAAGGCATTTCCGCGCGTTCCTTGGGGTTTGGTGGCTCCTCAGGGAATATTTCTCTGCCTAAAAGGGGGATTCTCCCTCTGGGGAAGATCAGGGAAAGACCTGACGTTGTCCTGGAGGAGGATCTCACCGAAGGATGCTGGAGCAGGAAGCTCCGGGAAGTGGATTTGTCACCAAATCCTTACGAAACCTTGGAGCCCATCCAGTGCCACGGCAGGGACGCCTCCCACTGTCCCAGGCTGCTCCAGCCTGGCCTTGGGCACTTCCAGGGATCCAGGGGCAGCCACAGCTCCTCTGGGAATTCCATCCCAGCACCTCACCACTGTCCCAGGGAAGAATTTTTTCCCGATACCCCATCTATCCCTGCCCGCTGGCAGTGGGAAGCCATTCCCTCTTCTCCCATCATTCCACTTCCTGATGAAATTCCCTCACTTCTCGCCATTTCACAAAACTGACGTGAATGAGGCAACATCAACACCCAACCCCAAAACCTGGGAGAAGGGGAGAGGAGAAAGAACTTTTAAAAAAAAAATCCAATCCCATCCGTCCGTATCCAAGCTGGGAGGGCGCTTCCAGGAAAAGAAAACCCACGGCTCCCATTGCTTCCAGATGCTTGGGAATGCTGGGAGCACACAGGGCTGCCCTGTTCTGCACACNTCTCAAAGAGAACAATTTCTCCAATCTAATCCTACTCTTGAGTTTGAGTAGGAAAACCCTGGGGAGGGAATGATTCCCTGTATGGGAATGGTTGTCCTTAAATCCCATCCCATCCCATCCCATCCCANGTTTGGTGGCTCCTCAGGGAATATTTCTCTGCCTAAAAGGGGGATTCTCCCTCTGGGGAAGATCAGGGAAAGACCTGACGTTGTCCTGGAGGAGGATCTCACCGAAGGATGCTGGAGCAGGAAGCTCCGGGAAGTGGATTTGTCACCAAATCCTTACGAAACCTTGGAGCCCATCCAGTGCCACGGCAGGGACGCCTCCCACTGTCCCAGGCTGCTCCAGCCTGGCCTTGGGCACTTCCAGGGATCCAGGGGCAGCCACAGCTCCTCTGGGAATTCCATCCCAGCACCTCACCACTGTCCCAGGGAAGAATTTTTTCCCGATACCCCATCTATCCCTGCCCGCTGGCAGTGGGAAGCCATTCCCTCTTCTCCCATCATTCCACTTCCTGATGAAATTCCCTCACTTCTCGCCATTTCACAAAACTGACGTGAATGAGGCAACATCAACACCCAACCCCAAAACCTGGGAGAAGGGGAGAGGAGAAAGAACTTTTAAAAAAAAAATCCAATCCCATCCGTCCGTATCCAAGCTGGGAGGGCGCTTCCAGGAAAAGAAAACCCACGGCTCCCATTGCTTCCAGATGCTTGGGAATGCTGGGAGCACACAGGGCTGCCCTGTTCTGCACACTGGGGCTTTATGCTCCCGGAGCTGGGGCAGCATAAGGGCCTTTTCTCTTCCAAATTCCAGCAGCCTCAGCTCAAGGAAAAAAAATTCCCTGCTCCTTGCTGGAATCTCAGGGCTGTGTCAATAGAGCTGGGCAGTGGGAAAGGCCGGAGCTCAGGGATGTGGGGATCTTCAGCTCCCGGGATTTGATGGGGGGAATCAGCTGGAGGAACCAGTTGGAGAAGGGGAATGGGACCTGCAGAGCCCCTCCCCGGCCATGGAGAGCAGCTGGGATCCGTCCATGAGCCCAGGGCAGCAGAGATCCCGGAATGGTTTGGGTTGGAAAGGACCTCAAAGCTCATTCCCGTGGGCAGGGACGCCTTCCACCATCCCAGGTTCTCCAAGCCCTGTCCAATCTGGCCTGGGACGGGGCAAAACTCTGGGGTCACTCCTGGCCAGGCACAAGCAGGGAGGGTTTGGGGCAGGAGAGGAGCAGGGAATGCCAGAAATTCATGGAGCTGGATCCAGCCCCGCTGCTCAGGGCTGCACACGCCCCAAAATCCCATTTTTTTCAGGTGCCCTGACACCGGTTTGAACACGACCCCTGCATTTCAGGCAGCCACCAGCCCGAGCAGGAATCAGGGGAATGTCGGGAAACCTGAGCTCCGAGGAAACAACGCAACTCCCACATCTCCACGCGCTCCACATTCCCAAATCCACAGCAAGGAGATTTCCCCCTCAGCTTTTCCCTCCACCCCAATCCGCGGAGCTCCTTTTGGGATAACCCCTCTCCTGGAGCCCTCCCACCCCAAACACCCAGACACGGCACCCACTTTGGGGGCTCACCTGGAAGGCGTGGCTGGCAAAGCCCAGCCCCAGCTGCCGG
>VXAC01008539.1:16016-29059 GCA_013399225.1 Rhipidura dahli
GGAAGGGAAGGGAAGGGAAGGGAAGGGAAGGGAAGGGGCACAGAATCGTGGAATGGTTGGGCTGGAAAAGGTAGAAAATTTGATTTAAAATAATTTAATTCCACCCTCTGCCATGGGCAGGGACCTTCCACTCTCCCAGGCTGCTCCAAGCCCCATCCAACCCGGCCTCCCTCATTTCTAAACCTCCGGCACATCCAGAGGAGCTCAAAACTCAGCCCAAAATGGGAGCATCATCCTCGTTTCCCCTCCGGCTCATGGGACTGCCACCCCAACCCTAACAGGGTGTCAGGTTGGATCCTGACTCTCCCAGTTTAACTCAGTGATTTCTGGTTTTGGTTTTTTTTTTTTTAATTCCCCTATTCAATCGTTAATTCTGACCCGGTGCCTCCCACCGGTTTGTTTTTCAATCCAGCCCACCCAGGGCACCCCTGGAGCTGTGAATGTCCCCACCTTGGCCCAGCCTGGCTCCCGTGATGGCCTCCTTGGCGCTGCCGAAGCCCAGCTCCCGGCACACCACGCTGGCTGACACCAGGTTCCAGTTGTCGTCGCACACCGTCCCCCACTCGCCGTTCTTCAGCACCTCCACCCGGCCCTCGCCCGTGTTGGCTCCTCCTTTCAGCCTCACCAGGGGTTGCTGGAACAGACAGAGGTGGGGTCAGGAGTCATCACTTCAGTCCTTTGTGGGGTTTATTTATGGGAAGCTGGGCCTAAACCCCATCCTAGGATCCCCTGAGACACCCTAAAAACATCCGTCACGTAATTCCAGCTGTGGGAGCCTCGGCAGGGAGTTTGGTGAGCACGGATTTGTTTCTCACACCTCGCAGAGAATAAAAAAAACCCATCCCAGATCTCTGCAGCTGCTTGGATTTAGGAGCCTTTTCCCATCCTGGGTTGAACATGGGAAAATAAAACAGTTTTCCATCCCTTGGGAGCCTTGCAGGAGGGTTGGGAATGGCCCTGAGCCCGTCAGTGCCCAGCTCTGAGCCCCGGGCTGCCCTCAAGGGGTTGATTTGCTGCTCCCATCTCCAGCCTGGGCTCCTGGCTTAATCCAGGACCAAGGCAAAGCTCAAGCCCCAAAAAACCTGCCTGAGAGCTCAGTTCTGAGCCATAACAATGATATAGAAATAAATAATAAATAACAATGAAATAATAAAAAACAAATTAAAAGTGGGATAAAAGATCTGCCTTTTGCAGGCAGATGTCCCCAGCTGAGTGGCAGCTCCAGTTCCACTCCTTTCTGGGTTTGGATCATTTAATTATCACCTGTTAATCACCTCCTCCTCCTCCTCCTCTCCCCAGGAGCTGCCAACTCCTGCTGCACCTGAGGGCTGGGATTTGGCGGCGGGAGCAAAGTTTGAAGTGTGAAAATACAAAAAAATCCTTCACTTTTCCCACTGGGAGCGTGCCTGGAGCCTTTTTTTCCAGGCTGGGTTCACACCAAGGACACCCAAAACCTAAACAAAGGCTTAAGGAATTACTTGGCAGCGCGTGCGGCTCGGGAGATTAACGACGATTTACAAAACCTTTCCCCTCCGGGGGCCGGAATCCCGCAAGGCAGGAGCCCGGGATCCAGGCAGGGATCGTGTTATTCCCACCACGGAGCTGCTGGCACCTGGGAAAAGCCCAAAGATTCCCCTAAACCCACCCAGGCACAACACAAAATCCACGGCAAATCCTCCTCCAGTGAGAAAGCTCCAAGATTCCCCCTCTATCCTGAGGCTGCAGCTGGAAAATTTCCCTTCCCACCCACCTGGGCTAGGTTAAGCTGTCCTTTCCTAACCCCCGACCCTGGGAATGTCCAACTCCAGCCTTGTTTCCCAACGCATTTGCACCTCCTGGGACTTTCACAGCCTCGCCAGGGATGCCTCAGGTTGGAGTTTTTGTGTTTTCCAAGCCCCTTCCCTGCCCGCTGGGTCATTCCCAAGGTTCCTGTATCCCGTTCTTTGCTGCTCCCCCAGACACAACAAAGCCTCTCCGGGGCTGCTCTCCAAGGACACCCAGCCCAAACTGGGCCCAAAAAGTACAAAGCAAACCCCTGGCAGAGGGGGGCAAGCTGAGGGCAAATCCCATCATTAACCTGCAGCTTTCATGGAGGGACAATGAACCCTGAGATGCAAATGAAGCAAAGCCAGCAAAGTGGGAAGAACTCGTGGCCTCTCAGGGTCCATCTCGGGGCCCATCTGGGCAGCACCTCTGGCTCCCCAGGGGTACCTTGGGAGGCCTTGCCAAGCAATTCCCACCTTTATTCCCTTTATTCCTGCCCGGTCTCTGTTCCCAGGAGGCCTCTCCAGGCATCACCAGACTAAACAAACCCGGCTTTCCCAACCCCTCCGTGTTTTCCCAGCCTCCCCTCAGGGCATTTCCTCGCCGAGGACACGGCGGGGCAGAGGAAACGCCGGCTGCTTTTCCAGGGGGAACAGCGATCCAGTGGAATTCCAGCGCCTGTGGAACAGCCCAGCCGGGCACGGGTTCAGCTGGCTCAGCCCGAGAGGCTCCGACAGGAACGTGACCCAGGGAATTTTGTTCACTCCTTGCTCCCAGCTTTGCCAGCTGCCGTGGGAGCCGCTCTCCCACCCTTTGGAGGTGGGAGAAGGAGGAAAAGAGCCTGGGATTTGTGAGGCTGGAGCTCAGCTGGGCGTGCAGGGAGGTTTGGGAATGGTGGAAGGGCTTTTCTGGGAATGTTGGTGGTGAATGGTCACAGCCCCAGGGGGTTCCTGCTCTAATTGGCAGCTAATTGGGATATTGGAAGGAATTCATGGCTGGGAGGGGGGGGAGGGGCTGGGATGGAATTCCCAGAGGAGCTGTGGCTGCCCCTGGATCCCTGGAAGTGCCCAGGGCCGGGTTGGAGCAGCCTGGGACAGCAGGAGGTGTCCCCATGGCAGGGGGTGGGATGGGATGAGCTCAAGGCCAACTATTCCCATGCAGCGAATCATCCCCTGGGCTTTTCCTACTCAAACTCAGAGCAGGACCAGGTTGGATATTCAACAGAAATTGTTCTCTTTACGAACGGCGAGGGGCCAGGACGGAATTCCCATCCCTGGAAGTGCCCAAGGCTGGCGTGGAACCACCCTGTCCATCAGCGTCAGCGGTGGGGTGGGATGAGCTGATTTTTTAAAGACTTTTCCGAGGCATTTCGGCATTCCTGGCCAGGCTGTGGCTGTTCCCTGCTCACCTCCTGCCTGAAGGCCTTTCGGAAGCCGCTGTGGCTGCTGGGGGCGAAGGCGCGGCCGGGGACGCAGCTGACCACGGCGGGCATCCCGTTGTCACAGGAGCCGTTCTTCCCGGAGCCCCCGGCCAGGTGGTTCCCCAGTTTGCAGCTGGAAATGTGAGCCTCGCTCCCAGCGCAGTCCATGGAGTACGGCCAGTAGTGCTGCTTCCTCCTGCTGGCAAACATCCTGGGGGAAGCGAGGAAAAGGGGAAGAGTTGGGAATCCTTGGACAACAATGATGCATTTTGATGCCTCAGGTTGGAGTTTTTGTGTTTTCCAAGCCCCTTCCCTGCCTGCTGGGTCATTCCCAAGGTTCCTGTATCCCGTTCTTTGCTGCTCCCCCAGACACAACAAAGCCTCTCCGGGGCTGCTCTCCAAGGACACCCAGCCCAAACTGGGCCCAAAAAGTACAAAGCAAACCCCTGGCAGAGGGGGGCAAGCTGAGGGCAAATCCCATCATTAACCTGCAGCTTTCATGGAGGGACAATGAACCCTGAGATGCAAATGAAGCAAAGCCAGCAAAGTGGGAAGAACTCGTGGCCTCTCAGGGTCCATCTCGGGGCCCATCTGGGCAGCACCTCTGGCTCCCCAGGGGTACCTTGGGAGGCCTTGCCAAGCAATTCCCACCTTTATTCCCTTTATTCCTGCCCGGTCTCTGTTCCCAGGAGGCCTCTCAAGGCATCAGGAAGGACGGAGCTAAAATTTTGGGAGGAAAAATGCCCTGGGATGAGGTGGGGATTGGACAGGATTATTTGGAGGCTGATCCGTTTATCCACACCACAGCTTTTTTGAGTTGACACTTAAAAACATGGAATTATTCCAGCTGGAAAAGACCTCCAGGATCATCGAGTCCAACCACTTGACAGGCAACAAATCCCCTGCAAAACGTGAAAAATCAGAGCAGGAACCAATTCCCAGGAGCGGAGATCCCACCGCAACACAGGGATCAGCCAATTCCAAGTGGACAAACTGGGCTGGAGGAAAAAAACCAATAAAAAACTTCCAAACTTCCCAAAAAAAAAAAAACCTTTCCCCTTTTTGCTGACCAGCAGCTATCAGCTGGGATTGGGAAAAATCCAAAGCCTCTCTGAGGCTCCGTGCTAACAGCCCTGAGCTGGAGAGCAATTTCCGAGAGCAGGAGCGATTCCTCTCGGACTCGCTGTTGGCAGCAGCTCCTGCTCCTCGCTCCCAAACTGCCTGGAGCTGCTCCAGGCACTCCCCAGGAGGAAAGGGGCACGTGTGAGAAACTGGGAGAGGGAAAGGATTCCGGGATCCAGCTCCATCCCAGCGGAGCTGCGAGTGGGGGAACGGGAATTTGGGTCAGGTCGGGCCGAGAGAGGAGTGACAAACACGGGGGAGGCTCCGGGGAGCCCACGCCCTGCTGGGATCTCCACGTGGCTCCCTGGGATCCCGGTGCTGCTCCTCATTCCAGGAGCCTCTGCCACGCAGAGCCGGGATCCAGGGATGAGCTGGGATAAAGGGCACAGCCCGAGGCGGGGGGAATTTTGGGCAGAAAAAGCAGCAGTTTGGGGTTTGTGCAGCGCAGGGAGCCCGGGGAGCAGCTCCGGAGGGGCTGGGAGCCTTTCTGAGGAGGCTTTTTGGGAAGTCCACTGGGCAGGTCTGGCTTTTCCCAGCGGATCCCTTTGGGATTCGGGTTTTGCGGGGTTGCAGATGGCTCAGGGGAATCTTTTCTCCCCCTGTGCTCCCGGAGCTCAGCACTTCCCAACCTCTCCTGGCTCCCAGCCACCGACTGATCCTTGCTGGAAGCAACTCTCCCTGATCCGAGGCCGGGAATGGATCCAGCTTGGGCTGGAGAGGGAGCTGCAATCGCATCCCATGGTGCTGGAAAAGGATGGAGCAGGGCTGGGAAAGGATGGAGATGGGCTGGGAAAGGATGGAGCAGGGCTGGAAAGGATGGAGCAGGGCTGGAAAGGATGGAGCAGGGCTGGGATCCATCCCAGGCAGCAGCAGCAGGAGCCTGCCTGGCCCATGGGCTGTCAGAATCCACCTGGGACCTGTCAGGGACCCCCTGGATCGAGGGGAAAAGGGGTGGGACAATAGGAATGGAGGGGAACTTAGAAATAAAAGGAACACAAAGCAGCGGCCGCTTCCCAGCTGAGCTCAGGGTGGGAGGGAGGAGCTGCAGGAACATTTTCATCCCCCACAGAGGGTCCAGAGAGCTCCGTGAACTCCGGAGCAGGGAATGGGGATGCCTTGGAATAGCAAACAATGACCTCATCCTGGAAATTTCACGAGGCATTCACATCTGGATGGAATTAACAGCCCATTCCAGGAGGCTGGGGAGAAACAAAGCCCCGCCTCGTGTCCCCAGAAGAGCAGAATCCAGCTGATCTCTCCAGGCCCAAGCTTTGGGCCTTTGCTGATGTTTCGTTTTTAGCACAAAAGTGGAACCAGTGGGAGCCCAGGGTGACGCTGCTCAGGTCAGGGGTGGGAATGGAAATTCCTGCTGGGAGAGCTCGGCCAGTTCCAGGTCAGGCTGGAATTGAAAGCGTTTCTGCTGGTGAGGAGAGGGGGATCCGCATCCCAGAAAAGTTTTGAGCCCAGCACAGGTGGAGCTGAGGGGCTGGGGAGCACTTGGGATATTCCACGAGTTGGGGGAGCAGAAAACAAACTATCCCAAACAAACTCCGGGGAAATTCACCCAAATCCCACTGAGCAGAGGCTGGGGAGCTGCTCCTCGGGGATGTGAACAATTCCTTGAGTTAACAAGGTGCTGCCTTCAGCCTCAGGGAGGAGGGAGGGAGGAAGGGAGGGAAGCCAGGCCTGCCAAAGCCCTTCAGATCCCGGCTTTTCCAGGGAAAAAAACCGAACCAGGAGGGTTTGAAGTGATGAACTGCCCAGCCCCTCTGAGAGGGTTTATAACTGGGTGAGCAGACTGGTTAAACTGGGAGGTGCAGTCTGGACCGACCTCGATCCTGGAGCTGCTGAGCTCCTCCAGCCGTTTCTCTGTCGACTCACAAAAGCTTCAAAAAAGCACCGGCTGCAGCTCTCTGATCCCAAATTTCTCCTCTCTCCAACAGCAAAATGCACTCCCATCCAGCTCTGCTGGCCGGAGCAGGGATTGGGAGGAGCAGGAGTGGCAGCAGCTCCTGTGCAGAACCCCCGGCGAGGAGCGAACACGGAACGGGGAAGCGGCGTCAGATTTGCTTCATTTCCGAACATAAATCGCTCTGTCAGCTCCGGAGGCCGGGCTGCAGTCGGGAATAAACCCCTGGCAGCGGGACAACGATGAGCTCAGTTGTTTTCTTTCGAGCGGGGTCCATCTGCAAATCATTTCAGCTCCCGGAGCTCAGCCGGGATGGGGGGCAGCGGGATCGGGAAGGGGGATGTGGGATGTGGGAAGGGGCAGCCTTGGCCAGCAGAAACCCGATCCCAGCCTTTCTCCCTGCAGGAGCAGGAGCGGGATCTGCTCTGGGGGAGAAGGGGATTCACAAATTAAAGCCTGAGGGATGAGGAGGAAGGACTTTTCCGAGGCTGTGCATCCGTAGGGAGAGCGGGTTTAGCTCCGGGATGAGCCTTTCCCTGCCCGGAACAAACCACGCGGGACGAGCATCCCCCAGCCCAGGTGAGAAGGTGCCGCTGGTCGCCATCCCAGCCCCCTGATCCCAAATCCAAGGTCACTCCCAGCCCAGAACTGGGAGCTTCCCCACCCCAGTAACACCAGTTGGAGGCAAAGCATCCGCCCGTAGCACGGAGGGAAGCGGCCCGAGGAAGAGCTCGGCTTTTAAACTCTGCTGACGAACAAATCCGTGCAGCTGTCGAGGCTTTACGAGCCTCTGCCGCCCAGTAAAACGCCATTCCCATTTTTTTCCAAGCTGGGATAATGCTCGGCGCGCTTCCCAAAAATATTTGTGGGTGCTGGAGCCCAGCAAGGCCAAAAACAAGGGAAGGGAGGGAGGGCTCGGGGCGCTGAGGCTCTGCAGCAGCAGAGATCTCCCGAGCTGGGATTTGGGAGCGCTTCCCATTCCTAATTCCAGCTCAGTTCAATGGGATTTTCAGCAGTGCTGAACAACCTCCTGTCAGTTTTTCCACTTCCATGTGTCCAAGGGACAGGACAGCTCCTGAGCTCCCGTTTATTTAAGGCTCCAGATGCTCCGGTTAATGCTTTTCTTGGAAAGGCCGCAACTGGAAGCAGGAAAAAAATCTGCTTTGTCTGTCTGGAGGTGATTTATTCCCTGCTCCTGCAGGGGATGGGAATCTCAGGGATGGGCCTGAGGGAAATATGGAAGCAAACCCTCCTCAACCCGGCATCCAGGGCGATGAATTCCCTGCTCATTTCCCTGGGATCCCTGCAGCCAGAATCCCGGTGGGTTCTGCCTTTCCCATTTTCCCTGTGCTGGCTTTGTGCCACCCCAGGCCAAGGACCTTTCCTGTTGCCAAGGAAAGGAATGAAACGTGGCCAGGCTGATCCAGGAGGGAATGCTCAGAAATGGCAATTCCTGGAGCGCTCAGCCCTCCCCTGAACTTCCCCGCTGCTTTCCCACTCCCCAGGTCACGGAGGAGGAAAGGAACGAGACGGAATTTCACTGGAACTGTTTTACATCTGCTCCAGGGTGGAAAAGTGTGGGAAGAGCCCGGTCTGGGATGAGGGCTGGTGTCAAAAAGGGAACTGAAAGGGATGACAACAAAATTATCCAGAACTCCTGGCTCCCAAGGAACAGGAAACGCAGCCAAACCAGCCCTGGAGGGCTCCAGGGGCAAATCCTGGCTGGAAAAGATCCTTGAGGGCAAAAACCAGACCTGGAGGGCTCCAGGGGCCAATCCAGGCTGGAAAAGATCCCTGAGGGCAAAAACCAGCCCTGGAGGGCTCCAGGGGCCAATCCAGGCTGGAAAAGACCCCTGAGGGCACAATCCAGGACATTCCCAACACTTACACAGACGGAAAATCCGATCTGGAGGAACGAAGCAGTCGGAACTTTGCGTCCCCCGGAGTCCCCGGTGCTATCCGAAAATTCCCCATTCGGCCACCCAAAAATTCCCATTTGGCCACCCAAAAATTCCCATTCAGTCACTCGAAAATTCCCATTCGGCCACCCAAAAATTCCCATTTGGCCACACGAAAATTCCCCATTTGGCCACCCGAAAATTCCCATTCAGCCACCTGATAACTCCCATTCCGAACAAGGCCCCCAGCATTCCGAGGAAGCATGGATATTCCTTTTTTCCCTACTTGTAGACGTTGGTGTTGTACTTCCTCTCGCTCGGGAAGCCGAACATCCCGCACACCACGCGGGAATTCTTCACGGTCCAGTGCTTGTCGCAGATCTGCTTCCAGGTGCCCTCGTCCTTCACCTCCACGTAGCCCTCGGTGACGGGGACCCGCTTCCGGTAGGTGGCCAGGATGGCGCGGATCCGGATGTCCTCCACCTGGATGTTCATGTTCTGTGGGCGGGAAAACGGACCGGGAATGACGCCAGGAACGTCAACGGAGGGGAAAGGGTCGGGGGAGATTCCAGGTGGGATCGCAGCCCGGTTGGGGTCAGGTGGGGTGTAGCTGGAAGGGCTCCAGCAGGGAATTTTTCCAGCATTTTGTGAGGGTTCTGTCTTTCCCATACAAATGAACTAAAAGTTACCTATTTTATCAATTAAAAAAAAAAAAAAATCAATATTTTATCTCTGCACTTGTTTTTCCCAGAATTGTTACATCTCCGACCGGAAAAACATTCGGGAATGGACATTTTAGAGTTGGGCCAACCCCCTCGAGGGGCGGATGGCCAGAGGACCAATTACTTTATGCCATTAATTCACTTTTTGTGAACTGACGGATAAAAACCTTGGGAAAAACCATTAAATTGCTGCCATTTCTGCCTGACCTGGACTCGGGGTGGTTTTTCCTCCCGTCCGGTGACAGGAGGGTAAAAAGGAGGAGCTGTTGAGGAAGGGATGGGGCAGGGAGGCAAAAAGGAGGGACAGGACAAAAGGGATGGATTCCAACTTCCAGAGGGCGGGGTTAGGTGGGATACTGGGAGAAATGTTTCCCTGCCGGGGACTGGGATGGAATTCCCATCCCTGGAAGTGCCCAAGGCCAGGTTGGAGCAGCCTGGGGATAGTGGGAGGTGTCCCTGCCCACGGCAGGGGGTGGGATGAGGTGATTTTTAAGCTCCTTTCCCAACCCAAACCTTCCTGGGATTTTCTGGAACAAACCTCTCTGCCTCGTGCTGATCCATCCGCTGGAAGAGGATTCCTTTTTCTCATTAAATTAAAAATAAAAAGGTTCTGATTTATTTTACAAGGAGCCCTGTAAGAAATCTTCCTTCACCTTCATTTAATCCCTGTCCCTGTGGAAATAAGCCCAGCTCAGCTTTTTTAGGGCCAGCCTTAATCCCAGGCTCATTCCGGGAGCTGGGAGCCCTGGCAGGGAAGGGCTTTGGGGTTTTTGCATCCAAAGCTGCGATTCCAAGTGGAATCTGGCATTCCAACGTGCTGACTCCAGCGTTTCTCTGGCTCCTCCTCCACAACCTGGGGCAGGGAATGAGTCATGGGAGCCCAATGGATTTCACATGTGGGAGCTACGTGAGGGCAAAAACCGGCCCTGGAGGGCTCCAGAGGCAAATCCGGGCTGGAAAAGATCCCTGAGGGGGCACAAACCAGCCCTGGAGGGCTCCAGGGGGAAATCCAGGCTGGGAAGGATCCCTGAGAGCAAAAAACAGACCTGGAGGGCTCCAGAGGTAAATCCTGGCTGGAAAACATCCCTGAGGGGGCACAAACCAGACATGGAGGGTTCCAGGGGCAAATCCAGGCTGGAGGGGAAAATCCTGGCTGGAAAAGATCCGTGAGGGCACAAACCAGCCCTGCAGAGCCTCAGAGGCGAATCCAGGCTGGAAAAGATCCCTGAGAGGGCACAAACCCGCCCTGGAGAGCTCCAGAGGCAAATCCAGGCTGGAGAGGGCAAATCTTGGTTGGAAAAGATCCCTGAGAGCACAAACTATCCCTGGAGGGCTCCAGAGGCAAATCCTGTTTGGAAGGGGGCAAATCCAGGTTGGAAAAGATCCCTGAGGGGCACAAACCATCCCTGGAGGGCTCCAGAGGCAAATCCTGGCTGGAAAATACCCACGAGGGCACAAACCAGCCCTGCAGAGCCCCGGAGGCGAATCCTGGCTGGAAAAGCTCCTCTGTGGCGAGTGGTTACAAAAGAGCTTCTGAAAAATGGACCAATTCCCTTCCAGGAGCCCTTTCCTTGTCAAATATGTGGAAACCCACGTGGCCCAGCTCGGGGTTACATCAGAACTGAGGAATCCTCGGATTCAGCCGCTCGGAAAAGGAAAAATCGCCCGGAGCTTTAAAGGGCCACGGGCCGCCGGTCAGGGCTCCGAGTGGGGAGATCCGAGCGGGACCTGCCGAGTCCTGCAGATTCCGCGGCTCATCCGTTCTCCAGGTGCTTCCAACAGAGCCCAGGGAAGGGCAAGGAAAGAGGCTGCCGGGGCAGGGAATGGGGCAGGGAATGGGGCAAGGAGTGGCCCCATCTCCTCCTCAGCTCTGCTCCTCTGCCCCCCACCCCCTCAGACAACTCACTTCAGGCCTTTCCCCTCCTTTCCCTAATTTTTCCCTCCCATTTCTGTCTTTTTTTTTGGTCTTTTTTTTTTTTGGTCCACATTTACCACCCAATCCCCGATTCCCCTTCTCCCCCTCAGCTGCGGGAATTCAGTTCTCCAAACTCCGAGCTGGAACATCCCTCAAATCCTGGAAAACGGGATTTATCCAACGGGGTTCACAGGTTGGGCTCCAGTTTTGAAAGCTCTTGTAGCCCTCGAGAGTTAAAAAATAACCCCTGGGATACCCAAAGTTGTTGCATCTGAGGCAGTTTCAGGTATTCTGAGGATCTGATGGAAAAGGGGATTTAAAACAGCCTGAAATCCATTTGCAGCACAAAGTTTGTCCCAAAACTTGGCAGTTTCTCCTCAAATCCTGCCCAGTTTTTGACTACGTGCTGTCAGGAAGGTATCGGAGCCTCAGGGCATTCCAGGCCTCTCCAGGCTGCTTTCCAAACCCTGCAAGTGGCTTTTCCCTGGTTTTAGGAACCGTTTAGGAAATGTTTCCCGTTTTTTTCCCTCGGTGGGGAGGTTGTGTTTACCCAGGGCTGTCAGAGGGAACTTTGTTCCCTGCTTTCCCAGCCCTGCCTCGCTTTCTTCACCTGGGAAAAAAAAAAAAAGGGAATTAAAGCCTGAAACCCACTTGGAAACAGCTCAGGGTGCTGAAGACCTCCGAGGGTTTTTAATAAAATCCTGTTAAAGGGATTAACCCAAAGGCCAGGGAGCCGACACTTGGAACTGAGCTGGAAAAGCACCTGGGAAAAGATGGGAAACGGGAGGAAATCCGCGCTGGCAGCCGGGAAATGGGAGAGGGAATTTTCCGTCTGTCACCGGGGGATTTATCCGCCCCGCAGGAAGCCCTGAGGAGGTTTGGGAGCCGCGGTTGGGTGAGGAGCAGCCCTGCTGCTCGTTAAAGCCACGGGAATGGGACATTTTCCTTCCATTCCCGGCACCAGGAATGACCTAAAGCCCACCCCTGGTTTTCACCGGACAGCCCCTTCCCTTTCCCTCGGATTCCTTGGGATGAGCTCGCAGCCAGGGATGCTGCTCCAGGTGTTCCGTGAGGAAGCCGCTCCGGGGCTCGCCCCGCTTGAGTCGCGTGCCTGTCCAGATGTGGAACATCTGCCCGCCGCTTCCCAGGGTCAGCATTCCCACCTTCCACCTCCCACTTATTGTTACCCATCCCTGTCCTCGCTGCTGGACCATCCCAGGGAATGGCAGCCAAGTGGAAAACCTGGAAAACCCCCAAGGAAAACAGGGGGCTTGAAGGACCCACCCCAATCCTGTCCCCTTTTCCCTCCCGGAGCTGGATCAGAGCAGGGAATTTTGTCTGAGAGCAAAAATGACCCCAATCCCATCCCTTTTCCCTCCTGGAGCTGCTTCAGAGCAGGGAATTTTGTCTGAGAGCAAAACCCACTCAAATCCCATCCCTTTTTCCTCCCGGAGCTGGATCAGAGCAGGGAATTTTTCCGGGGTTTGCTCCGGCTCTGAACAAAGAGGAAAACCCTCCAAGGGGAATTCAGGAGACGGCCGAGCTCAGCTTTATGTTGGAAAACTCCAGAACAAAGGATCAGAACGAGCAGGCTGCGGGTTCTCCAGGAGAAAGAGCTGCCAAGAGCCTTTTCCCAATAATTCCTTGGGATTGGAATGGTTTCCTTTGGCTGCAGAGGTTTTGTTACAATGGGGGCTGCTCAATAATGCAAACCCAGGCGGGAATGGCTCATCCTGCAGCTGGGCTGATGGGAAAAACAGATTCCGGAGGAAAACTGGGAGCAAACAGCACCTGATGGATAAAGCAGATTCCCAAAATCCCCCTCTCCGTGCTCGATGGACACGGGGAGAGCCATTCCCACAACAAGGAAAAGTCTGGGAGTGAGAGGGAGCTGGTTCTGGGGAGGCAAAGGTGGGATGGAGAGGGATTTGGGATAAGGAAGGGAGGGACAGGATGGTGGGGATGGTTTGGGATAGAAAGAGGGGAGATGGGATATTGGGAAGGAATTCCTGGCTGGGATGGAATTCCCAGAGGAGCTGTGGCTGCCCCTGGATCCCTGGAAGTGCCCAAGGCCAGGCTGGAGCAGCCTGGGACAGCAGGAAGGTGGCACTGGATGGGATTTAAATCCCTTCCCACCCACCCCATCCCAGGATTCCACGATGTCAGCTGGGACTGCCAGCATCCTACGACACGAATCAGCACAGAAATCCCAACCCTTCCCAACCCTTCCCCTGCCAAGAGCCACTTCCAGGCCCCACGGAGCTGCTCCTCTCCCGCCGGGACACAAATCCCT
>VXAC01008539.1:31376-44371 GCA_013399225.1 Rhipidura dahli
GGAGCAGGCTCAGCTCAGTTTGGGGCAGGCTCAGCTCAGTTTGGGGCAGGCTCAGCTCAGTTTGGGGCAGGCTCAGCTGCCTCAGTGCTGGGTCGGGCACTGGAAGTGGGGAATGTTTCATTGCCGAGGCACAGCCAGGTCAGGAACACAGAATTAATGAAATTAAATCCCCACAAAAGACCCCCAAGCTCATTACAAACCCAACCTCTGAGCCACCAGCACCTTCCCACCCAGCCCAGCCCAGCCCATCCCACTCTGCGCTGGGGACAAGCTCCAGATTTGAAGAGAAGAATGGTCTTTAAAAGGCTTTTCCCACCCAAACTGTTCCCTGATTCCGTGATTCCCACACCCTGAAGTGCCACAAACCACCACAAACCATCACTGAGGCAAATCCTCGCTCCCACTTTGAATTCACAACACCAAAACTTTTGCTCTCCAAGGACACCTCCGTTGTCCCAGGCCCCAAAATGTGTCAAATTCCTCGGGCAGGAGGAGCAAACTTGGGGTAATTCCAGCCCAAAACGAGGTTCTCCTTGGAGAATTAACCCTGAGCTGCAAATGGACCCAACTCATAAAAGGCTGAGGGACCCCAGGGCCGGGGTCCAGCTTGGGTGGAGCCTTTGGGCTGCCCAGGGTGAGCCTTTGGAGCCCCTTCCGAGAAATCCCTGCTTTTATTCCCTGCCTCCTGCCCGGCCTCTGCTTTCGGGAGCCTCATGGAGGCACCATCAGAGCAAACAGGTGAGGAAAGCCTTTCTAATTAAAGCCTTTCTAATTAAAGACTTTCTAATTAAACACTTCCTAATTAAACACTTCCTAATTAAACCCCGAGAGCTGCAGGACACCCAGGTGAGGGGGGGTTTGACCTCTGTGACAAAGCCCCACAGCGGGAACAGAAATTCCGCCGATTTTGATGGCAAAAAGCTGGAAAAGAGGGAGATTCACCTGGGCACCACCACCTGGTCCCCCTGCCCTCCCTGCAGCTTCCAGCTCAGCTCTGCCTCATCCACAGCTCCTGAGCAGGATCCTGGAAGAGCCTTTCCCCACTCATTAAAAACCTGGAATTAACGGAATGGTGGTGAAAGGCACCTTAACCCCCATCCCATACCATCCCTGCCACCCATTCCCCCATCCCAGGCTGCTCCAAACCCCATCCAACCCCACCTCGGACGCTTCCAGAGATGGCTCCACTCCCTTTGAACCAAATCCTTGGATCCCTTTGGGCTGGGAAGTGAGGTTTTTGTGCCTTCCAAGCGCCCCAGAGGGGAAGCGAAGGCCAGAAATAGCAGCGGGGCTTGGCTGCTGCGGAGCCAGACCCGTCTGGCCAAAGCCCTGGGCTGGCCTCAGGTACCAGAGCTCTTTGTGAGCCTCTCAGAGCCACAGAAATTCCATTTATTTCTAGCCTGGCCTGTTGGGAGCAGGCAGAGGAAGGAGCTGGACAGCAAATATTTTGTCCCAGGATGTTTTGGGGCGGGCGTTGAATCGGATCCCGCCGGGGCCGTGGGGTTTCAGGAATGATTTAAGGTGGGAATCGGTCACTGGAAGAGCCAGGGAAGCGGCTGCAGGTGGGACTGGGCTGAGTTTGGGTAGCACAGAGTGAGTGGAAAAGCGGGGATGGCGTTCCCAGTTTCGGGAATCGCTGGGATTTCAGAGCTCCCCACAGCCCGGCAGAGGCTCTGCGCCTCCAGAACCTTCCGAGGAATCCTCGAAAAGCTGCCCAGGGGGTGGGAAGCAGCAGGAAAAAGATGGAATTTTAGCAAGGGAGGGGTGGAATTCTGGTTAATCTGGTGGATTAACCCCTTCCTGCCCATCTCTCCCACCTCCTCATCTCGGCTCTCCACACAGAGGGGTCGAGCTCCATTTTCCCACAGAAATCCCACTGGGATGTGATCCCCAGCAGGAAAAGGGATGGAAAAGCTCAGGGATGGGAAGAGGTGTGACCTAACCCTGCGAACACTGGGAGCTGGGATGGGAAGAGGTCCGTCCGAGCACATCCGTGTGGAACGGGCGGGTGATTTATGGCCACGGAAAGTTTCCCCCTCTGCCGCGGATCTGCGGCGTTTCCGAAGCGGGAAGAGAGGAAGCCAAGGAAAATAAACTCGGCTCGGGGGTTATGGAGCTGCTCCTGGGGGAGTGGGGGCTCCTCCAGAGGCAGAGCTGAGCCAGCCAGGCCAGATTTGGGGGAAAATGTCACCCAATCCTCACCCCAACAACAACAAAAAGGACATTTTCCCAAATTCGGTTCTTTGCCGCCAAAATCGATGAGTAAAACTCAACATTCCTTGAACTCCATGAATCCACCCCCTGATTTTCCATGTGAAACATTCCCAGCCCCTGGGAATTGGCACCGAAGGGGCTTTGGGATTTCGTAAGCGATGACCGAAAGCTGAGAGAATTCGGATTTTCGGATTACTCAGAAGCCCTGGGGTGACCTCACTGTGCCCTTCCAGGGCCTGAAGGAGCTGGGAGAAAGTCGGAGAGGGATTTGGGGTGAGGGATGGAGGGACAGGACACAGGGAATGGATGAATTCCCACTGCCAGAAGGTGGGGATGGATGGGATATTGGGAAGGAATTCCCAGAGAAGCTGTGGCTGCCCCTGGATCTCTGGAGGGCGCAGAACCTTTTCCCAAAATCCAACTCAACCTCCCCTGGCTCAGCTCCAGCCGTTCCTTGGGATCGGCCCTCGCTCCTGGTAATCCAGGGCTGTGATCCCGGCAAACAGATCCATTTGGGAATCACCAGCAGGGCGGGAATGCAGCTTGGGAAGGTGGAATCCAAGCCCCAAGCACCTCCAGCCAGGTCCAGCTCAGTAAAGCCTGGTTTGAGCAGGGATGGGGGCGGGAAGCACAGACTGGAATCTCCACCCGGCAAATCCCGGTGGGATCGCTCTGGTTTTGCTCTGTCAGTGGAAATTCCAGCCCCCTCACCCCTCATTCCAAAGGGGAAACATCACTCGGACAAGCCCCAGGCTCCTGAGGATCCCAGGCGCTCCCAAGCCATGATGTGTCCCCCGGATGAATGCCGGGAATGACCTGCAAGGAAGGGCAAAGAATTCCAAACTTTCCTTCACGGGAAGCTCTGGACCCCCCTGGGGTGGATTTGTGACCCCCCTGCGTCACCCTGCTCCTGGTTTTTCGGCTCCCCACTGGCTGCTTGGGAGATAAAGCCGAGATAAGGGAAGGAAAACTCGGAAAACTAGCAGGGAAAAGGGGCTGAGATGTCTGACGGCCGCTTGGGACTGCGGGCAGCTCCCAGGGTGGCATCCCAAACATTCCAGCTCCTTCAGCTCCGGGGATTTTTATAGGGAGAGGGGGGGAAATCAGCTGGAAGCAGTGGTGTGGTGGGAGAGTTCCTGGAATTCGGGGAGAAACAGAGCCCTGGAATGGTTTGGGTGGGAAAGGAGCTCCGAATCATCCCATGCCACCTGTGCCATGGACAGGGACACCTCCCGGGGTGCTCCAGCCTGGTTTGGGGCACTTCCAGGGGTCTGGGGACAGCCAAATTCTCTGGGAATTCCATCCCACCCTCTCAGGGAAGGGTTTTCCTCCCCAAAGTCTCCGATTTTCACCCGTTTTCTGTCGAGGCGGGCAGGGATGAGCTGGGAACTGCAGCACTTCCCCCCCACTCAGCACAGCTCCCGAAAACAAATCCCCTTCTCCCTTTTCCATCCCTTCCTCCCGAGCAACCCCACCGACGGGATTCTGCTGCAGGAATCGCTTCAGCCCCGCCATCCCTCTGGAATTTTGGGACTCCTGGAGCAGCAGCTGAGCTCATTCCCAATTATCCGACCCTCCGCTGAGCTCACGGAAAAGCGGAGCCTCCGACGCTCCCGTGATTAATCCCTGGAGCAGCTGGGAGGGAGGTGACCTCCGTCTAGACGGAACCAAACTTTTCCTTCCCGAGCTGTTCCGAGGACTCTCCGTGGCTTTGGAGCTGGCCAAAGCCGCTCCTGGTGTTCCACGATTCCCTCGTCGCTCCCCGGGACACAACGGAGCCATTGATGGAGCAGCTCGGGATGATCCCTCCGGAGCCAGGTCAGGGCAAGGGAAGGAATTTCATCCCTCTCATCCTGTACCTGCAGCCCTTCCCGGGAATGCTGAGCGCTGCCGGCTCACCCCCCGCAGCCCGGATCCCAACAAACCCAAGGATTCATCCCTGGGAACCACGAGCGCGTCCTGGATATTCCCTGAATAAAAGGAGCTGGAAAACGCTTATGGGGGGGAAACTTTCCCTAAATTTTGGCCAAGAGCAGCCAGGGGATTGAGACAGGGAAAAATCCAAGGAAAGGGAGGTGCTGCCTGGGGCACCACAATTCCAAGCTGAGGAGTTGAAGGAAAGAAAAGCCTTTTTTTTCCCTCCCTTCAAAGAGCTCATCCCAGCTCCTTTGCAGCCCAGCATTCCCTCATTCCTTTTTCCCCCAGAAATCCCACTGGGATGTGATCCAAGCCCTTTGGTTCTGCCTTTTCCCAGTTCTCAGCCTCCCAGTCTGACCAGTGACAGCCCCGAGCGGCCCAAGGCTTCCCCTCCTCACTTCCAGCTCCAATCCCGCATTCCCGCAAATATTTCCCTGCTTTTGCCGTGGTTTCTCCATCACTGCTCCTCCAAACTGCACCAGAACATCTTTAAATCTTCCCCCATAAATCCAATAAATCCAATAAATCAAATAAATCAAATAAACCAAATAAATCCAATAAATCCAACAAATCCAATAAATCAAACAAATCAAATAAATCAAATAAACCAAATAAATCCAATAAATCCAACAAATCCAATAAATCAAACAAATCAAATAAATCAAATAAACCAAATAAATCTCCGACTGTTTCAAATCCTGATTCTTTCTCCGACCTTCTGAAACTGCAGCCTGGATTTTGCCTCTCCAGCCCAGCCAGGAGCAGCCAAGGGTTTGTTTTAAACCCAGAGATGGGATAAATGTGGGATAAATGTGGGATAAACGTGGGATAAATGTGGGATAAATGTGGGATAAATGTGGGATAAACATGGGATAAACGTGGGATCAATTGATAATGGGAATCAAAATGGGTTAAATCGATAATCGGAATAAATAACAGGAATAAATATGGGATAAATTATTAATGGGAATAAATATGGGATAAAGATGGGATAAATTGCAAGGGTGAATCAACATGAGAGAAATGGATAATGTGACTAAATAATGGGAATAAATATGGGATAAATATGGGATAAATTGATGATGTGAATTGATAATGTGATCGTATTGATATAGGATAAATTGATACGGGGGTAAATATGGGATAAATTGAAAATTTGAATAAATAATGTGGGATGGATATGGGATAAACTGATAACTGGGAATAAACGGGATAAACTAATAACTGGGAATAAACAGGGGATAAATTGCTAACTGGGAATAAACGGGATAAACTGATAACTGGGAATAAACAGGATAAATTAATAACGGGAATAAACGGGATAAACTGATAACTGGGAATAAACAGGATAAATTAACAACGGGAATAAACGGGATGATCTGATAACTGGGAATAAACAGGGGATAAATTGCTAACTGGGAATAAACGGGATAAACTGATAACTGGGAATAAACGGGATAAACTGATAACTGGGAATAAACAGGGGATAAATTGCTAACTGGGAATAAACGGGATAAACTGATAACTGGGAATAAACGGGATAAACTGATAACTGGGAATAATGGGATAAATTAATAATGGGAGCAAACAATATGGGATAAACACGGCACCAACCAAAACCACGTTGAACTCCCGGCCATCCCCATCCCCGCGAGACTCCAGCTCGGAGCTTTTATCCCGTTTTACCTGGATTTGGTTGATCAGGGAATTGTCGAACTTGAATCCGGGGATCCGCTTCTCGCTGCAGACGACTCCCACGTCCTCGCTGTGCTTGCAGTCGCTCACCCCCCACCCGTTGGAGCCGCAGGCAGCCAGGCTGCTCTCCCGGCCCGTGCAGTGCACGTTGTCCAGCCAGATTTTCCCTGGAATGCCAACAAAACGCGGATGAGACTCCACGAGGAAAAAGCCCGGAGGTGTTGTCCGGTCTAATTCCGAGAGTTAAACCCGCCTTGGGATGAGAGGGATCCACTGGGATTTTCTGCGGGAATTCCCTTCCCTTGGCTGTCCCGGTGGCCCCAGAGCTGCTCCCTAAAAACCAGAGCAGGAAGAGCCCCCAGAATTTGGATTTGGGAGTTGAAGCCTCGGGATTTCCCACAGGAATTCCCTTCCCTCGGTTGCCCCCAGCACTGTTCCTGCAGCTCCAGAGCTGCTCCCTAAAAACCAGAGCAGGAAGAGCCCCCAGAACCTGGATTTGGGGTTTGAGGCCTCGGGATTCCCTTTGGGAATTCCCTTCCCTTGGTTGCCTCCTGCATTGCTCCCTAAAAACCAGAGCGGGAAGAGCCCCCCAGAACCTGGATTTGGGATTTGAGGCCTCGGGATTTTCCTCAGGAATTCCCTTCCCTTGGCTGCCCTGGCAGCACCAGAGCTGCTCCCTAAAAACCAGAGAGGGAAGAGCCCCCCCAGAACCTGGATTTGGGATTTGAGGCCTTGGGATTTCCCTGGGAACGCTCCCTCCCACCGGTTTGTTTTCCGATGTCACGGCCTCCTCCTCGCTTGGGAATCTCCCGCTCCACCTGCAGAGCCAAAATCCACAAGTCTGGGAGCACATTCCAGGTTTCCGAGTTCAGCTGGTCGCTGCTCCGGCTGCTCTTTTATGGGACATTTATAGGTGGGAGCACTGGGAAAGTCCTAAATCCAAGGCCAAGCAGCTCCGTTTGGCCCTTCTGAGTGGAATTTTTTCCCTGTGGGATGCGCCGGAGCGCCAGGGAGGGCGGGAAAATCCTCTGCGGGACAACGTTCCATCCCAAATCCCGGTAAATCCCTTGGGGTGCCCGCTGGTCCACAGACACGTTGTTATTCCTGGTTCGTTTCCCAGTTTTCCTTCCCCGACTTGGTGGTTTTGGGAATTCATGGAATTCCCAGTGTTTGTCCTGCACGTGTTCAGGATCCAGGTGGGATTTCCCACGGATCCACCAGGTGCAGGAAAAGCCGTGGAAAAGCACAGGACAAGGGGATTGGCTTTAAAGTGAAGGAGGAGAAATTTTGATGGATGTTGGGAAGGAATTCCTGGCTGGGAGGGTGGGGAGGGGCTGGGATGGAATTCCCAGAGGAGCTGTGGCTTCCCCTGGATCCCTGGGAGTGCCCAAGGCCAGGTTGGAGCACCCTGGGATAGTGGGAGGTGTCCCTGCCCATGGATGGGTGGAATGGGATGACTGAAGCTCCTTTCCCACCCAAAACTATTCCATGATTCCATTCAATAAAATCTGGGATGGGGCTGAGCAGCTTTTCCCCACAGGAACCTCCTGACGGCACCCAAAGTGGTCATTCCCATATAATCCATAATTATTATTCCCATATAATCCATAATTGTTATTCCCATATAATCCACAATTGTTATTCCCATGTTATCCATAATTTTTATTCCCATGTAATCCATAATTGTTATTCCCATATAATCCACAATTGTTATTCCCATGTTATCCATAATTTTTATTCCCATGTAATCCATAATTGTTATTCCCATAAAATCCTCTACAGGACAGGAAATGTCTGGATCCCTTCGGAGTCGCAGAACACAAAATCCCCCGGCAGAGCTCCGGCTTTCCCCGGATCCCGTTCCTGTCCCAGAGGGATCGGAGCTGGCCCTGGGGAGGAGCGGATCCCAAAAAGGCTTCCCTCAGTCTCCTCTTTTCCAGAGGTGCCCTGAGCTGCTCCAGACCCTTCCCCATCCCCGTGTCCATCCTTTGGATGAGTTCCAAGAATTCCACACCTTTTCTTAACTCACAGATCCCAAGGGAAAGATCACAACCCCCAACAGGATCATTGAGATGAAAATCAGGGATTATTCCGACCTGGAAAGATCCCCCCAGTGTCCTGGGATCCCAAACCAAGTTGGGATCCTCAGCTGCTCCAGGCCCTTCCCCATCCCTGTGTCCATCCTTTGGATGATTCCCAATAATTCCACACCTTTTCTTATCTCACGGATTCCAGCCCCACCTGGTCCACCATGGGAAAGAAAACCCCCACCACCATCGATGGGGCCAAATTCAGGGATTCTTGGGAGCCTGGAAAGGCCCCTCCCCGCTGCTCCAGGACTCCCTCACCTTCTCCTTTCCCATCCTTGGATCTGGGCAGCTGGCTCCAAGGTTGGGAAAGGACACGGCCTCGACGTATCCCAGCTCCCGGCACATCCCGGGAGAGAAACCAATCAACGAGACCAAAACCATCAATGAGACGGAAATTTTGGGATTATTTAGACTTGGAAAGACCCCTTCCTGCTTCCCCAGGAGCCCCGCACCTTCTCCTCTCCCATCCTTGGATCTGGGCAGCCGGCTCCAAGGATGGGAAAGGACACGGCCTCCACGGAGCCCAGCTCCCGGCACACCACGGGAGAGAAACACCCAAAAACCATCAATGAGACCAAAACCATCAATGAGATGGAAATTTTGGGATTATTTAGACTTGGAAAGCCCCCTCCCTGCTGCCCCAGGACCCCCGCACCTGCTCCTCTCCTATCCTTGGATCTGGGCAGCCAGCTCCAACGATGGGAAAGGACACGGCCTCCACGAGCCCAGCTCCCGGCACTCCACGGGAGAGAAACCCCCAAAAACCATCAATGAGACCAAAACCATCAATGAGATGGAAATTTTGGGATTATTTAGACTTGGAAAGACCCCTTCCTGCTTCCCCAGGACCCCCGCACCTTCTCCTCTCCTATCCTTGGATCTGGGCAGCCAGCTCCAACGATGGGAAAGGACACGGCCTCCACAGCGCCCAGCTCCCAGCACGAGAAACACCCAAAAACCATCAATGAGATGGAAATTTTGGGATTATTTAGACTTGGAAAGCCCCCTCCCTGCTGCCCCAGGACCCCCGCACCTGCTCCTCTCCTATCCTTGGATCTGGGCAGCCAGCTCCAACGATGGGAAAGGACACGGCCTCCACAGCGCCCAGCTCCCAGCACGAGAAACACCCAAAAACCATCAATGAGATGGAAATTTTGGGATTATTTAGACTTGGAAAGCCCCCTCCCTGCTGCCCCAGGACCCCCGCACCTTCTCCTCTCCCATCCTTGGAGCTGGGCAGTCGGGACACGGCCTCCACAGAGCCCAGCTCCCAGCACGAGAGAGAAACACCCATAAACCATCAACAAGACCAAAACCATCCACAAGATGGGAATTTTGGGATTATTTGGTGCTGGAAAGGCCCCCCCCCGCTGCTCCAGGATCCCCTCACCTCCTCCTTTCCCATCCTTGGAGCTGGGCAGTCGGGACACGGCCTCCACAGCGCCCAGCTCCCAGCACGAGAAACACCCAAAAACCATCAACAAGACCAAAACCATCCACAAGATGGGAATTTTGGGATTATTTGGAGCTGGAAAGACCCCTTCCCACTTCTCCAGGACCCCCTCACCTTCTCCTCTCCCATCCTTGGAGCTGGGCAGCTGGCTCCAAGGTTGGGAAAGGACACGGCCTCCACGGAGCCCAGCTCCTGGCACACCATGAGAGAGAAACACCCAAAAACCATCAGAGACGGAAACCATCAACAAGACCAAAACCATCAACAAGATGGGAATTTTGGGATTATTTGGAGCTGGAAAGACCCCTTCCCACTTCTCCAGGACCCCCTCACCTTCTCCTTTGCCGTACTTGGAGCTGGGCAGCCAGGACACGGCCTCCACGTATCCCAGCTCCCGGCACACCACGTGGGCGGCGTGGATGGAGAAGTCGTCGTCGCAGACGGTGCCCCACTCGCCGCCGTAGAAAACTTCCACCCTGCCCTCGTTGTGTTTCCTCTTCTGCCCCGCCAGCCTCAGCTGGATTTTGGGAACATCTGGGGCTCGCTGGGGGGCTTGGAAAACCTGGGGGGCTGGCTCGGGGTAGCCGGGCAGGTGGGGCCAGGGCTCGTACTGGGCGCAGCTCAGCGAGGACAGGAGCAGCACCAGCAGGGAGCGGTGGGTGGGAAAAACTCGGGATCTTCCCATTTTCCGTGCTCAGGGAGCGATGAAGGAGGTGCAGGCTGGGCCGTCCTGGAAGGAAGTAAATTTGATATCAATTTGGTGTGAGTTTGATATGAATTTGGTATCTCTTGGGAATTGTATTTCCATAAATTAGGGATTATATCTCCATGGATTTTGTATCTCTTGGGAATTGTATCTCCGTAAATTTGGTACCTTTTGGGAATTATATCTCCTTAAATTAGGGAATTATATCTTTATAAATTTGATACTTTTTGGAAATTATATCTCCATAAATTAGGGAATTATATCTTTATAAACTTGGTATCTTTTGGGAATTATTTCTCTACGGAAAGGCTCCACAAGAGCTTTGTGTTGTTTTGGAACCCCCGGATTGCCGAATGTTCCCAATCCCAAATATCTGAGAGGAGGAAAAGCTCCCCAGAGAGCCCCAAACCTTCCCCGGGCCAGGACAAACCCGCTTTGGGTGATCCCTCAGGATCAAGGAACAGCTCCAAGAGGCAAATTCCACTTTCCCTGCTCAAATCCAACCTCTCCGCTCGTTCCCCCGAAGGCCTCGAGCCAAAGGATGCAACAATTTGGGGGAAGCTCCGGTGGGAAGAGCCGCGAGCGGCTCCCGGAGGCGTTAATGACCCGAGCGCTGCCAGATTCCGGAGCCTTTCCAAGAATCCCGGCGCTGGGAGACCTCAGGAGCAGCTGGAAGGGAGGGGAAGGTCAGGGCAGAGCTCGGGGTTGCTTTAATTGGGAGCAGGATTAGCCCGGGAGACGTTAATTGGGATTGGAGCGGAGCCGGGAGCTGGAATTTCGGCTCCCGGCAAAGCCTGGCTGAGCCAGGCCGAGAAGGGGCGGCTTTTGTTCTCCCGAAATTTTGGGATTTTGGGATTGTTGAGCAGCCTGAGTTGAAGGGACCCCACAGGGATCATCCCAGTGCAACCCCTGGCCCTGCACAGGGAGAGGGGAAAGGGAAAGGGAAAGGGAAAGGGAAAGGGAAAGGGAAAGGGAAAGGGAAAGGGAAAGGGAAAGGGAAAAGGAAAGGGAAAAGGAAAGGGAAAAGGAAAGGGAAAGGGAAAATGGAAAAGGAAAAGGAAAAGGAAAAGGAAAAGGGAAAGGGAAAGGAAAAGGAAAAGGGAAAGGAAACACAGGTAGAGTGAAACCGAGGAATTTGGGATTCAAATGAGGGATAAAAATTCCAGAGCTCTTTGCTGGGAAAGCGTTTTGGGGTCTCAGCCTGTAAAAGGAGACAGTTCCCGAAATTCCATGGATTTTCCATGAGAACACCCTGCTGAAGGCACAAACATCATCCCCAAATCTCTGCAATCCCGGGGGCTTTTCCGAGCTGCTGAAAATTCCCTGAAGTTGTTTTTTTTTTCCCTAAAATTCTCCTCCCTGCCCCCAAAAGCTGCCACTGACTTGGGCTGGAGAGGGATTGGGAGCATTTCGGGATGAAATTCCCCTTTAACAACCCATTTTCAGGGATGCTTCCCAACATCCTCCCGCCCTCGGCACCGGGATGACCGGAATTCCCTCCTGGAGCAGCCGCTCGCTCCAAGGTTTCTCCCTGAGCGCTCGGATATCCCAGCAATTCCCACTTTTATTCCATTTAATGGTTTTTAACCTCTCCCGACCCCCCCCCAACCGAGGAAATTCCTCCCCCCTGGGGGGCTCAAAGCGAAGGAAAACTGGGAAAGAGGAGCCCCAAATCCGGGATTTCCATCCCGCATCCAGGAAAAATCGGAGGCACCTTCACGAGCTGATGGTGGAGGTGAGGAATTGTTTTCCTGCTGCTCTCCCGGCTTTCTAAACCTGGCTCTTCCTCTCCGATATTCCCAACTATCCTGGGCTTGGATCTTTTTATCAAGGCGTGATTAATTGGATTAACAACAGCAATTAATTGGGGAGGAAATGTCGATCACGAGGAATTCTCTGGGAGCTCAGCCCGGGTCGGGGTTGAGCATCCCAGGTTCCCCCGGGGCAGCTTTCCAGGTGGATATCCCCAAAATTACCGGGATAAAGCGGCTTTTAAGGAGTCGCTGGGAGGCTCAGAGGGAGCTGCGAGTCCCCAGCGGTGACAGCAGAAAAAAAAAATTAAAAATTTCCTTAATTAAGTTCGTATTTTGCACCTTTCTGCCAAACATCTGCCCCGGAGCTTTTCCTCTGGAAAAAAATAACCAAAGAAAACCCAAAAAAACCTCGGGAATTATCCAGCGAGGAGAACTCCAACACCCCCCCGGATTTCCCCGGCGCTGATGGCCCCAGCCGGGATTTTCTGCTGGAAATTCGGGGGGGAAAAGGAAATATTTGGACAAATCCCAGCTCAGGCATTGCCGGAGCTCGCGGGTTGTTTGCAGCGCGTCTCTAATTCCAGCCGGGAATGGCTGGGAGCAAAGAAGGGAAAAGAAAAACTCCAGCTCGGCCAGGACAGCTTGGAAAAGTGACCCTGAAAACCCTCGGCTGCCAAATCCCATCGGAGCGGGGGACGGGATTTTGGGGAAAATCCATTTTTATCCCGCGGTTTTTGGGGCTCAACATCACCGGTGGGAAGAGGGAGAAAAAACCCCGTGCAGGGAGGAGAAGGGAAAAGCAACTTCCAGCCGCGAAGAAAGGAAAAAAGCTGGGAAAAGTTGGAATTCCTGAAGGAGTCGCTGGTTTTGGGGGCAATAAAACCCCAAAGGCGGCTCCGGGCAGCGGATTTACCTCGATCAGCGCTGGGGGGGAGGCTCAGCCCCGGCCCGCTGCATCCAAATCTTCCTGGCGGATTCCGCAGCTGGAAAAATCCTCCCGCGGGCAGGGAAGGGAGCAGCGAGGAGCTGCCGCTTCCTGCCAAATTTCACTGGATTTTACTCCGCAAACCCCTCCCAGGAGCCGCCCCTCCGCCGCTCCTCCCGAAAGCCGAGCGGAGGCAGAACGGGGCCAAGCGGCCGCGCTTCCCAAAAAAAAAAAAAAAAAA
>VXAC01008542.1:0-31218 GCA_013399225.1 Rhipidura dahli
TCTTTCAAACCAAGACACAGGTGTTACCTAAATTCTTCATTATTCTGATGAGAGGATGTAGGGAAACATATGATTAGCCAGAAAGGCTGTGATATTTTAAAGTTAAAAGAAGGGGTGAAAATAACTTAGCTCTCTAGATTACTGAGAATCAGCAGAGCAAATCAAAATGGTGTGCTAAGTGGTAAGATGGTCTGAGCAGGAAGACAATGCTGCTGAAGTTAAACAAGAATGCAGCTGGACTGAATTGCTCTGGTACATAAGGGTAAGGAGCCAGTGTGACAGATCACACAGCAGCTTAGAAACCACTCACTATCTGGTTTCACCTTAGCAATTTTGTGGAAACTTTGTGTTCATTAGCATTTCTTTCTGAAGTTGTTGGACCCAAAATTATTTGTTCAGAGGTAAACTCACCAGGTATTGAGATTTGGAGATGTGAACACATTAAATTTCACATACAAGTAATGACAATACTCTCAATCAAAAATATCAGACTGATAATAAAACATTGTAGACAAATTATCAAGATAAGTTTGCTGTTTTGGATAGAGAAAATAAAAGCTCAACAGGTATTTGACATTACCCATCTTTTTATCAATTTTCTGCCTGATGTTTCATTACAGAAAACCTTTGCAAGTCAATTCAGCCACTATGTCTCTAAAATATTTAGCAGTTACAAAAATCTTAATAAAACCTCTATTTGTTTATAAAATGAACAAATATGTCTTCCAGAAAACAGCCAGATGCTTTATCCCTGGCTCTCATATCTTGAAGCTGCATTGCTCCAGATGTCCTTTGTTAGTTTGACATGACACAAATTATTTCCTCTTCTAGAGAGACAAAAGAACAAGCATATGTGATCGTGACATTTGTGTCCCTTGTGTGAGAGATGGGGGTAGTGAACACAGAACTTCTCTACTCAGTCTGTTCTAGGGATGTTTAACATTGCTATTTTAAAATTGTGTTTATTTATAATTTATTCTTACCCAGGGAAAAATTACAGAAAATCAGCAACAAAAAAATACCCTATCCTTATCTTCATCCAGTTTAAAAACAGCAGAAAAAGGAAATAATCTAGTAGTCTTCAAATTCATACATGTGGAAATCCAAGGTCAATTTATCACCTTCTAAAAGAAGGGATCAGTTAAAGAAATGCTAAGGAGAGAGCGACACAACTCTGGGCAACTGTATGAGACAAAGCATGGACCAACTTGAAAACAACCACAACACTAAGTTTTAAATTTTCACTTCTGTAAGACTGGGTGGAGGGGCTGCTACACCAGAATGTCTTGCTGCCATCCAGAGGGAACTCAGCGGCTGGAGAAATGGGCTGATGGAAGCCTCACAGTGTTCAAGAAGAGGAAATGCAAAGGCCTGCACCAGGAATCCTGGCCAGGATAGGAAACAGAAACTGATATTCTGGAAAGTAAATCTGCAGGAAAAGAGCTCAGAGTCATAGTGGATACCAAGGTGAACATGAGCCAGCACTCTGCAGGAATGGAGGAGGAAAGGAACAAATAAAAGAAAAGGGCTTCCTTCACAACCGGATACTCCCACCTAGCTGGACATCCCTTCCCAGAATGGCAGCCTGCACAGTGGAAGAACAGCCACAACTGCTCGAAGCATCCCAACCATTCCATGAATAAAGAAATTAACAACTAACTCAGTGAGTAACTCTGCTTTAAGAGGTACAGAAGCAGTCATTTTTCAGGATGTGTGTTTCAAGGGATGTGTGTTGCCTTCTGGGAGTCCAGATCAGAGGTGTCATTGAGAAGAAGCCAAGCCTAATTAAATCTCACTGATTACTACCCACTATTAGTGTTCCATGTGGGTGCCAGTGATACAGACAGCAGCAGTCTGGGAACTGCAGGTAGTATGGGGAACAAACAGGAGGAACTAGACACATGCACACACCTGCATGGGTGTGGTATCACTGGCATCACAGAGATGGGGTGGGACAGCTCCTATGACCAGAGCACTGGAATGGAAGCATTTAGGCTTTTGGGGAAAGACTGGCTACAGAAGCAAAGAGTGGGTATAGCCCTCAATGACCAGCTGCAGAGTATGGAACTCTGCCTGGGGAGGAGTGAGGAGCCAGCCCACAGCTTGTGAGTCAAGATTAAGGGCAGGGGGGGATAGGGGGCAGGGACACAGTATGTTGGGTTGGGGGTCTGCTACACCCAGTCAGGTGGATGAAGCCCTCGGTTGGCAGATAGGAGCTGCCTCACAAGCCCTGATCCTCACGGGGGATTTCAACCACCCCAATATCTGTTGGAGGGACAACACAGCAGAGCACAAACAATCCTGGGGTTTCCTCAAATGTGTCAACAACTTCCTCAGAGCAGTGATGAAACCAGCAAGGAGAAGTGCAGGGCTCTACTCACCAACAGAAGGAGCTGGTGGGGAATGTGGCACTCCAACGCAGCCTTGTCTGTGGTGACCATGAGATGGTGGAACTGGAGAACACCAGGGCAGTGAACAGGGCACACAGCAAACTCACCGTCCTGGACCTCAGAACAGCAGACTCTGGCCTTTTAAGGTCCTGCTTTGTAGAGTCCCATGGGACAGAGCACTAGAAGGCAGAGAGGCCCAAGAATGCTGGCTGAATTGGAAGGATCACCCCTCCAAGCTCAGGAGAAATGTATCCCAAGAAGGAGGAAATTGGGCAAAAATGCCAGGAGACCTCCATGGATGGATAAGAAACTGCTGAGAAAATGCAGAGCAAAAAACTGAATCAGAAGCTTGAAAGGAGAACAGGTGGCCAGTGAGGAATACAGGGAAATTGCATGGGAAGTTAGGTATAAATCTAAGCCAAGGCCAACTAGTCTGGTCAGAAATATCAAGGATAACTGGGATCCAGAGGGACCTTGACAGGCCTGAGAGGTGCCACCATGCAAAACTCATGGAGTTCAGTAAGGTTAAGTGCAAGATCCTATTGCTGGGCCATGACAATCCCAAACACACCCACAGGTTGGGCAGAGAATGGCTTGAGGGCAGCCCTGAGGGGAAGGACCTGGGGCTGATGGCTGATGAAAAACTCACCATGAGCCATCAGTGAGTGCTCACAGCCCAGAAAGCCAAGGGAATCCTGGACTGCATCCAAAGGAGCCTGGCCAGCAGGACAAGGGAGGAGATTCTGCCCCTCTACTCTGCTGTTGTGAGATCCCGCTGGGTGTTCCCAGCACAAGAGGGACATGGAAAGGTTGGAACAAGTCCAGAGGAGGCCAGAAAGATGATAGGAGGACTGGAGCACCTCTTCTACAAACATGGGCTGAGAAAGTTGCAGCTGTTCAGCCTGAAGGAGAGAAGGTTGTGTGGAGACCTCAGAGCAACCTTCCAGTTTCTGAAGGGGAACTACAGGAGAAGATCTCTTCATCAAGAAATGTAGTGACAGGACAAGGAGTAATGGGTACACACTGAAAGAAGGGAACTTTAGGTTAGATATAAGGAATAAATTCTTTACTGTCAGAGTGGTGGAACAGGTTGCCCAGGGAGGCTGGGGGTTACCAACCATGGGAGTGTTCACAGCCAGGCTGGATAAGGCCTTGAGCAACCTGGTCTAGTGGGAGGTGCTCCTGTGCATGGAAAGGGAGGCTGGGACTAGATGACCTTTAAAGTCCCTTCCAAGCCTTAACATTCTCTCATACTATGAAATAGAAATATTGATGACTATTGTGTTAGTTTGCCTTCTTCCTCTGATATGAAAGGATGTGATTGAGGTCATGAGTTTTTGCTGAACTGTTCACTTAGAAATAAAAAACTATCCACATTCCAAATAGACTCTTGAAAGGAGTTCCCACTGCTTTCAGCAAAGGATAAATCTAGTTGTAAACTTGGCAACTACTTTCCCTTTACCTTTCATGAGAGAAATCAAGCAAAAATACAGTGAACTATCAGAGATAAATATATTGCACCTGGTTCATATGTCCTGAAATTCCATAATTTATGACTGCACTACATTAAGGATGAGCTTGACTTCCAGGAGAGTTGTTGAAATGCTGATTGTTAACAAATCAATAAAAAATTCTTTACATTAGCTTGAAGATTTTTCTTCCATGCAACATAGTACAACTGTGCTATCACAGCCTTGATCTCTGTTTGAGAATTTCCAGCATTTTACAACTCAGAACATATAAATCAGCTTCACCCTAGATAAGTTCTGCCTGATATCAACATCATGTTTATTTACCCACAACTCTTTAACCTTGACATGACAGATATAATTTAAAAAAAGAACACACAAGAAACCTCACTGTTCACTTGAGAACTTAGAGAAAATATTAATCAGTGGAAAGATGACCTGAGGTAATGACATTTGGTTGGACATGTCTTTCTGCTTACAGATAAAGTAAGAATTTGACCCATTTATCATAGCAGTGATTGCCTTGACAGCCCAAAACACAGGAATCTCCCACAGGAATGCTTTGGGTTACTTCAACCTTCTCTCCCACACTCTGCCCATGCTTCATACAAGAAGCAAGTCTTTAGGAAGCACCATATTTTTCCTAGTATTTATCACTTTCTACACAGAGGATGACTATTTCTGTATTTCCCAAAAGGTCTGCTTTAAGATTTAGCAGCTTTCTGAGGAAAACTGCACCCCAGAGAAGAGTTTATAGATTTTGTACTTGAATAGTTCCACTAGGAAAACCAGTGGCTACTCAGTAACTTCCTCCCAAGAGCCACTGTACTTTTCATGGTTGGGCAATGTACTTACAGACAACTCCAGAATTTCCAAAACTGCTAGCATATCTGTACTAGCAGCTAGAGACTTTTTCATGGATTCAAAGGTCCTGCTTTGAGATCACCAATCAGCATACTTCATATTAAAAGGGGTCCACAAAAGATACAGATTCCCTCATATATTTAATCTGTAGTTTCATGGCCTTCCTGTTGGCTCCTAGCTCTGGGCCACTGGGACATGTTCCCTCCCTGGACCTTTGGGTGAATGCTGTAACCAACAGATGGGAATGTAAAAAGTGGGAACTGAGGACAATGGAGAATTGGTGACACCTAGCAATTATGTCAAGCTGAGTTATTGAGTTCTGATGCATCCAAGGGGGAGATAAAGGGCAGAAGTCCTTCCATATTAAATACAGAGAGGTTAGGTTTGTGTTAGGTACTTGACAGCAAGTAAAGACCTGTCAATATATGAATCATTCTGGCCTGCCCAGAAGCAGACCATCAATCCTTTGGAAAACTTTTCATGGAAAAAGCATAAGAATCTCAGGACTCCAAATGCCTCCTGGGTTAGGTTAATGGTGCAAGTTGTTCAGGAGATCTGGAATCTGGGCTTTGGTGCCCCCAGGTCTCATATATTAGTCCCACCAAATTGCTTTAGTATTAAGTGTGTCTGACTATCTGGTCTCAGTGATGAACACAATCTGACCTTGAAAGACTTACTAGAACTTTTTCTTTGTTTGCGTGACTGGAAACTTGGAATGCAGCTCTTCACAGTACAGTACACTTGTAGCAAGTTTAGACGCTCTAAAGCTCCTACAGCTGAACTCATGATTTCCCAAAACCAACAAAAAGAGCAAGGAAAACATTAAGGAATGTATTAGCCTTATTTTGACAAAACTGTTTGTTGTAAAAGACAACCTGCTGGCTATTTACGTTTAGCTGAGGGACCTTAGTTTGGATTTACATTATGCATCATGTGATACCTTTATTTGCTCATCTTCTGAGCTCCGATTCCACTAAGGAATGCTACAGAAATCACTTCCCACTTCCTCCAGGAAGAGATTTGTTGTTGGAGATTATATACTGGAATATTATTAATGAAGTTAAAAAAATTAAATCCATGATTACATTATCATAGTACATGAAAGTCCTGTCTTTCTGTTAAAAAAGCAAAGGAAAAAGAAGTCAAGATTATTTAAAAATTACATAAACAGTTGAGTAACCTCGGACATGCAAAAAAATGTTCACATTCTTCACTTAAATTGCAGATGACCTGGAAGGACACACTTGAAGCTTTCTAAATCCACATATTGTGCTCACACCCAAATAATCTGTTGGCTTTGTTGTTGTCTTGTTTATTCAGGTTAATGTTGCATGGCAGATGTGTTACAGTTTGTCTTAGCAAATTCAGCAATTACATAAATTCCAAATGCCATACAGTATCTAGAAGTAAAACCCTGCATTGTTGGTTTGTGCAACACTTGATGATTTAACCTTGCTACAGGAGTCTGCCATGTAGTCTTCCCAAGTCCAACTAAAAAAAAAAATAAGCCTTTGTACTTAGAACCTGTTTCCCAGACTTCAGTGGCAGAAGCTTTCTCAAGTTTTACAAGAACAAAGCTAAACCAAATAGGATGCCTGAAAGTCCTGTGCATGGGGAAAAAAATGGGGAAAAAAGCAGCCTCTCCCATTGACTTTAGATTGCACTTTTTCAGTTTGCAGATAATTCTGTAACCTCTACGCTCTTGTGAGTCAGTGTAGCAGAGTTATCCTTGCTTTAAAATTTTTCCTATCTTGACAGAGTTACAATACACTCATATGGAACTGAGTATCCTTTGATTAACTTTAAAAATGAAGGGAAAAAATTCGTATTTCCTCTACTCACCATGATAGAAAAAGCAGAGTGAAATAAATTAAAAAAAAATGAAACAAAACAAAAACAAAGCCATGATAGTCTGGGAAAGTTTCTAACGACAAGGAGATTGAAGCTTTGGAACGGGTTGTATGGAAGTTTATTGAGTCTGTCTTTGGAGGTCTTTAAGGACATCTCTCAGTAATAATTTTTGTACAGTTGATCCTGCCTTGTGGCAGAGAGATAATTTAATGAAGTCTTGAAGTCCCCTCTAGCCCTGATTTTTGTTTTTTTTTTGATTAGCAGATTTTCCCTACATACTCTCGTTTTAAGAACCACATCATATTGTGGAACTCTATCCGGTGAACAATTTTTGTAGTGTGTCCCTTTCATACAGATTTTGCAAAAAGTCCTTTGTGGATAATGCTGTTCATAAAATATCAAAATATAAAACGACAAAACCTAAATTAACACTTAAGTATGTGTTTTTCTTTCTCGCACTGGGAAATAAAGGAATTCTGAAGGCAATTAATGAGGAGTTGACAACAGTAAAAAGATATCAGTATTTTTGACATAATTTGCTCTCAACTCTTCCCATAAACCTAAATTTACTTTTATAACAGAGGTCTTTTACTATTTTGTATTTGATTGGCAATTAAACTATCTTTAATAAAAGTAAAGACTATTTTTGATGTCTAACAAGAATTTTTTCTTAAGGTTTATAATTTAGTCTGTTACTTACCAGACCTATAGTCTTACTAAATATCAGTTTTGAGGAAATCTTTCAGTTCAGAACATGAATATCAGGCCACCTTTTTACTTCTCCCCTTTGACCATAACTGTATTTTGACTCTTTGGAAACATTAAAGTGAAAGGACAGTAGAAATTGGTTTATATAAATAACACGGCAATAATTTCATAATTCAAGTAGAATGAGACCAATAGCAATCACAAATTGTTGAGCTCTTTTAAACAGTGTGCTAATAAACTAACAGTTTCCAAAAGTTAATCATAAGAAAATTCTCAAATCTGATCATGATTAGGAAAGGAGCAGAGGAAAACAATTTGTTACGAACTAATACTTACCTAATACTTGTTTTCGTCCCCAGATTTCAAGTGAGTATGTGTATAAGTTAACACATATGAATTCTATACAAGAAACTATCTGCTTCAAATTTAGCAATTTTGAGGATGTTGTTAATATTTCATGCCAGTTTTGGAGATTGGGAAACCTGGCAAAACTATCCTGGGAACCAAGTGCAAGCAATGTGTTCTCTAGGGATAGAGGTTCCTGGTTTGACCCCAGCTTTTGAGCAACTAGCAGCTGGATTTTCTGCCAAGAAATGAAAAACTGCCATGCACTTATTGAAGTTTCTTTATTCCATCCCAGCTTGTATTTTTCCTCAGAAGGAACATAAATGTGACTTTGGGATATGCTTCAAAAAGTGTGTTGCTCCCATCCACATTTATGATGCTTTAGTTGCACGCCTATTATCATTGCTTAAAAACAAACCTATTTTCCCAATATTAAAAATAGGAGAAGACTCATTGCCCATAAAAATGAACTACAGCTTAGCAAGCAAAAACATTTTTAAATAACTTGATTTCACTTTTAGCTATGCTACCCTGGCCTGGAATCTGATTGTAACTTGACTAAGAATAAATTTTGTGCCATGAGAAATGTTTTTGAAAAAATCTACTATCTTAATATTTATGGTAAACAAGTTGCTCTGTCAATGTTAGTTGGCCATCACTGAAGACAATGAAAATGAAATGAAATTTCAATGAAATTTCAAACCCAGACAAGTCATTTGATTCTACAGTAGAGAGAGGACATTTAAAGCTAAATAAAATGAGTAATCTAAAACTGGGCCTCAAAAGAACACCTCAGATATATAAAAAACACACAGATATATAAAAAGAATGTGTTTGTGAAACACTAGTGACTGTGCAAACACACAGATATAAAATAAACTTTCTTGGTCTTCATCTTAAAGGATAGGAAGGCTCCCAATCAAGACAACATTTTCTTTGTTTAAAGTCTGAGTATACTCTGTGCAGTCCACAAATTTTTGTATCTGGATCTCTGGCCACTTTTGGGTCCTTCTGTTCCCACACCACAATTGCCAGAAATTATCTGGCTTTGGCTGTATAGTTACTTGCAAACCTAATCCTCTCCAGTGAATGTTTAGGCTGCTGGAAGTTACCAACCTTGGCCTGCTTTCTGTATTCCTATTCAGAGACAGGCACACTTGAATAGACATACTCCCTAACAACATATGGGTTTTAGGACAGAGACAGAAAATCACTTCTCTTAAAGAGCTCCTCCTTTCTCTGCTATAATTCTCTTCTTTCCCAGGGGAAGGTAAACCAAGGAAAGGTAGGCAGTTGTTTCCATATTTCAAAGAAAAATAAAGAATTACTCACCTCCAAATCTCATCCAAGGGAAATTGCTGAAAATTGACCAGTCACCTCAGTAATCTCTCATTCCACAACTCACCTTCCACTTATTTTAAATAGAAAAAGTGCACCAGTCACAACTAATTTTATGTGGACATTTCATACATTTTCCAAGTCCATAGCCTCCTCCCTGTGTCTGACTCTGATATCTTTTCACAGCCATTTCCTGATGAGGGACAACACCAGGTTCTCCCCTTCCTTACTAGTTGGATCCTGAGCAGTAAGTATACAGAATTTAATTTAACTGAATTAAGATGAAGAAAATTATATCTTACAAATTAATTCTTCTTTCTTCCCTTGAAGGTAGGAGTCTCTATACCACCCATTGAGTTCAGCAGAAGTTAAGGATCTAAATAACTTTGACATTCTGGCCTTACACATGTCAAAAATCAAGAAGATATAAAGCAGAAGCTCACAGATATACACAAGAATCATAGAAGTGTTGGTTAGAAGGGACCCCTGGAATCCATCCAGGACAAACTGCTTGAAGTCAGTCTGTGAAAAAAGCCAGACTGGAGGGTTTTGAAACTTGGCTGCACAAAGCCATGACAGACTCAAGAGTGGAATTTCCATGGCCCTGTGCACAAGTCCCTCCAGAGATGCACCACCTCCCTTTTTCCTAACAGCCAACCTCCCAACAAGGAATGTCACTGTACTTTTTTATTCTCCCCGCCCCTTCTCAGAAGAGTCCAGCTCCATCATCTTTATAACACTTCCTCAAGTTGGCTGCCATAATATTGTTCCTTAGCCTCCCACCTGGAAAATTAAAACAAAGTCCAGGTCCCTTAGACCGTCCTCATTGGTGGTGTTCTTTAGGCCACTCAGGAAAATACACTTTCTTCAAATACTTCTCATCTGAATTAGAATCTGCATAAAAGAACCATTTCTTCAAATCAAAAACTTTATGATTGCATTTCTTATTTGTTTATTCAGACAATTTGTATAACCACAATAAACTGTTGCCTCTGAACATGCATTTTCAGTGTTCAAATCGTATTTATATTGGGCAATTGTTTAGGTGGGTAAAGGCTGATATAGCAGAAAGTCACATTATATCTATAGCTTGACAACAAATGTAATTAAAAAAAAAAACAAAGGCAGAAAAAATATTTGGACCAGATACTCACAACTGACCATGTTGATCAGTGTCAGCAAGAAGAAGAAGAATAGAAGGGATTCCAAAGCCTATCTTGGATCCAAGTGAGTTTCAGAAGTCCTACTCCTTGGACCCTGTAGAAATACTTCAGAATCACCATGGCAATGAGGCATTACTATATCTGAGAAAACAGTCACTTTTCTGAGGGTCTCCCAAGCATGAACAGGGTTTTAAAAATGCAATTTTAAAAAGTTTTGGACAAAAACCCCTGAAACATAATAATGTATCTGCTACACCAGCAGAACTGCAGTATAAAGTTTTCTACTCCCTTCCTGGCACTCTGTCTGTCATGTAAACAAACATTAATGCTTCTTCCTTTTTACTTAATTGTGTACAGAACATTCCATTTCTAAGACTTCTGAAAATTAATTTCATATAGCAAGAAAAACACATTAACGTTGTAGAACTCAGCACTCAAAATTTAAAGTGACATAAGTAAATGCCCTTTTAAATGATCAAAACATTTGTTTTACTGAGCCAGTAAGCACTTAAAACTGGAAAAGACAGGGAAGGAACTACCAGCAGTCCTGGGAGGCAGTGATGAACAGAATTTATAAGCACAGAGCCTAAGATGGTGCAAGAGGCAGAGAACCCATAATGAAAACAAGGCTTTAGTGGAGTTACCTTGCATGTAAGCAAGGAAGTGCCTGCAAGGCACCATTATGGGGAACCTCAGAGAATTTTAAGAATATCAGTAGCTGGAGTGTCTCTCCCAAGCGCTTGTAAACTAATGTATGCACTCTGGAGGATAAACAGGAGGAGTTGGAGATCTGTGTGATATTGTGACATGAAGGCATGACTCTCTCATGACAAGTGCTGCAATGGTGAGGTACAGGCTCTTGGATGGGCAGCCTGGGAAGGTGAGGCAGGGGAGTTTATGTGAGAGAACAGCAGGAGTGCACAGAGCACTGGGTGGGTATGCATGGCCCAAGTGGGCGTTGATAGGTGAGGATTAAAGAACAGACATATATGAGCAACACAGCACTGGGTGTCTGCTATAGGCTGCCTGCCCAGGACAAATGTGGATTAAACCTTCTACAGAAAGCTGGTAGTAGCCTCTCATTCACAAGCCTTTGTCCTCATGGGGAACTTCAACCACACTTTTATCAGCTGGAGGGACAACACAGCATGGCATGAGCAATTCAGGAGGCTCCTGGAGATCATCTATTACCACTTCCTGACCCAGCTGGTGGAGAAACCAATGAGGAGAGAGATTCCACTGGAATTCATAAAAGGAAAGGCTCATTAGGATATGTGAACACTGAAGTGACCATGAGATTGTGAACAGGAAGGAACAGGACCACAGTCCTGGAATTCAGGAGAGTAGCTTTTGGCTGCTTCAAAGATCTGCTTGCATGGGTCACACAGGGTAGGGCTCTAGAGGGAGGCAGGGTAAGGAAAGCTGGGTAATATTCAGGAATCTCTCTCTAAACATGAGGAAGTACTTATTTTTTTATAGGAATGATGGACTCTCCCATTTTTTATGTCTTCAAAAGACATCTCAATACTGTGCTTGGCAACCTGTTTGAGCAGGGGTACTCAGCTGACATAACTCCAGAGTTCTTTTCCAGCCTCAGTGATTCCATGATTACAACACATACTGAAACCAACTGAGTTGTGGACAGCAAATAAGACAGCTTTGTAACTTGGTGGTGCTCTCAGAAAAGGTACACAGAATCAGAAATCAGTTTTGAGATGAAAACTTAACTTGAAAGTGGGAAAAGCAAAATGCTGACTGCAAAATGTTTTAAATTAATCCCTCTTGCACTTAGGCTTGCAGTTGAGGAAGAGAACAGTTTCTTGGAGTGTCTCAGAAGCATTCTTCCTTTGCATTCTCCCCTGGGCTTTCAGTGCAGTTTTTATTTGCATATACTGACATTTTTACAAATCGCTTCCAAAGATTAATTTTTTAAACCTGTTTCCATCTTGATATTGTCCATCTTGTTTCAGCAGCTTCTCTTAAGTCTTTGTGTCCAACCCCTCTCTGAAATAATTATCTTCCCTTTTGCTCACCTTGTACGCAGGAAAAAGAGCAGATATGAAATGTGGCTATGTGGGCACACAATTTCTAGGTATTCAAAGTAGATTAGTGAAACACTGCATGCCCAGAGAAGTTAAAACTGCCATTTTGATTTTAGCTGCCTAGTACCAGAAAGTAAAAATTCTGCGCATCTACATTCAGAGTTTCCAAAACATTGTGTCAAAAATTTTCACGAGGACAGGAAGGCACTCTTGCCTGACAGGCCACAGTACTCTGAACAAATTTCAACTCCTTGCTCTGGAGTATGGACAGTACACATTTACTCAAATAAAAGGTTGCCAGGGTTGTTTTAACATTGCAACACAATGTATTTTCTCCAGAATTTACTTGGAAATGGCTAAACTCTTTTGGCCAAAACTTTTTGGAAAAAGAAATTAAGTGAGCCCAATATCATCTCATGTTAAATTTTAACCTAAAAGGCTAAGTAAAGGCTAAGTAACATTTGGTCAAGTTGCAAGTAAGCTAAGATGAACAAAGTTTTGATAGATCTCAGTAACAGTTAATGCTGGCAACATCAGCAAAGTGCAGTCCTATATGAAGGCCAGAGAATATTCATGAATAACACTGAGGAACTGCAGACAAGATGCCAAATTGAGCAGTAATGGAAATAGATACAAACCCTTAAATTTGAAACAGGACAGAGAGCTGGTAAGTTTTAAATATGTTTTATGTCACTGCACTAGCCTACGTAATGCTTTATGTGCTCTACTATACTGTGTGTACATACAGATAGACACATTAAATAGTCAGCTGACACCTCTTTCCATTTGATTCAGTTATTTCAGTCCCGGTGCATCGATCAATACATTGAGCTCAATTAAGTAAAAATATCCAGGTTCAGCAATCATGAGATGTAGTTAACATAGCAGAAAAGTTGCTGGCATTTGCTTTTGTAATTATAGAGGTTTATTTAATACCAACACATTAAAAATTTTGCCCAAAATCATATGGTACTAGGCCAACAAATAATTCCTTACACAGTTAATGAACTATTTGAAAAGGATCAAATAAACAAAAAAAAGCAACAAGTGTAAGGTTTGTCATATCAGGTCATTAATTTTGCATAGTTAAGGGTGAAATCGCAATAAAGAAAAGCATGTGTTTTATTTTAAAAATAAAACCACAAAGTAGTTTCTTGGGAATATTAAACTGCAAAAATGTGGAATAAAGAATTTTATGGGTTACTGTGGTATAAGCTTCTCAGGCAGTCATACCTCATCTGAATTCATCAACTTGTATGGAACAAGACTATTAAAATGAACTTAATTTTGACCAATGTAATATAATAAATCAAAAATTAATCAATAGTATTTAGTAATTTTTTTCATGGAAGTTGTAAGTAAGCTAATGTATACTTTAAAGTCCACACTTAAATTTCACAGCTTTGGGTGTAAGTGTATGAATGGATGAAAGTGTATGCATCTGATATGCAAGATGCTAGATTACTTGGCCTAATGGTCTTTTCTAACCACTGGATTTAATCCTTTAAACGTTTAAGAGGCATGGAGCACAATTTACAAAGGTGTATCCCATTTCTGGAGTTCAAAGGGCTTGAAAGTGCCCATAGGGAAGGTAAATGCCAGGAATGCTGTGCCTTCTGCACACAAGAATTGTTAACTAATCCCCATTCAGGCACTGCCTGAGAATTACATTAACTACAAGGTTTTGAGTGTGCAGCTGGCTCTCTTTGGACTGCCAGCAGAGAGCTCCATACTTTTCCATGACTGACCAGTGTTGCTGCTTATATGTAACCCTCTTGGACAGCCAGGTGCCTTCAGTGCATTCATGACTCAGCACTGCACACAGCACCCACCACCCATGTGCATCTAACCATCAGGACAGATTCTGCATCCAAAATGCAGAAAGAGCAGTAAATCCAGTTTGCTGGACCTGTAGATAGCCGGGTGCTGTTGCCAGAACCTCACAGCCTCTTAATCAAAATCAGAATGGATGATATGGGAAGGCAAGCACTAAAGCTCATAGCAGGCCTTCATTTATAAATGTTAAAATGTCAGAAAACCCTAGTCCTGGGAGGCTAGGCATACAGTGCAACTTTGGTGTCCAAATACCTTTTTGAAAGCCTGTGATAAGGATTTATTAAATAATGGCAGTCTCAAAGCCCAGCTAACTTCACAGACACAAATTTCTTTGGCAAAAGTCCTGGAATAATTCAGGTAAGAATGGAGGCTTGGGGTCATCTCATTGAATACCCATATCAAACTAAACTCAGCTTCAAAGGCAGAAGAAGTTGTTTTAAGTTCTGTTGCATTTCAAAAGCCTCTGAAAGTGAACTTCTTGTAGCCTTTGCGGGAACCTGGTAGACATCTGCAAGGGAAGAATTTTTCCTCTACATCCATATGGGATGCCCTTGTTACAATTTATGACTATTACTTCTTGGCCTGTAGCTGTGCACATTGAGGTTTTGGCTCCATTTTTTTTATGTAGTCAACCAGACAGTCAAACAGAGATCACTACAGCTCAGACCAAGCCCTCTGTCTTCCAGGCTAAGCAAACCTTACTCCCTGAGCTTTCCTTACACATCATGCCTCAAACCCTGGTGACTACCTACTACTTTCTCCAGATTGTCAGCAATTTTTCTTTTACTCATGGCCCAAAACTGTGCTAATACTCCATGTGTGGCCTTGGGAGTGCTGAATGAATGGGAATAATCACCTCACAATGTGCTGGCTCCACTCTTACTAATGCAATCAAATATGTAATTAGCCTTCACAGCTGAAAAGGAAAATCGGTGAGCCACATTGGCCCACTTTCTGATGCCTCTAGTGCACACACAATGAAGTATGAATAAATTCTAAACAGATAGGTCTCTAGCTTAGTCACAGATTTTGGTGAAATTAGAGAAAATGAAAATTAGTGTGCTTATTTTCCTCTGGGACAGTTGATCTGGCAAACTTTTTTGATGCAAGACGATGTAAACCAGCAGGTTAAGGAGGAATTCCTTCCTCGTGCATACATGTGACCTGGTGGTTAAGTGATTCATGTGCTTTGGAGACACAGGATCATGTCTCTCATGTATATCAGGGATTTTGAATTTACACACCTTGAAAGTGGAGCACCTCACCTCTTGCCTCCTTCAGACTAAGACCATAACATAGTGTCATGCCATGATATTTCCCCTTAACAAGTTTTTTGAAAAAACAGGAAGTGAAAAAAAGGTCTGATGCTAGGCAGCCTCTGACCCCTACTCTCTACAGCTGTACCCATTTTCTCTCTCAAATGAAAATATAATTGAGCAGTGAGAAATATCCACAAAACTTGAGGGGAAGTAGGAGAAGTTACAAACTTTCCACCTCTCCGTGCTCTGGCCTGAAAGCATGGCACATAAATGTTCCACGCTAAAAGTGATTACATTTGTCATCAATTTAAGGATTCTACACCCAACCCTGAGTTGGGGTGGCTGGGGGGGACAGTGATGGTGAGTAAATAAAATCCCAAAACCCCCAAAATGTCTTTACTTCATAAATAAGAAAGTGTGCATGGAAAGGAAAGCTCCAGGAGTTGATTCTATTTTTTGAGACTTTAGAGGATACTGGTAATTCATTGTGAATTTGAAGAAAGTAAAATATCCACTTTGGAAACAAATTTATTATTTGAGAAAGTCAAGAAAACAAAGTAAACATTAGTTCTTTGAACTAGTTATTTTGCATTCATCAAATGTGTAAGAAAAGCTTATTAATTAAGTGGGAAACTAGTTGAAAAATACACCCAAATCCCTCCTATTTCTTTTATTTTTTTTTTAACCTGGTCTCTTGGACCAGAGACTGACACTACTTTTGACTACAGCATGATCAAAACAAGAGGGACTTGAGAGAAAGGTTCTTTCCAAAGAAACAGAGGAAAAATCTTTCCCATAGTCTGCTAATTTTTCAGTTCATCTTGGAAAATTTCCAAGAAAAGTTTAGAGTAAGCAAATGGAGAGGAACTAAGGAAAAGAATTGCAGTATGGAATAGAATACAGGCAGGGCAAGGGCAGCAAGGAATAGCACAAGGGAGCTTTTAGAGAATGTGTCTAACTTCATGTCGATTACTCAGAAAATGTCAGCTGTGTACCAGTTCTTTCTATGGAATCTGGTCCAAACTAATGAAGAAAAAAGATATTTATCTAAGCAGCACACGCCCCTTGACATGGAGTCTGTCTCCAGAGATAATTGACGGTAGCAGAGCAGGGCTCCAACATCCCCTGAGCACCTGCAGCCTCAGCTGAAGTCAGCAGCACCTTGCAGAAGTGATCCTCATCCAAACTTAGCTAATCCTAGTTCTCTGTAGGGAAGGGACTCTCTCCAAACCATATATGATGCCACTCTTAACATGCAAGATTTACAATAACCAAGACAACACCTACACATTTGGTTATCAATTTGCAGTCATGTGCTGTATAATGATGCATATTGCTGTATAAGCTTTCAAAACAGCTGTAGAGCTGGTCTCTACAGCGTGTCTGAATTACTACTCCTATTACTACTCCTGGTAACAATAGCTATGCAATTGATGTGAAAAATATTATTACTTCTCTATGGTAATCCTAAATAAAGAGCTATGAAAAGCTCCAAGAAGCCACCAGTAAGACTTACCAGGCATTTCCAGAACTTCTTTCAAATTTGTGGATTTTCTGCTTAGTAAAAGACAAAAAAAACCCCAACAACTGTGCTCTGCTTGACTTGCTTTGCTTAAAAATTGAAGTATTTCCCCCATCTTCCCAATAGTTTGCTACCAATGCCATGTTTAGGAAAGTCAGAGAAGTTTCAGGAGCCTTCAATCTAAATAACTCTTCCAGCCTCTCCCCTAAATATTTGGTTGTAGACTAATGGACTCAGTCATCCAGGATAATGACAATTATTCTATGCAAAAAAAAAGGATAGTGCTTCAGTGAGAACATCGAAGAAAATGCCAGAATATCCAGCAGGCCAATGCTCAGAGCTCCTCAGTAGGAAAAGCAGACAGAGAACATCTTATATGTTCAGGGAGATATTCCAGCTTCTTGTCTAATGAAGGAAAGGGGCTGCTGGCTGTGAAGTGGGTAAGATAATTCCTGCACACCAGAGACATAAGATCCTGTGGAGCTAAGCACCAAGCTAGTTCAGCATTTTGTTACTAGCTCATATAGCTGGCTCCTTACTCAACAAATGGATCCTAAAACCCTTTCCATGTGCTGAGGATTAAGAGAACAAAGTTCACCCTGTGGGCTCCTTAGGTAGCAGGAAGTGTGAGAGCTGAACCAAGTCCTTTTTCATGGGTCCTCTCCAGCTCTCTGCTTGGGACAAAAAGCTGCCAATGGCAGCTCTGCTTATCATGAATTGTAAAACTGTCAAGGGCAGTAGTGGTCTCATGAGGGAGGATCATCTCTGCGTTTGGCCTGGTAAACAGAAAATCTCTCACCAAGAGGCAATCAGCAGTGAGTTTGGCAGACGCTGTGACATGATGAAAGACACGGAAAAAGAATGATCTACACTAACAAAATACAGAGAGAAGAGAGGGGAATGAGAAGTCACTATGTACTCAAAGAAAACATTGGTTAGTTGCACTAGCATTATGCATTCATTACATTCTCAGTTTCTACAGCAACTGGCATAACATAAATATATTGGATGTGTAATCTTAAAATAGGAGGTAGATGGTAGAGCTCTGATGTCAGTGTGAAAAGGGTACTGTGTCACACAGCTGCAAGTGCCAATGCATCCTGCTGTGCATTGCAATGGCCATTGCTATGGGGAGGCAGCTAAGGCCCTGGACAAATCCATAGCTCCCTGTATCTGGGATCCCTAAATAAGTTGCCAACACATCTAGGCTTTTGGATCTGGGCCTTAAGACACCATGATTTATGGTTTGACTTGAAGAGATGCATTTCCATGTCTGGGCTTTGTCTGACATGATGAATGTTCTCATCTAAAACCAGTATTTTTAGGAAAAATTTGTTGCGGAGATTTGGAAGAAGGTCTTTTGCTTGAGTTTTCAATAGCTCTTTAGCAGGTTTTCAAAGTTTTGCAATGGAACATAGTCAGATCAGTAAAGCATGTCTCAGAATTTGTCATCCTTCAGAGCTGGTTCTCTTTTTAGAATGCCATTTTCACCCTGGGCAAACAGCATTTTCTAGAAGGCCACACACTGTTGACTAAATTAATCTGAGTCAAAAAAATTGAGGTTGCAGATGTATTTGGTTGATGTTGTCAAACAACAAACATCAATAGCTGATATCCTTGGGAGTTTTGGAGGAATTTTTTAGTATTTCTCTATGTGTAGGCAGTGCAGGGATCATCTGAATTGCTATGCCAGGCCAAGGTGCCAACATCAGCTAATGTAATTTAGCTGGTCTGAAGACACCATTTATAAGAATAAGTGATCAGTTCAGATTCCTAATCTTTCTGTTCAATAAACAGCACTAGTTGTCATCTGCAATTCTGCAGGAAACTGAAGGGAGGAAAAAGAAGAGACAACAAAATTATTTGGCAGAAGACAAAGTAAACTGTGTCAAAAGAGAAAAATAGAAAGACCCTAGAAATGGAAAACAGAGAAGAAGTAAAATACTGGTAGTTACAAAACAAGGAACCTACAAGCATATTGAAAATGATGATCACTGAAATTACTGAGAGAGAATTACTTATATAAAATTTTCATTGTTGGGAACACTTATCTGAGACTTCATGCTTAACTTTATCCCTCAACAGGATTTCTAACTCTACAGTTTTTAGCTTGCTCTGTGTGCCTGTGTTCAGCCAAAGCATGTGCAGTTCTTTAGCTAGCACAGTATTATGAACAGGAACATTTTTCTATTCAAGTTCTTACAGCATTCTGCCTCCTCACCTATGTGTGCTTTTGAACAAAAAGATGGAGTAGGGGAGGCAGGAAGTCTGAAATAACTAATACATTTGAGGACTTTTTGATTAATTCCTACCACTATACCAAGAAAATAATTAGGATTTTGTGATCACTCCATGTCTTACAACAAAATGTAAATTTTTGAGACTACAGGAAAAAAGCAGCATAGAACCATAACAGGTTAATTTTAAACTTACTTGAAAAAACTCTTCTACTTTAATATTTCTCAAATTGTGACTCCTGCATAGGAAGTCATTGAGTTCCTTACCTCCCTGACCAGTTTGCCAATGGATTTTTCACAAGTAAACAATTCAAGTTTTCTAAAATTAACTTTTAAGACGCTATTTTAGTTCCCACAGCTATGTCACCATGAAAACTCAGTCTTGTATCATAAGCAAAGGAATGCAATTCATGCAAATAAGCCATGTTAGAAATTAGGCTTGAAAAGCAGAAAATAAGATTTATAAAATAATTCCCGTGAAGACTGGGGGTTTCATGTTTCTATGCTCTATCAGCCTTCAATTCTATCTTGACCTTTTAACCTACCCAATATGTTGGGCAAGAGCAGAATCCTTTATTTTCCTATGTAAAACTGCATACAGCACAAGCTAAAAAAGAAAGTTATTGCATAATTTGTATTTTTTGATGAGACATCTTTCTGTTTTTTCTATCAGTTAAAATCTAGTAAAAGCGTTAGAAATTACTAGTAACTAATTTAAGGCTCTTGAAAACGATGAGACAGCTTTAGCCATCATTGCATCTACATCAAATGCAAATTCCATTCCAGGGATTGCATTGATTTGCTTTGTCACACCCGGGTTTTGATCAGACCTCCCTGTTCAGCCTGTTGAATCCAAGCCTTCAGCTGCGTGTGAATATCTCCCACATCTCCCTTGTCCCTGGAGGCCAACAGAACCTGCCACCCCTGCACTCAGCTGGGGGAAGGGAGGGGAAGGCTTGTTTTGTTGTTGTTCTATGAAACAAAATAAGCTGTGAGAACAGTGTGGTATGAAGTTATCAGCTCAGATCTGCTTCTAACACGGCTAAAGGTTCCCCACTCCCTCATAAACCATTTACATAAGAGCTGTTTATGACTTCTCAGCATAGCACATAACCACTTCAAGCTACAGCTCAGCCATTAGACTTTACCTCAGCTCAGCAGGTCTGGTCAAAACAGCACTTGGCAGTGGGTCTCTGGGCAAAATGGGGCCTCTGTAAGACACAGTGGGGTGCTTCCCTCAGATTTGGTGCTGGCTTCCTTCCACAGGACAGCACAGAATGGTGGTGTGCTAATTCAGGTGCTCAGACAGGAAATAAAAACCACGCTTTCATCATGAGTGAAAAGAAAAACCCTCTGAGTCTCCCCTTCCCTGCAGTCTCCCATGCAGAGCAGCAAAGGGGACCATTTCCAGAAATCAAACAGCATTTAATTTCTAAAACTTCTATTTTCTTGAAGCTTATACATGTGTATGCATGCCCAAACCTCTCCTTGAGGATGCTCTGTATGTCCCAAAGCACAGCAGCAGAGCAGCAATCTTCCATAACCTATGCCAAACCTAAGCCTGAGAGACTGGTACCCAGAATAGGAAAGCACCACCACCAACTCAGTGATGAGCAGATCTGCCACACTCTCTGACAATAGGAGCAATATCATTGTCTCTGCTCATGCAGCCCAGGAGTTGAACAAGAAAGAAGCCAGAAAGGAAGGGTGATAGCCAGCAGGAGGATCACAATCCCTCATAAGCAAAAGGTTCAAAACACGCCTTCTTCAGGTTTTCACTGTGTCATTCTGAAGCCAGACCTGTGTCCCTCACACTGCAGAACAGCATCACAGCCTCCCTGTTTTTCTTTGTGCTAGATGTACATAGTCAGGAAACTGCTATCACTTCTTAGCCCACAACTCCTGGGACCACAGGGCAAGCTGGGCCATGCTGGCCCTGCTGTAGGCAAATGATGCATCATTGCAACCCAAATTCAGGGAGGCATAGATTTCATCCTCCCACCTAGTGCTTCACACAGCAAGTCCCTGTGGACATGGCTATCACGGTGCTGAAGCAGAGCAGGGTCTTGCGGAGAGCCTGTCCTCACTAAGAGGAATGAGAGAGATGGTCCAAGGAAGTTTCCCCACACCTGTCTGAGAAAAAGTGCAGCAGTTGCTCTGGTATCTCCATCTGGGATGGCACCCTGTGGCATACCCTTCAGAGTCCAGCCAGGATCTAGGAAACAACAGTGTCCTCTTTGGAGACCTTTGCAGAAACACTATTTGTGTGGTCATTAACCTAGCTTCTTTCAGGACTTATTGGCAACTCCACCATTGTCCTTCAGACTTTTTTCCAGAAGATTTTTCCAGCAGTAACAAGGTGCCTGTTTCCTGGGGTTTTCCTCTGCATTTGAAGGGCAGAGTGGCCAAGTATGTTCACAGCAGCTTGTACAAGCTCAAATTCAAATCTTGCTTTGGACGTGACCAAAGTGTATCCTGGGCCAGGCCTGGCATGACTTTAATAGGCTGCTGACCTCATTTGCCTTAATGTATCCATTTACCCAAAGAACCTATTCCTGGCCTGGGTTAAGGTGTCAGGCCCTGACACGTAACCACTGTAATTGTTAACAGAGCTCCTGACAAAATTTTGGCCTGTGCCAGCCAGCATTGTCCCAGCACTTCAGGGAATGGGAGAAGTTTTCTTCTTGTGCTGACAGGCAGTACAGACAAGGACACTGGGGTTTTCTGTGCAATTTCCAGAGACAGGGACTGCATGTACTCCTACTCTTATACCTAAGATGGAGTTCTAGCCCACTGCAATTTATTGGTGAGGATATTACTGATAGTAAGAGGTAGAATGAATGACTTGCCTTTGCTCTGATTTTCTCTCTCCTCAGCTCCTATAAAACTCCATATTTTTCTCTTCCTCCTCCTAAAATTCCCTAAAATTTTCTTCCATTTCCTGATTTTGCTCCCTAATAGATTTTAACATTAAAAAAATATTAATGTTCCTCATACAAGCAAAATAAAAAGTCAGTTTCCTTCTGGGTTTTGTCTTTAGATTGAATGCTTGATCTGATGGCACCTGAACCTCTCTATTCTATAATTAGTTGCTAACTAATCATTATCCTCACCACCCTATTATGTTTGTTTGGTAGGGCTAAATTCATCAGCAGCTGGATTATCATGATTTTCTTTCCTGTGAACCTGCCAGTATAAGACTATCAACATTCTCTTACTTTTGAAAAAATGCACACTCCCTGGGATGTAATGCAAGAACTTTTTCCTCCCCTGTCAATCCTGTTCTCCGACATCTGTCTTGTAACTTTTGTATGTAGTCAATGCTTGGATAGTAGTACAAAATCTTTCCTGAAGAAATGGTATAAATTCTATGCTTGATGATGTAAATTCTTCTATGCCATATCTTAAAATACATCCTCATCCCTCCCAGAAGAATGTCCTACCTGCAGCTTCTGTTCACCTCTGTTTTATTTCAGCACAGATGGTCTTTTTCAGTACTGGCGGACATTTATTGTATCTGACATGCAATGGAACAACAGTGACACCCATTGGCTAAAATAAAACCATGCTAGAACTCTTCATTAGACAAGAAATATTTCAGAGGAAAGTATGCTTGACATAAGTTATCCTTTTACATTTTTACATTATCCATAATTATCAATGATTTAGGAGTATCACAGAAGTTAAGTTTCACATTTTTCCCTTGGGTCTTTTCTGAGAAGTGGTCAGTAATCTTGTCTTGCCTGGGAAAAACACCTGGTGACTGTCAGACATCTGTAAATTTAGAGAGAACTCTTTTTCTGGATATTGCAACACTAAACCTTAAAAGCTGAATAAATAGCAAAGATATCTGAAATTATTTATGAGGTGTATATAAAATTATTTGTGGTCTTTGTAGCTTGGTAGGTAGTCTAAAGGTAGACCCACTTTTTTTACCCTTTTCCTTGTTTTTTTCTTCTCTTCCTTTCACCAGAAGACATTTTCCTTGGTAGCTTCAGTAACTTTTATTTTTCAATCAGTTATACATCAGCCTACAACAATGTCCACTATCCATCTTCTTCTTCCCCATACCCCAATCTTGATATCATCAGCCACTTTTGTCAGTAGAAACAGCAGCAATATCTTTTTTTCCCTGATAGGATAATAATAAACCACAGGGTTAAAATACAGAATGAAATTGTGACTCCTCACTGAGTCACAGCCAAGTGTTAAGGTCAATTAAAATCCAATTCTTAATCTACCTCCACAAAGAAACCAGAAATCAGCAAACATAAGTAAATGTTGCAGGCTACTACATCAGATAATTTTCAGAAGTTGTGTCTCATCTTTGTTGTTGATCAAAGCCTGCATGAAAGCAGAAGAAATGGTATTTGTTTTGCAGTATCTTTCTCCACAACCCTGCATTGATTGGTGGAATGACATAATTCTTTGTTTGTTGCCTAAGACTCCATGATATTTATTATCATGTAGGCTCTAATTATACTGGCTGGCCTGTTAACCCGTCCCAGACGAATGAACTTTCTTCATTCCTCTTCTCTGGAAATTCTGTGCTGTTCTAAGGTTCACTAAAAATTAAGAAATTGAGAGTAACATCCCAGAGAGTTTTCTGAGCAGGTTTTATAAATTCTTTCTATACAATTGCATTCCCCACAGAAATACCTTTGGTTTACTTTTTATCCTCTTTACTGTTTTATTCTCTTTTTAAACTTCTTTTTTCCTTTTTTTTTTTTAATAGGAGAGAGAAAATTTGCAGTACCTGTACTTCAGTAGTCCACAAAATTCTTGTCTTAAATGAAAATTATAACTTCAATCATTTAGTAAATGAACATTATTTCTTCTCTTTTCCTCCAGTTGCATAATATTTCAGTGGATAGACCTTTCTAAGGGTCTAAAAATAAATTAATAAAATAATTCTAATTTCTGAACACATCAGACCAGCACAGAGCACCACATTCCCTCCATTGTTTGGTCTCTGGTTAATGATCACAGTTCTTGAACAGAGTTTACTGTACAGTTTTAAGCCGGCAGTTCATGCCTGAGTACTACTAAACTGTATTTGGGAGAAGGAGAAGCTGTACTGTTCAAGTCCTTTACCAGGTTACTCTGTGCTTGACCTATTTCAGGAGTATCTTCTATGGAATTCCATGATATCTACTGTATGATGGAGATGAGAAATCACCTGAAAATATTGTTCTTAGAATTTTTAGGGACCATATATTGCATAAAATGACAAAGTGAATTCTTTTGGAAGTTTCCTTTTTTGTAATATTTCAACTTCAAACTTCCTGGGTTTATAATAATTTTATTATTTATCCTTGGTAATCCTTTGACTAACAAGTTTCCCTACTAATATCTTGTAGCAATGGAGGTAAAGAAAATGCAAAATTATTCCTGCAGCTATTCCAACTTCTGTTCCAATATTAGTCTTACTCCCCACAGTGGAATGCAGGGATGGAGTTGCTGACTTCTTAAAAAAAGTCATTATAATTCTTATTTTTGCTAAGTCTTTGATGGATTTTACTGCTTTAGCTTTTATTTTTATAAGAAATTTTACTGCTTCTTTCCTGGTGTTTTTTGAGGAACTGATATCTGCTTTATCTTACAATACATTTTTTCTTGTTCTCCCTTAATACACAAAATTAAATGCCACCTCATTTACTCAAGACTTGTATTGGTTTGCCTTGGAATTGGCTATAGCAACTGAGGTTTGTATGGGACACTGTTACTCAATAAACAGTGCAACACATCTATCTGAAGCATGAGAGCTGGTATAAGACTTGCTGAGAAACACAAGCTGGGAAAAAAAAAAAAGTCTGTTATTTATAAAAGCATCTGGAACACTCCTATTTTTAACATAGGATTTTAGAAGTTTTTATTTGGTATTTGATTCTAACAGTGTGCTGGGAGATTCACACCAGCAATTAAAGATTATCCACTTAAGTCCTGTCAACTGCTCACATGTAGTCAGCAAGTTCAGCTAAAAGAAGAAAAGTGGAAAGCATGTCATGTGAAATGCTCCATTATGTCAAAATAACCTTCCAGAAGATATGAAATGAACATCCTATTTACTCCCTTCACACAGATGAGATTGAAGGGTTTACATTATTAAGTAGGAGTCTTGAAGAAATGGATAAAGTAGAAGCACAGAAACAAATTAAAATTTAAAGATTTACTACTTTCCTTTTGGAAATATTTTTCTTTTCTAGAGAGTTGTGTTATAATGTGTGTCACTTTTAAAACAAATCTGGAAAGTTAAAACAGAATCCTTAGATGTCTGTAGAGACAGTCTGAAGCTTTTTGAGATGTGGGTCAGGAGGAGCAGTTTTGTGACTACTAGCTATTCCTTCAGAAAATACTGACAGCTATTCAAAACAAAATGTTGCAGCCTGTTCTGCCCAAACCTGTTTGTTTAGATCTACAAGTATCCTGGCTGGTATCAGTTAGGAGCATAACAGAACATAGACATCTTTCCTGTTGTTATTTTAACTCGACAGATGTGCCAAAGAAATCGATGATCTGCACAGCACTATTTGGATGAGTGTCTTCCTTGTGAAGGGGCCTGCCGTGAATGTTGATTTAAAACTGTCAGTGAGAGCACTACTCCCAGAGGGACAGATGATGAGCAGTGTCCTCCTGCTGACCACATGCAAACTACATGAATGACACTTGAACCTGCTGTGAACCTGAACGTGGCTGAGGAGGTTTACAAAGTACAAACATACTGGAAGGGGAAGCACTGTCATAGTACCTCCTCTGGAATTTATTTATTTGGCATCAAAAATCAGCAGGCTGCTTGGTTAAGGAAACAATATTCCTAACAAAAGTCATCCTTCAGATAACTCATTGCAATCAAAGCTGAATCATTCCAGCTTTGCATCTTCACTTGAGAATGCATGTTAGTAACACACTTAAGGCACGTAGCAGTGGAAGATAAGCGGTGTGGGCAGCAAGAGTTCTTTGGGTCTACTTACACAAAGCTTTTTTCCCGTGTTTAACAAAATCTGCAGAGATCCAACAGGCAGAACATTTTCATGTAGTCCCGTGCTTTACCCTCCACTGCAAGTGCAGACACAGACCTCCCCAGACTCCAGCACCATCAGATTCAAGAGGAGATTAATGTGTCCTCAAGCACTTCAGCAGGAATGCTTTTCTGAATCAGAGCCAGAGAGAGCAGCCAATATCTCCAAGGAATCTGAGGAAACTCTCCCAGTTAAGAGAAATGTGCTTTTAAGTGATTTTTAATTTCCCTGATGCTTTCTTTCACTCATCTATTTTCTACTTAGCAGGATATCAGAATGAGAACTAGATTTTTATTTAATGTGCTCATCTGATCCTTCTGATCTCTCAGACTACATTACTTATCTTTGGTATGAGGAAAACCAATAACTTTTCCAGCAACTGGATGCGCTATTAAAGATAAGTTCATGCAACAGAGCAAGGGAAAAACACAGATGTTTTCTAAACTACATTCAAGTGTCTAAAAGGTGGGAAAAGACATCTTGATTGATATACAGAAGTAATATTTTATGATCTATCTTTAACTGAAGCAATTATAACAAGTGTTTAATAGTCCCTGTAGCTACACACTTAAAAGCTTCTCTTCAAAACTTGGTATTGATTTACTTGTTCTACCCTTTTTACATAGGATGCTAAAAGCAGGATCTTTATTTTTGCTGAACACCTCCTTTTGCCCTATCTTTGCAATGCTCTCTACCAAAATGAGGGAGTGCCGTTACTAGGACAAAGAAAGCTAACATCCTTAATGTATTTCTTAGTTACATTCACCACTGAGGAAAAAAATATGGGTGAGAATCATGAAGCAATTAAAAGAAAAAAGATCTGATGCACAATAAACTTCCAAGATTAGAAACCAAGAGACATTATCTCATTGCTATTGTCTACCAGTATATCCACACAAACACAAAACCTGACAGGGAGCTCACAGAGCTCCACAAAAACGTTTCTTGCAAGGCTCAGCAAATACCAAACTAGGTTTTTGGGTACTGGTAAGGCTGAACAGGACTGAGCTTCTATTACAGTCTTCAGTCCAGATCCTCAAATCGCATCGAGGAACAAAATTCCTACCAGATCCCTGTGGGAATGAGGAATCAGAAGAGACAATATCTTAAAAACTTTTTCTGATCCAAGGCACAGATTATTAAATCTGTCGGGTAAGACATGAGGATTTACTTCAGGAAATCTAAATGCACGGAGAGGAGAACTGCAGCACAGGCTGTCTAGTGGTCAGAGCTTTCAGCTGCAGAAACCACAAACCAAAGGTCTCCCTCAGCTCAAGGGCACACTTTTCATTCTCCAGTGTTTATCATTTTGCTAGCTCATCATCACCAGTTACTCGTCTTTGGAGCACTAGGCTTGGGGACTTCCACATAATGAAACTATGAAAGAAGGCAGAGCTGTTTAATTTCATCTGTGCAAAAGTAGGTAGGAGTCAAGTACTTGAAGAAAAAAAGGAAAAGAACAAATGCTCCTCTCCTTTATACATCCTCCAGTTTTCCAGCAACTTATGGCCAAGAGAAATCTGTATCTATGACTTTATGGAAGGAAGCCACATCTAATGTGACTAATTGCTTTTAAAGACTGACTTATTGCTTTCAAAACATCCTGTCTTGTGAAGCCCTGCAATGTACTGACATGTGTGAATTAAGGTGCACTTCTTAGTTCAAGAATAGCCTTCAGATATGGCAGCAAGCTTGTAACAGTGAGAAACAGCAAGAAGTAGCATGAGAAAGGTGAATTGGCTTCACTGTCCCCACTGTCTTTTTCCTTAACTGTGAGAGATGCAGTCCTGTTTGAACAAACTCCACTTTGGTCCAGGCTGATGTTTAGGAAATAGGCTAGATCAAAATCCATCCTATTGTGTGAGGTTATCACCAACAATGTAGCACCAAAAAAATTTAAAAAAAAATTGTTTTGTTGGATACACAGTATCCAACACAGTAGAAAATCTGACTAAAAATAAAGCACTTTATTCCATAAATGCATGCGAGTCAAGGGCCTGTTGACCTGGCTGCATGGCAGTGATCTCCTTGTGAACAGGGACACCATTTATGATTATGCCCCAAGGCTGAGAGCCCTTATATGACACCAGACATCAGTGGGTTGGTCAGTGACATTTTTGTGCATTTATATAACATTTAAAATGTGTAGAGTAAGGATACATGATAATATTTGTATCCCACATTTAAAATGTAGCAAATAGAAGAGTACTGACTGCCGAAAACCTGTACTTATTAAATATTTAGAATGCCTAAATTTACTGATTCAAGTGCAATTAAATTGCTAGATCAGTTCCTAGTGTTCTTTCACTCCTCTTCTTCAACATTAGCTGCCCTAAATGAGAAGCCTAGACTCCCTGTTTTGTCACTACAGTCTCCATAGCAGAGATCTCAGCTCAGCAGTTATGTTCATCACACCTCAGATACTTATTTCTAGAAGGCTTCTTGAAGGCCCACTCCAGCAGAGCCTGAAGAAACAAAGCTGTGTGGTGTGTTGCCCTCCCCTCTGCTCCTGCAGCAATGTCTGTCACTGCCAACCTGCAGCTGCAGCACACTCAGTGCCAGCCACCCATTAAAAACTGCACACAGATTTAAAAAAATCTTTCACCTAACTCAGCTTTAGATAAACCCAAGCCTTGCATTCAGCACAACATTTGACAAGAGGTGTAAGGCACATCTCCTGTCAAATATGCCACATCCTTGACATTTCTGTCCCCACTGACAGGTTCTGCTCATGAGCATACCAGGACAAATACCATTCACTGTAAACAAGGACCAGCATTATTTACACTGATATAACAGAGATCAAAGTGCTGCCTTCCCACCCACCACCAAAGCAGAGGTATGGTGTGGTTTATTTTGTCTGGTGTCAAGTCTTTGGAGTCAATTAGAGTCATTGCTGTTTGCAGATGTCAGAAAAAATAAGGGCTGGATGAGAATGTTTGACAAGGTCATAGGTAAGTGGGTGATTTTCATGCTGATATGCCTAAGAAGAAGCATGTCTTTATCCCACAATGAAAGCCCTGTCATCATATAAGCCTGTGTGATGGCGGACATGATGAAGATGCAGAGGTTACTGATGATGGAAGAAGGATGTGACCACAAAGATGTAAAGAAGAAGGTCAATTGCACAAACCCAGGGGAGTTCAAAAAGGGCAAGGAATTGAAAGCAGTTTGAGCATGTTTACTCATACAGAACATTTTTAAGGAACAAGTCATTTTACAGCAGATAAACTGAAAATTCTGACAGTGGAAGGCTGTTTTTTCTCAAGCCTGTTTCTCCTCCTACTCCAGTCACTATGGTTAAAAGGTTTTAGGAGATTGGCACTAGGACTTGATATATCAAGTTAAAAAAAGCTCTTCCATTGACAGTAGAGGTTAAAGATTTAGTTCACAGGATGATAGTACTGGCCAAGCTCTTTGCCCTTGTAACTTCACCAACAGGCCTTCATGTAGTCTGTCTTCACTGTGAGCTCTCATCTTCTGCTCCTGTGAACTCTTACACCCACACACGGAGTGGAGGAACTGATTAACACATCCATTCAGCAGTATTTTTCTGGCAATTTCTCATTTTATGATTTGATGGAAAGCAGCCCTCTACGGCATAAGGGTTAAATCCTACACAAAGGTAATGGTAAGATTTCCTTTAGAGGAAACATCTCACTTTAATTTCAACCTAACAAATTTCAGCCTCCTTATGTGAACTGTAGGAGGAGATTAATGGGTAAAAGTTACATTTGTGGGAAGCATAAATATTGAGAAATCGAGTTCCAGTCTTGCTTTCACTGAATGTTAAGCAGAAAATAGTTCTTAAACTTTAATGAAAAAAAACTGGAAGGGGCAACTATGATCACTCTCAACCCTGCTCTTACAGAGTAACAGGGATGATTCCCTCAGCTCAGATTCAACATGGTGAGTACATTGAGCACAAAATCTTTGAGACTGGCACAAAGAACAGAGCCTGTTGAGGCTTCCCACTTGAGAAGCATACTTTGAGCTCAGGGTAGGAGCACATATCAATCTGGACATAATGAGAAAAAAAAAAATCTTCCTATGAACTTTGGTGGTTCAGTACATGGGAAGAAGATGGAAAAGTTATGAAGGCACTTCAACTTTAGTAGCAGCCAAAGGCAAACTTCATCTTTAGAAATGTAATGGGGTATGATGAAAACAGAAGCAAACCAAGAGCCCAAAATACTAGCAAGGTTTCTCTGAATGTTTCTTTAGGTGCTATTGATTTAGGACTAGGGGTTTTTTTTATTTGTTTGCTTTTAGTTATCTCATAGATTTCCAAGAAGAAGAGTAAGACCCCAAAATGTTTAAAAGAACAAAATTGCCCTTGACAAGGCAATGAACAGTGGATGCTTCACACCAATTATTAGGGGAAACTATTACAAACATGTGGCACGTGAGGTCTGAACCCAGCACAAGCCAGACAAGCACTGTGGCATTCAGTCATCGAGACAACCAGTTTTGCCGTAAAAAGTATTTTTGTTATTTCTTACTGGAATTTGCTCCCCACTGCAATAGCCCTGCAAATCCCGTTATTACTTGAGCACCAGGGCATATTGCCAGGCCAACTTTCCCAGGCTTTCCTAAGAGAACTCTTGCTCTCTTTGTGTCCTAACAAGCAAAAGATAAAGTGTTTCTGCTTAAAACAATTAACAACAAGGTGTTTTTATTATTATTGTTTTAAAGCTTAAACCTATCAAAACAAAGTCAGGAGGGGATTTATTTTTTTTTAATTTAAGAAAGCTTTACTTAAACAGACACTGAGGAATGCTGTTCTCAACAGAGTTTACACAGGAGGTCAGACTACATGACAGTCAACCATTTTGACTTTTGTTTTTGCAAACCACAAAGAGTGATATCAAACTTACTGCTAACACCAGTGGTGGACAGAGTAGAGGGTTCCTGCCCAATTTCTTGTTTTTAAGCACATAAATTACCTGAACAAGTGCTTTGCTGCTCCCATCCTACCCCATTCCTAGTTAGATTGTATTCATCTGAGGATTAACTGCATAAACTGTTCCACTGTGAACTACCATATTTGTTATCCGTGACAGGACCATGTCACTCAATAGAAAAGTTCTCTATCCGCAGTTAACATTGACAAATGAAATACGCTGCTTATTAATCTCCTTAGGAAAGTGGAGATTAGGATATTAAAAAAAAAAA
>VXAC01008542.1:31299-91044 GCA_013399225.1 Rhipidura dahli
ACTCCCTCAGTAAAAAAAAAAAAAAAAATGTTTGCAACTATCAAACTGATTGCATGGATATCTATTCCATTATTTTGTGCACCAAGAGAAACCAGAGAATATGCAGTAGCAAACTTGTAGCAAAAAAATCTTTCTGTCAATCCTCTGATTAAAATTCCACTGTAATGGGATATGTTATCTTCAGGGCCAGCCTTCAGAATAGCAGAGTTCATTACTTATTTGGCAGTTAGCAGCACACTTTGTAATTCATCCATTAAGCAAACTCTGACCTAGAGAGAAAATGGGCCTGAGAGAAAAAGTAATGCTTGGGAACTCCTGTCTGTAATATGTTAGTAGTATGACTTAAATAGTTTATCCTCACTGGATTCTAGCATTTCAAGTTGCACTGCTATCAGCTCAGACTGCTGTGAAACCTGCCATGCTGATTTAATCGCTTCTCTACTGTGTGATCTGTTGAAGACATTGCATCAACTCTCACTGCCCTTTGAAAGCATGCAATGTAGCAAGATCTTTCAGGAGCTCTTCCAAGAGTATTCTACTGACTCAGATCTGCAGAGCTGACCATTAAGTAACCATCCAGGTTACAGCTGTACACCAAGAAAAGAGCAGGAGCTGCCTTTAGAATCACAGGTGTTTTTCACAAAAGCAGTTACAGAAGCTGAAAGTGCTCGAATATTTGCTGTTTTCTGGTAACTGTGTTCTCTAACATTCTAATATACAAGTTGATAAACATGTTAAAGAGTCTAAATAAAATACTTTGTTATAAATTAAGATTAATTACTGTCTTAAGTTTTCTTTTTTGACCTAAACTCCAAAGGGCCATGTAAAGAACTGAATTTAGCAGAAAGTTTTAAATTTAAAAAAACTTTTGAAAGTAATTATCATCTCGACTATGACTTCGGGTGGAATGCTGAAAGTACATTGTGTCCAAATAGAAATTTTCTAGTGCTGTCTGTGACAAACCCTTGTAGCTCACCTGAATTACTTCCAGCCTCAGCTGCTGGAAGCACCCATGATTTTCCCTGTAATTTTCTAACAGTGCAAGTGACCAACATGGATTACAATTTGGTTACTGAGGGTAGTCCCTATGCCCGATGCTGAAATTCTCTGTCTTGGTTATTTCACTTTTGCTGGACAGCAAACTACAGGAACTTCAAACTACAGAAGTTCTTACAGTATATTCTCCTTAAAGTCTTTTGGTCCAGGTACTTGAGGTCTGCTGTTTCACCCTAGAAATCATTCCCAGTTCTCAAGCCTGCTGACTCACTGATTCATACTGAATCATATCCAGTGGTTCCAACTGGTTTTTGCATTTTGTATGTATTGCCTTTGAGTCAATTTTTCAAGCATTCTGTACAATGAAACCAACTACTACTACATGTGAACATGGCCTAAGGCACTTTTGCCTTACTTGTCTACAATTATTTCCTTTCTGTAAACCAGGCTGATTTGAATGCATGAAAAACTTCGCATCTCAATTCTATTACAAAAAAAAATCCCATCCTTTTCCCTCCTCTCATTTTTTTAAAAGCCTATCCAGTCAATTGTGTTGAAAAACACTGTGGGGTGTCACCACCTTCAGTGAAAAACTTGGAGGTTGAATGTTAATTCAGAGGTTACTACAAATAGTTGCTGCAGCAACAAGGCTTTCTGCAGAGCATCAGTACCTAGGCACCCAACTCCCTAATCTCTCCACTTATCTTCCCAAGTAGGTCCCTGCCAGATGTGCCAAACTGTGAAGAGTGAGGAATCTATGATTTTTGGAAGTTCACAATGGAGATAACAACAGGCTAAAAAACATACTTCCCAAACTTTTGCAGCCTCAGCCTAATGGGATCATGGTTAGAAGGCTCTCCATGTTCTGTACCTTCTTCTGTTTCTCCAAATGAGTAAAGGAGAAAAAAGTTTGCGACAGAAAAAAGACCACATTGTTGATAAAGTTGGCTTTTAAGGACATTTTCTACTGGTGGGTTATTCCCTGCTCATGTGGGACCACCTTTCATGTTCTGCCAATGAATCCATCTGGAAATGTTGAAGAATCTAAGCTGAGGCAGGAGACACAAGTAAGTTTGTCCAGAGATCAGGAGATCAGAATTTCCTTCCTTTGTCATATTGAAGAGAAAAAGAGCTTGCTGTTTCCAATGATATTTTTCAGAAGTCTACTTTGGAAAAGAAAGAATTTCCCTTGAGATTTGCTCTTACCAGTATTGCCAGTTCTCTTCTGGCCAATATTAACACTATTGCACCAAACTCAATATTTGCAATACCATGTGACTCTCTGATGTGATGCTTTACATCACCATCAATCACTTCAGTGCTCTTGATCAAAGTCATAGCTGAAGGGGCCCAAACAGCTCCAGTAGCTGCTCCAGCCCTTGCCATGAGATGGCTGGAGGAGATTAAGACGGAGGACAGTGCAGAGGCTGAATTATAAAGAAGGACTTGATGTTGGACCTGTTGGTATAATCCTTGTTCTCCTCTCGGGATGATGGTTTGTTCTCGGGAGGGTCTTTAGGCTGGTTCTACGCCCCTGGGGGAGGACCAAGGCTGCCAGTCAGGCCAAATTTCTAGAAGGTTCCCCCGTTGGCGTCGAGTAATTGGTTCTTATTTGATTGATGTGTTTTCCCCCCCCCGCAAGTGTGACGTGGTTGGTTAATGATGTTGTAATGCTTAATTTCATTGGTTCCCTTGGTTGACCCCTCCCTGGTTCTATCTGTGTATAAAAGATCCTGTCTGCTTGGAAATCGGCGGAGATCTTCCCTCACCCTCACCTGGAATAAACCTGTTTGCCTACCCTTCTTGGTCTCCCTCTCTCTCTCGCCACTCCTCTCTCCCTCGAAAGCCACAAGCCGCCTGCCTGTGTTCGGTATCATTGGAGGTGTCGACACCCAGCGGAAGGGTGCTTCCTTTGGGACCCAGCGGACTCGAGGCGCGAGGTCCCCTAGTAGGATCCGTCCTTCAGACGCGGAGCCTGTTCGCCCTTGCCAGCGGTCACAGGGTCCGATCCCTGGAAGCGGCGTCCCTCCCTCTGCTCGGAGGCTTTCCACCTCTTGGATTATAAACTGTGCTTGGCTAGGGGACGCGGCACATAGCAAAGGAAATTGACTAAGCCATGAAGACCAGAAAGAACACATACAGAGCTGAACGGAAAGGTACAACTATGGATGCACCTGACTGAGTCATTCCCCTTCCTGTGCATGAAAATCCACAGGTTTCCAGCCCAGAAGTTTTATCTGTCAAAATTCCTGGTGCATATGCATTCACAAAGAGATGGAAAACACAGAAAGGATTCTTTTTTATTACAGACACAGTTCAAGGCATGGGGAACTTAAAACCCTCTTCCCAGTCTTAGAGGTATATCAATGAACCTGATTTCCACAGACATGGATTTGTGCCAAAATATATCATTACTGGCAATTAGCTAACTATTTCAGACATAATTCATGTCTTTTCATTCTTCCCTTTCCTTCACAGAGATACCCTTTCAATAACTATTTTCCCCTTCTAGCACGGAAATCCATTCCCAGGGAATTAAGGAAAACAAATTACTGTCTATTATGATGTTGCAACTCCTAACCACAGGGTTCAGCATTAAGAAGTAAAGAACAATTATTGGAACATTAAGACTTAACTAAACGTTTCAGTATTTGGCAGGGCATAGTCTGAACCAACAAGGAAACAGACAGTCATGCATATGTGTGCTCACCCTTGTTAGCTAAAAAAATGTAATTGGAACAGTGTTTTAGGACTTCAACTTTTACTAACATTACCCTGATTTTTATCGTAGGTGCTGTGATACTAAAAGGAAGCACTTCAAAAACATTTTGGGTTGTTTTTATTTTTGGTCATTTGTTGTTGCTAAAGCACATGGTACTATAGAGTTAATCCTTTGCATGGGTCTTCACAAGGGTTCTTGAGATTTTTTGAATAACAGGATCTTTAAAGGTTGCTGTGAAATCCATGCTCATTGAAAAACAGGAGTGCTGACCCAGAGACCACCTGATGTCTCCACATGGAGCACAGCAGCTGAAAGCCTAAAATAGTGAAGCTATACAACCCATTTGCAGGATTTGGAGGTCAGCCTGCACTCTTGGTCACCCCAGATTATGCCAGACTCCAGAGGTTCATTCAAATTTTCTCAAGAGAAGGGACAAACTTTTGTTAAAATGAAAAGTTTGGTGCCTCTTAAAAATCTGGAATGTATGTTCTTCTGGATATGAGAGGTCAGGGCTCTCAGAAAATAAATCAGTTTTGAAACCATAGCTATTAAGACTACACAAAGCTTGGAGCTGTCAAAATAGCAGAGCAATTAATCTACAAAATGGGACATTCCCATATTGAAAGAATATGTAAATGTGTAAAATACAACAGACAAAAATCTCATCCCCATTACTGTACTTTTTGTATGTTACCAAGTTTCCCACCTTTTTAAAATTTAACCATTCATATAGTTAGTACAGGCTAGAGATCATTAACCACAGCCACTGTGTTTCAGATCTGAAGAGCAGATGATGCTTCTCAGAAGGATTCACTGGCCCCCTTGGGAGACACAATCCTCTTTCTGCAGCCTGACATCATGGCATGGAAGATATTTCTAATACCCCCTGCCTTCTTATTATGAAAAACAGACCTTGAGGGCTGCCCAGCTCCTGCCTTCTCTTGACATGGTGTCACAGACAGACTGTCACCGAGTCACCACAAGCTTGTGGCAGGACAAACACTGCAGTCACACTCTGTACCAAAATCTTTCCTATGTTGCCCATTCAGCAATGGCAAGAAATAGAGTTGAAATCTCACTCATGAGCTGGTCAGAGACCAGGCATTCCTGTGCTGACCACAGCTCACCTTCCTTGGAGAAGCTGTACCTCAGCAGCAGAGCCCCAGAGCCCTACCTGCAGCCTCAGCTCTCACACCCTGACCTGGCACACCTTCTCTTCCTGACCAGGATGCTGCAGGGACGTACCAAGACAGTCTTTCTGGTTTGCCCCACCATGTCCCCTTGTCCAAACCAAATACCAAAATTACTGTAGTATCCATTTTCTGACCTGCAAGGCATCATCTTCCATCTCAAGCTGAGTTAAACACAGCAGCCCAGTTCCACCAGCTACCAACATGATCCTCCTTTTAGATTAGATATCATGAAGAAATTCTTCTCTGTGAGGGTGGTGAGGAACTGTAACAGGTTGCCCAGAGAACCTGTCCCATCCTTGGAAACATCCAAGATCAGTCTGGATGGGGCTCTGAGCAACCTGGTTGTTGAAGATATCCCAGCTGCCTTCAGGGCTGTCAGACCAGATGATCATTACAATATCCCTTGCAACCCAAACTGTTCTATGATTTTATATAATCAGCAGAGCATTAAATCAACCAGCCTTAAGTAACACTGACACATCTCTCTCTACAACATGACCAGATTTTTTTAGTGTCTACAACAGCAAGTGATTAATTGATTAATTAAACCTCTCAAAACAGCGTTTCCAATTAGAATAATTAAGAAAACAAACAAAATAACAAAAGTATTCAATAAATAACAGCAAGCCATCACTGACATTGGTTTGCTGTACTGATTTTGGTTGAAGACAGAGTATGCTATTTCTCCCACACTGTTTCCAGCAGAGATGTGGTTTACACTGGCAGAAGAGTTAATTAAATCAATTCCCAGGATAGGCATAAGTCTTTGCATTATTTGCCATCAGAACAATACCCCCAAAAAGCAATGTTTTAAGCACAGATCACATGTTCCACCAGTTTCATCACTAACCTAGGTGACAGCAGGAAGACAATCAGATTTACATAGCTTTAGCTAGCTGCAAACTTCTGAATCCACCAGTTATTCCAAATCTGTTCCAACCTGCTTCAGTGCTCTCAAAGACCACGGAGTTAATTCATTACAGCATTTTTTTAGCCAGGCCCCCCTGGCACAACATCACTGGTAGTCACTGGTTGACTCAAAAAAATCTAAGAGCAGGTGCTAAAAGCACTCCTGAGAGCCTGAGACTCTGAGCATGGTTTGGGGTGAGCACGGCATGAAACAACCCATTGCTTTCCAGCCCTTCACAAAGCAGCAGCTGAGCCATGTTAATTTACCATGAGGTCTCTTAGACAAGAGAGCTCAAAATACCTCCTTGCAATTTGCAAACAAGAACTCTCAACTCAGCTGGCTTGTGTGCTACATTAAGGCTGAGCTGACACTTTGAGGATGTAATTTCACCAGTCTCTTCAAGGCATCTCCACAGATGAATCAGAGCACTAATAAAGCATTTTAGAAAGCCAACACACAGTTTGTTTGAAGTATTAGATAAGCAAACCTTACAGCAGTCCCTGATATTTATCCCTAACATATTTGAGTCATTGTCATCCACAACCTAGGATTCATGTTTCCTGGCATTCAAATTACTGTGGTTCCCTTAAATGTTACTTTTCTCTATAGTGTTAGTTTTTCCTTCTTTTAGTTTATTTATGACAAATTTATTACATTATTTCTCACTTCCCCTACTTTTTTTTTTCATGTGAGGATCTCAGACTTCTTTTAACATAATAAAATTCAGCATTTGAAGACACCCTTTAAAGGAGATTCCAATACATTCAAAAGATCTGAGATCTCCCACCAGCTCAATTATTTTGTGATCTTATTTATCTTTTGTCATGGTCATTTCCATGTCATCTGAATGTCTTTACTCATGCACTGAGCACCATGACTAGTATTGTCACACATTGTTTGTTTTCTTCTCTTTCCCCAGGGGAAGAAGGAGGGGAGGGTCTGGTATTAGCAAAGTGGTTTTCATTTGTTTATTTGTTTGTTTAGCATGTGTGTTGCTATGTGTTTGCAATGCAAAACACAAGGTCAGAGTAATGGCTCAGGGAATCAGAGTGGGAGGAGTGTGCACAGAGGTCCTCAGGAGCCAGGGGAACCCCTCAGACTGACAGGTAAGCCCTTGCCTCTTTCTTTGTGCAACAGGTGCACAGATGGATGTGGGTTTTCCTCCTGAATTTCTTTATCTCAGGCTTAGGAAGGCTTTGAATGAGAACACACATACCTTAAACCTGAATCAGAATCCAGCAGGAAGCTGGAATGTAGAGTAAGGGATGTCTGGCATGGCCTGGTAATGCCTGGCTGGGAAGAGCACCATTGTGTTCTGAGGGTTCCTGACCACTGATGGTTTCACACACTGTCCAAGGTTAACCAGGATGAGAAAAGGAAAAGGTTTAAAAATTGAGCATGAGATAGCATATGGCAAATGGAAATACTCTTTCACTAAGAAAAAGAAAGGAAAAAGGACTGTCTATTGCAAGCTGTTAATGTTGATTTTGTCTGTCTAACATCCTGATCACTTACTGGCTCAAGGAGAGCTTCAGGAAGTTGTTTCTGCTAATCTCTTATGAGATTATGACTGTCTGAGACTTCCTTTTCTAATAAAATATTGTTTTTCAGTCCTTGCACACTTGCAAAACTTCAACCCTGGGGGCCAAAATTTCCCATATCTATGATAAATATTTCGGCAAAATTTCACTCATGAAACATTGAATGAGATGAGAAAGGATATGTTTTGCCCTTGCTAAAAAGATGGGCAGCTCTTCTGTGAAAAAGCCCTGGAACTGTAAAGGGACTGCTCAGGAAATTGCTAGATGTTATTCAAGAGAGATTTGTTTGTTTCTGTGAAAACACAAGGATATTTGAGAAATTGTAAGCCACTGAAGAATCTCCATTCAAGTAAACCTAGTAGTTACAATAAGGTTTCTTACTTGGTTTTGCAGTCATGTTCTACCAGAACATGCGTTCACCATTGTCAAAAGTCAGGAATATAAGGCTCCTCCCAGCTTCTTTGGGCAAAGAAAAAGGAGCAAGGTTCTTTTGTGCACAGAAGAAACTGTCTTCTTCAGTCCTCTCCTCTGGAAAAATGGATGAAGGCTCCAATTCAGATGCCTAAGTAACATGTAAAGGTTCTAACACATAAAAATACAGAACACTTGAGTTTCTACATGGAGGCAAGGAGAGAGAAGATGGGAGACCTGGGTAAAACTCTGAAAAGCTTGAAATGCTTCCAGATGACTAACACAGCATTTAGCTTTATGAGAAAATGCATTCTTAATAGATCTTCATTATCAGGCAATTGTTTTTGTATGCTATTTGCCTAAACTCATAAAAATTCTGGAAACATTTTTCAATTATGATCTTATGGTTGCTTTCAAATTTTTGGTGAAAATGTTGAATGTGACTGAATTCACATCAGACCACACTGAGTCCTTGATAAATAAAGGTCTTTGATCAGGTGACATATCCGCACATTCCTGGAGATGGTCATTTTGTCAATTGTTAATTAGTTTATTTTGTGCTTCATTACTACTCAACAGGACTTTTAAAAATTGCAAAATTAGAATACATTAATAGCTCTGCATCCACATAAAAAAAAATTAGGGTTTTCATGGGAAAAATCCTACTTCTGGCTTTTTCTCTTATTTCTTCATCATTTCCAAGTAATTCTTCATTGTTATTATTATTATAGTTTGCCACGCTGTTTTAAGCAACAGTGAGGAAGTTATTATCTCTCATTTCCTTTTAATAGAGAATCCCTTAAAATCCTGTCTTTACCTTTTTCTTCCATTGGTTTCTCAATAAGCACAGAAAAAAAAATAGATGTTTATCACTCTTTTAAGATTGTGACTCTGACAAGTGCATGTTATTGTCAGTCTTGACCTTGGTAGTCAGGCTATGAAATGTTTGTTAAGCTTAATTTATAGTTGACACAAGAAAGCCTTGGTTTTTACTGCTACAGACCCATAATGAAACATTTTCTTGTTCTGCCATGCATGTAACTGGCTGACTTGAAAATTCCTGAAAAGTGTTTTGAGAATAACATGGGCCAAAATACTCCTTAAATACCATCAACCAACCTTACAAAAAGTTTGGATTGAGAAAAGCAAAGAAAACCAAGGTTTTCTCATTTACCCTGAGAAATTTTCTCTTCTTTTTCTGTAGACCGTCTTCAGATAGAACACCAATAACTTTTTAAAGACTAAAGAGATGAAGAAGCTGAATAAGCAGATGTGATTATGAATGGACTTGGTTAGGCATGTTCTTGGTAACACCTGAAATGCTTCAATTGTTCTGTAAGACAAAAATTGTAGTTCACTGTTTAGCTGACATTCTCATTCCAAATCTGCAGCATGAATATACAACCTGGCAAGAGCCATACTGCATTAATCCAAGCAATATCACATGGTTTAGACATACTGTGTTTATTTTTGGTTCCTACTCATTTGCTGTTTACAAAAGTTTGGGTCCTGTCATCCCTCCAGAGTGATTTTCAGAAGAGTCATTGTAGGAATTACTCATAAAATAACTATTTATCTGTTTAATGACCTGTTCCAGCAGTCAATATCGAGTTATATGAAATACCCAAAGAAAATGAAGTACAGGCATTCCAAGGTTCACTTTCACAGCCTAGGCTATGGTATGAACTACTAGTGCCCTTTGGGCAATAATCCTCTGGATTTCCATTCCAAGGTCTATCATAGGCTATCAAATTACACTGACTTGATGATTCAAAAATCATCATTTAAAAATGAGAAGATATTTTTCCTGGCATTCCCCTGAGTTATTGCCACCCTTAAAAATTCCTGATTTCACTGAAGCCACATTTAAACTCCATCGCATTTAAAATTATAAAATTAATTAATGAGTGTGTTTTCTGTGGAAATTTTGGAATATTCTTATTTATCATGTTATTTTACCTGCATTACACAGAGCAAAGGGTGCTAGTCTTTATTACAAATTTGTCCCCAAAAATTGAAGCTGTTTGTATAATACTTCAGAAAAACAAGTTTTGTCAGTTCTAGAGATTTAAAAAAGGTAGACTTATTACCATTTTTTATTTCAATAATAATTAGAGGAGATTTAAGTACACTTTTCAGATTTTTCAGCTTTTAGCAAAAGTTACTGAATGAAAGATTTTTTACTTTGTAAAAAAAGTTGTGAGTACTCCCAAGTTTCGGAGGCAAAACATATAACACATTATCTGAGATACTATCTCCAAGAGAAATGAGAAGTTACTGACCTGATCAGAAATAACAATCATAAATATAATTTGTACAGCTGGAAGTAGGAACTATGGATGTAATACTTCCTTATAAGAAGGTGAGAACAATGCAAGGTTTCCACCACTTTGGTGTTACTATGGCTGCTTGCTGGGACACTGTATATTGCTAGATACAAAACCATGAATATAGAAGGTGAACATCAGCTCCATGTTTTGTGCATTTCTACACGAATTTCATACTTTTCAAAAGTCATTTTAAATAAGAATTTTCAAAGCTGAACAATTGCCAAACATTGGCGTGACATGAATAAAACTGGAACCAGTGGAGTTACTAAGGTTTCTTGCATTAGAAATACATTGGTTTGAAGGAGTAGCTGTAATAGAAGAGATCTTGTTAAACTTGATTCGATGGGAAATGCTGCCAAGGACCCAGTTCTATGTTACATCTTGCTTTAATTGTAGGTCATGCTTCTGAAAAGTCAGCAAACCAAAGTTCTTATTGGCACACTCAACAGTCACGTTTCCTCTTTAGTTCAGTAACTACTTGAAAGAGACCATAGAGACATAGGGCATCTGCAACAAATATTCTTTTAAAATATTTATGATTTGTGCATTCAGAACTCAGGGTAATATTTTAGTTGCATGCAAAATGTTGATTTTAGAATTATTACGATGACAGCAGTATGCTAACATAGTCATGTTTGTATTGTTTCTTACTCCCAAGCAATCTAGCCTTTATTTCACCATCTGCTTAGAAAGCACAGGCTAAAAATATATGAGATATTTTGTCCCTCCTGTGATCATCTTATAAATTGCTTCTATACAAATAGCCACACCTACTACTTACTACCTACATGCTTCTCAGTTGTCACTGTCATGATTAAATGTCATGGTAATGTAAAACACATCTTGTGGCTAACACCAGAATTACTGTTATTTCTTTTGCTTATACTCACATAACCCACTCTTGATCTGCTAGTTTTATTCAGAATGGGAGTTGTCCTATTCATTTCGAAGTTGGACCTCAGTGTGTAAACTCTTGAAGATCCATTGTAATTAAAAATGGTAAGAAATAACTGATAAGAAAATTGTAAATAAACGTGTATACTCTGCATTGTTCCTATTGGCATCATATGAAAGAAATTACACTGCAGAGAGAATGACTGAGAAGCTAGAAAACTTGTTCATACTAAAGGAAAAACCTCATCCTTCCTCTTCTTATACTGAATAGAAAAAAAAATACCAAAATACATTAAAATAGTAACCATTACTTTCAAGGGACATAATCAGACGTGTATCTGACTGGGAAAAACTGTTCTGTTACTGAGATGAAACTGCATTTAACTCCAGCAATACTGCAAAGTTGTGTAAAGTGTTATCAAATGAAACACATACATCCATAAAACCTAAAATCCTTCTCCCAACAAGACTGGGACAATACACAGAATTAAATTACAAGCATTTCTTTGACTAAGTTAAAATTTCTTTGTATTCCAGGGATTATCACAACCATTTTCAAACTCATTTGGCATTACTAATATCCTGTGCAAATAATTTTGAGCTTTTAAGAGTCAGTATGCTCATGAGCCCAAGCTAAGTAGGACTATGAGGGTTACTGTTACAACACAGTATTTTGCAGAAAAAAAAAATAAAGTGATTTTAGAAGTTATCATGTTAAATCTTTGCCTTACAAAGAAGACCTGAGAATTTCTCCTAAAAATATAAATACTTGGTTTGGTGTGCTGATAACTTTATTAAAATCTGTAATGCAACTATAAGCCATATAAACTCCAATGTTGGATAAAATACTTCTTTGTATCATCTGTTGCACATATCTAAAATTCCAAGCCAGACATCCTAAAATAAAGATCTATATATTGTTTTAAATTCAAAGTTTATCCTCTTTTTAACATGCCTTGCAAAACATCTTCAAACTTTTACTTTGCAAACATAATTTCTTAAAATACATTTATTTTTTGATGAAGACATCCTTTCAAAGGCAAAGATTCAGGCCTATGAGTTTTGGATTTAGAATGCAGTAGTCAAAGACTGACAATAGAGTTTGAGAACTTAAAGTGTCCATTTGAATTCCATTGCAAAGGTGTACAGAAATGTTATACTTTTGGCAGAAATTTTTGGCCCAAAAGACATGATTTAAAGACCATCTTCTTCTGAGTCAGTCTTCCACTGACTCTGTGGAATTCTTTTATGAATACCAGTGAAACACTGACAGCTATGCCAAAGAAATGAACTTGGGTGATGTTTTGGCTTCTTTCACACTATTATCCCAGGTATATATTGATTCACCAAACTTACAAATGTCACAACCAAAACTGTATTGTGATCATCCAGACTTCTGAAACACCACCAATTAAGATACCATGGGACTGTCACAGAGCTTGAAATTCTGTAGAAACACAAAATGCTACTGTCTTGGGGTGATGTTGAGACCAAGCTGCAGCTGCACGTTAGGACAAGATATTTCTTTTTAATCCTTTCCAGACTGAATCCTGGATGCCAAATAGGTCTGGATATGTGTATGTACATGTTTGAAGAAAGCATCAATATGCCCTGAACCAGTGAAGACAACACCATTTTGATAATGTTTTCCCCTTTATGTTCAGTTGCACTAAGGTGGTGGCACGTTTCTGTCAGCTCAACACGAGGTTCAGGCTAATTCTCCTGCATGGAAAAATTTGTCCTGTTTAAAATGGAACACTCTTGCTCTACGTGCTGCTTCATGCACATTTCAGCATGGCTCTTCAAAGAACTGAAATGTCTTTTCTGAACCTTTTTTCAAGTGGATTTATGTCATCAGTTAATGACAAATAATTCCCCCTCACACCAGCAAAACACCAGTTTTGCTATTACACTAACTAAAGTAACATCATGTTATGTGCCTAATGATCTGGAACTACATTCACTTTGTACTCCACTTGCAATGCAAACATTAAACAGCCACTGAGACCCACACTTTTAGACAGGCATTTATCAAAATCAATCTTAAACAGAGATTAAACATTATTTATTTCAGCCTTATTAGATACTGTCTGTTCTCTTATTTCTGTTGCCTCTTAGCTCCTAGACAAAACAATATGACCTCTAAGTTAATGAGCAAATGAGTAAGTGGTAAGTGGGTTTAAAAATAATAGGAAGTACCTGGAGAAAGGGAAAACACTTTAACTCAGACATTACTTAATGAAACTAAAAGCCACGTAATATACTTGAACCAACGCTTACAACTCAGATGGCTTTTAAAAAAAAGGAAAAAGGAAGAGAAAAACTGAAACACAGTTCTGGGGCAGTTGTGACACCTCTATTGAAGCAAAAAAGAATCAGCATATCAGGGAATAAACAGACTGATTCATTGACTTGTCATGGCACACATAACATGCTGATCAAAGCCCCTGAAGTTATTGGAAGAAGTTTTCCAGGTGTGATGCTCATCAGCTATTGCTCAAGCTGTGAATTAGTTAACAGTGTGCTGAAATACTCTTTTCCATCTCATCAAATATTTACTTTCCTGAAGTTCACTTGCCCCCACCATCTGTGCTTATGTAAGCAGACAATGCTATCATAAGCAGACACAGCTATCCCACTGTTCCTATTTCCTAGTTTAGATAAACAGATTTTACATCCTCACTGTCACACATTCAGCAGTACTAATTCCATACGGGTTATGCCAACTTTAAGCTTTAAGAGCCAGAACCATCAGTCTCCTCTATCCATATGCCTCAAAGAAGTCTTTCCTACATTAACTGAGTGTTAATTGGTTTGTTTTAGTGTCAAGTGACACCATAGGGCCACAATTTGGGGATTGAATCTGGTGTTCCAGTTGCATGCACCCAGACACATCAGGTGGGTTTACTGCTGTAGATATGTGGGAATTGTTTCAGCAAACCAACCACTGCTTTAAACCATTTTGTCTTCTTTAGCTGAGTAAGTTGTCATTGCAGTAAGTAAGTAACCACCAAGTTCAGAGAGGTTTCCATGTTTGTCACATCATAGTCATTGCACAGACATACATAGTTTGAACTCAGAGACATTGAAGCAGAAATTTCTACATTAAAAGGTCTGTACAGAAAAAAATACTGGAGCACTGCTGTCCAATGATGCCTTAGGATTTTTACTTTTATATTTTTCATATCTTTGTAATTCTAAAATTCTTCAGTGTATAACTCTAAACTCCATATAGACTGTTATCTACTGTTCTCCCATTGACCTTAGTCCTTGAACGTCTCAAGCCCTGAGAAAGGTAAACAAAAGTGAGTTGGGGGAATGTGGAGCAAACTTGGGGTAAATTACCTCATTACCAGAAGCTGTAATTGGATTAACCCCTGATATGCAAATGGGCCAAACTTATAAAAGTATGAAACCCATGACCTGTCGTCCATTTTTGTGTGTAGCCCCGGGGTGGGCTTTGTCTGCCCTAAATGTACCTGAAGGCCCTTCAATAAATATAACCCCCTTTTATTCTCTTAATTTTGTCTAGCCTCTGTTTTTAGGTAGTTCCAAAAGGCAACACCATCACTTACCAAGTCTCAAAGCTGAAACTACTACTGCAGTGGAGGTATTGTACTACAGTGCCTGTACCAGGACCTGCTCAGACCTGTGTCCCAGAGTCACAACTGGACCTGTCATGGAGCTAATGAACTGCCAGCAGAACTTATAAAGGAGAATCCATAATAAAGTCCCCAAACTTTGCTTAGTCCCTCACCAGAAATTTAACTCCAGTCCATGGTGGCATCTGTAATGCTGAAGATTGTCTTATTTGGTCCAAGTAAGGCCTCCATATATTCACTCAGACTCTGTTCATACTGCAGAGCTTCCCAACACACTCAATTTTGCAGGGCATTTCATTTCATTTCATGTCTCAAGCTGCTTGTTTCATGTCATGCCAGATCAGATGAACAACAGAAACTGCCCAAGCAGATAGCTGTTTGTGCAAGACTGAGCTGGAACAGAGACCTTAAGGCTGGGATTCATCTCACTGATTTGAGATGTCTGCAACATAGATTATGACTTCTGAGATAGCTGCCCGCAGCTCCCAGGTGGGGTGATTCAGCCGACCTATTTCTAGACATCTGCTTTAGGGTAGCATGACTTAAGGTCCAGGAGTGGTATCTGTCCCTCAACTGAGTATAAAGGAAGCACATGGTGACTAACCCAGTGGGAGACATTGACATTATCAGATGTTTTCTCTGACTTCTGAACTCAGCTCTTTCACTCCCATTTAATAAAACGCATTAGGACAGGAGCTAGCACATTATTTCTTTCCCCCTTCTTTCTACAACAGGACATATCTACATTTAGTTACCCCTGAGCATAGCCAGTTCTCCCAGGCTAAAACAGATCTTCAGAAAAGCAGCTAATCTCTTCTATATGTCTACAATATTCAGAATTATTTTTATTGAGCAATATCTTCCACCATTACCACAAGTTCATTGCTTTTGGTAATTTTCATCTCCTTTTCCAATTAAGAGGTTCATAAAGTGATAGGTAAGGAAACTATGAGTGCCATCTTCCTCCTGTCTCCAGTAAGGTAAACTGTTCAGCCACACTGGCCTTGAGGAAGACTATTTTTGTCCTTAAAAAGCTATCTGTGATATTTACATTCTATGTTTTAACCAGTGGGTCCTCCATTGACAGAGTAACAGCCCAGCACAACTGATTGTCAATATTCTGCTGTTTAAGTATGTATCCAGCTAAAAGATAAAAGAGGAATCTAGTTCCTTGATGGTAGATGACCCTGAGGTGTTAGAAATGATAGAATATTTTGGTTGAAAAAGGATGTACAATTTTTAGATAAGGTCAAATTGTATAGGTCCCTGAGCAACCTGGTCTAGTGAAAATGTCCCTGCCCATGGCATGGAGGATGGAAAAGGATGATCTGTAAGGTCCCTTCCAATCTCAGCATTCTGTGATTCTATGATTCTGTGATTCTGTGTCCACATTGACACTAACGCAATCCTAGCTCTTACATGAATTCCCTTCCCTGGAACCTGCCAGTGACTGCTAACTATACCTTATTCAGCTCAGATAGGAGGAATACTGTGAAAGGCAGATGTACAGAGACTCAGAAGAACACAGACTGTTCTGCTTAGGAACTTACAGGCCTGGACAGGACATGCTGGGACATCAAGTTCAGTTTCTTGGAAATTAAGGCAATAACGACATATAATCCCCCTGCTGTACTGAAACATATTTGTTAGACTGTTTCAAGACTGAAAGGAAAACAAAGCTGAAAGCCCCGAGAATTCCTCCATTTCAGAAACAAATGCCACCTGTACTGATCACATCAGCCTAAATAAAACAAATTGCTCCTCATTTCCATAAGTCAATTGCTCAAAATACTTATTTCTGTACATATACTACCCAGCTGTCACACTATCCTAATCTTGACATGATTTAGTCTGTTCTTACAGATACTGGTATAAACAAACACAAAAAAGAAACAGCCAAATCCTGCCAAAACCCAGTGCAAAATGACTGGATCACACTCTGGTGTTGGAAACATGAAATTTACTGCAGGGCGTGTTTTTTAATGATAGCAGTTAATCACATGAGGAGAATTATGCTCCAGTTTCAACAGTCATTACACTGTCTACATTATTTTAGGGAAGTACTGAACATCAGGTATAGGCCAAAAGCTCATAAATCTAGAAAGAAAGTTATGTTTCCTTCATGTAGAATGGCAATTTGTGTTGTTTTCAATAACTGCTTTATACTTGCTTTATATTATCACTGTTTTCCAAGACTTTATAAGTAAAATTCATTTTAAAAAGTTTTATTTTTTTGAAGTAAAATAAATGCATGATGTAAAGTAGCAGAAAAGGAAAAGAGAAGAGATACCTGACTTATGCCATTGAACTTCACATGCATTTTAAGGGAATTAACTGCATATGAATGTTATTTGTACTTAGAGAGATGAAAATATAAAGCATCTCAGCTACAGGTGAGAGAGACATTAGGGACATGATCCTTCTAACTGCTACTCACACAAGATCTTACTCAAGGTTCTATATTTCTCATACCAATGAAAGGTGGAAAAATGCAACACAGACACCACTTTTAGAGACGAAAACATAATCCAGATCTTACCCCAATTAAACTTAAAATTTAGAGACTTGGTAAGCAATTACAAGAATGCAAGCATAGCACTATGGGAATTCCATTCAGAGTTAGATTATCTTCTCTGAGTGAAAATCTAGGTAACTGTCTTTCTCACCATGCTACACTGCCCTCTGATCTGTTTCCATGGATTGGTTGTGCTCTTTCCTACTCATTAATTAAGAATGTGAAATTGCAGTTCTTTGTGAAGTTAATATTCTCCTTAAATGTACCCAATGAAAATGCCAGGAAAAGGATGCTTAAATATTATCTTGTGAACACATTTCTGTCTCAGACTTCCAAACTTAAGAATCCTGGTACCACCTACAATAATTTGGAAAAGATCTGTTACAAGAAATATCCTTACCATACTTTGACACTTGCAAGGAAAAGTCACCACAACACAAGAATCACAATGTAAGAAGGAAGTTTTATAATTAGTCCTAACTTGTGGTTTAGATTTTAGATAATATGTTATTTTCAGTTTATAATTCAACAGCTAATTTTGTAGTGAAAGAAGTGCCAGAACATGCCAGAGTACTAATCCATCTGTTTGAAAAGAGATTCACTATTCTGGGCCCCTCCTGATATTGAATAAATCCTATTATACCAGTTTTTTCAATATAATATATACCATCAATAAGACTGGTTTTGGTCCATACCTTTATTTGGGTAATAGACACACAAACCTGAGACTTTTTAGAATGCATGTGCAAGGATGGATTATTTTTTATTTAATCTAATTATTTGATTTGAATCAATTACAGTCCACTACTGAGGACAAAATGTTGTATTATGGATTTTATATTATGTAAATCCAATATCTGTTTCAATTAATATCTTTTTTTTTTTTTTTACCTAATTCACATTTATGATACAGAACATCAGAAGACCTATTAGGGTGCCACCTCCTACACATACATTCCCAGCCAGCTCTTAATAATTTATTCTTGGTTCATTTCTGGGAGTGAGAAAAACCATCCAGTACAGATGACAAGAAATAACATGAAACAAGGAAGAAAACACAAAGGAAACAACTAAAATCAATAGAAAAGATCTGATAATTGTGCAAGAAAAATCATGGATCTGAGGAAGAAAAGAGGGATTGGTTAATCATTAGCAGCACAGTCTGAAGTTAAGTAAACTTTGTAGATATCAATATTTCGGGCACTACCCAGCTTCTCCTCTGTGCCACTCCTCATTCCTAGTGCAATCTCATCAAATATCATTCCAGATAAAACGCAGCTCTGGAGACAAGCATGAGAACATGATGAAAAGTCAAAGTATAAACACAGACTCATCTATTTTGCCAATATGACACACTTCAGTAATAACTAACTGAACTCACAGGCACTCTATATTTAATTTTCAGCTGGTAAAGTAAGAGAGATAAAAAAGCTTCTTGAGAGGTTTTTTGACTTGATAAATTTTTCAAAATATTTTACAGCTTGGGCTAATTTTCTCACAGTTTTACATGGCCACAACTCTTCATAATGAGGGTAGCAGAGTCCTGTTCTCAAAGTCACAGCTATTACAGGAGGTTACTAAAAGTGACATTTCACATTTATATGGAGCAATGAGGTCTGAAAAGCAAATGCATTCTCACTCTCATTGCCACACACCAAAGGTCTACAAACAGCTGTACTGGCTCAAACTGGACAGCCTCCAGTAATGGGTGTCTAGAGAACACATAGTAAAAAAGTAAACACATTATGAGTACCTTTCCATGCATTTATAAATACTGCTGATGGTGCTCCTGACAACCTGACTGTTTCTTACTGAACACTCTGTTAAGGGCACTGATGGTCAGAAAAGAGTGTGTCAGCCTCAGATTAACCAAATATGGTTATTCACAATTTTCAGCTTGTTACATCTAGAGCATACACAAACTCCCTAAGTGTTTCTCTATCAATTAAGGAACTGATTTATTTATGTACATGACCAACTTTGTTCATATGAGGAAGAACACATAATGGAAGACAGGCAGTATTATTATGTATTACTATGCCGTAAATATGCTTTCAAGTAAAGATAATACTCTCTTTGTTTTCCTGTATATTCTTATTGTCTCAGTATTCAGCAGTCACCTCAATATAATTGATGAATATAAGTTGCAGTAGATAACATATGCTCCCATTTACAATGCTAACAGTGATCCTGTGAATGCAACAGAATATTATGCAAAATTATCATCAGACTGGCAGAGCAGCCAACCTAAAACCACCAAGTAATAAAACATCTCATTTTCTCAGTGGGAAAAACGATGGGACTGCCACACTTCATTCTTTTCTCCTTACTATTGTTTCATCTGGAACCCCATAAATGTCTTTTCCAAACTTCCTCTAGCAACACACCTGTCCTGGTTAGCACAGGTGTCAGTAGGGTCTGCTTTGACCTGCCCTGTTCCCCACCATCTGTGAGTCAGATTTACCCGGTGTGCCTCGTGGAGATGTGCTGGCTTTCAAAGGTGTTTGCTGGTGCATAGCAGGAGAGGGTGCCTGTGTAAGAATGGAAATCTCTACCTACTGTTTAACAATTAGCCAATCCTATTCTTAAACCAGGTGAAGCTCTGAATAAAAAACAGTTTCTGCATAGGAGCATATTCTTTAAGAAAACCTGTGAGGAGTTTAGAAAACAGGACAAGACATAATCAAAACTGGACAATGAAGAAAAATTAATGGCACTGTGTTTTACTTTTACCCATGTGATCCAAAAAGATTCCAATAGGTTTAGTGCTGGAGAAGAAAAGGGAAAGAAACTCTACACTGCATCTGCTTTAATAATGCCTTGACTGAGGGATATAGCACTCATGACGATTAACATATTTGTCCCAAATGTTCCAAAATGCCTGTTTCAATCAAAATCTGACATTTCTTTCTTCAGTCTGAAGACAGAAGTCTGTACCTTAGTCCACACTACACCAGATTAGTCTATCAAAACAGTTTTGGAACTGATCCAATATAAAGGAGGAAAACAGGAGTCTTTCTCTCATTTTAAGTGGCCTCTAGGCACTCAGCCCTATGGTCACAGAATTACACAGCAGCAGAAAAAAGCTGTTACACAATGAAATAAAGGCAAATATAGCCTTATTTGGAGGCAAGTTTGAGCAGTCCTGTTAACCAGTCAATACAGAACTTCTCTAATATCTTTAAAGTGCAGAGGTGTCCCCATTTACACAAACACAAAGAGAAGAGGCTGCACTCATCCAGGCTGAGGCCACAGGTTAATGGACTTAGCAAGATTGCTTCAGACTATCTGAAACATAAACATTCCCCTGCAGTCACTAAGCCTAGGTCAAATCAGAATAGCCCTTTACCACAATCTCCACACGTGCTGTGGATACTTCTGAAGGTTGAAATTATCTTTCCTTCAAAACCAAACATTGCTGCTGTTATTTGACTACTTTTAGAAGTTTCTGTTTTCTTCTTTAATCAACTATAAACTGCTGTGCTCTCAGTCCATGCTTGACACATTGCCTCTGGCTGTGCAGTAGGGCCAGCAACTTGTCATTAATGGATTTATTATTTAGGAAATTAGTGGATACTCTTAAGATGAAAGAAAAAACATACCTCATTCTTGTAATGTTTTTATAGACGAATGTGTCTTTGAGGCTTGGAACTGAGCTAATTCTTTTTTATTTATATATACCTGGTAAAATGCAAAGAATTTGGAATCAGAAAGTGCTGGAGGGCTTTGGAAGGAAGGAGGCTGTGTCAATGGTGTGTGCACAGAGCCAGCTCCTCCAATGCCTACACGCTCCCATCTTGTGCAGGGAGAAGCTGCACAAGGATAAAGAATTCATGTTAATGCAGGTTTGGACTCTGATGTCACTGGAGAATTAACAGCTGTATGACTTCTTTGGCTGTTCTTTCCATCACTATAAAAGTTAGCATGAATATTGCAACAAAAGCAAAATGGTCCAGTTCAGTTCAAAGCCAAAATCATATAAAACTGGAATAAAACTGTGCCAGATGATCTTCATACTGTAAGCAGACTGTGTTGTATTTACTCCATTACTCTTTAGTCGTGATGGATTTTCTCTGCATTTAAACTGATGAAAATGAAATCACAAACTATCCTTAATGTGAATTTTACAGGAAAAATGTGTCTTTCCTTCTGTAAAATATTCTTCTTTTTTTATATTTATTTTTCTTTTTTTGTGTTTATCAGCTGAAACAGGCAAAGCTAATGAAAACCACAAGAATGTAATTGAAAATTTAAAAAAGTTTATTGATATTCATTCGGAATGTACTAAAAGTAATATGTTTTTCCTTTACTTCAGTATTGTGCACACCCATCACTGAAGTTACTGCTCTGTACATACAGACAAAATAGCTGCACAGATATTTGTCATGGAAAAATACCTTTTCCTTTTTAAAATGTACTTTTATACTATATAGGAAAACGGTGCTGATGTACTATTAGAACACATTTATGAGGAATTGACTGCTAGGATTGCAATTTAAACAGTAAAAGAGATCACAGGTGACCTGATATAATGTAATTCTTTACAGGCAATTCTGTTACCCTTGCTCCCTGAATGAGTTTTATGCAAGCCAAGCCAAGGGGCTTCCTACCTTTGATGACTGATGCTGGTATCACCTTACAAGGGCTGGAATATCTTCATTCAGTTCTACAGTGAGCAGCAATTTCTACTGTGTTAGCTCTTCAAAGCTGAAGGAGGCTGTGATACAAACAGCATGACAGAGAGTGCTGCCACCAAGGACATGTAACTTCTTGTTTCTAACTTGTGATGGCACAAGAATGGAATACACACACTGTGTAAATACAGCAGCAGGCGTGTTTAAATTTTCTTGAGTTTGGAAATGAATAAAAATAATGCAATAAGAGTTTTCTTTGAGCAACGGGAAAATGTTACTTGTTGCAGAAAAATGTTCTTGCACCATGGAGCAATTTCCTGGGGGATGCAGTGCATTCACAGCCACAAGGCTATGGCAGTACTGGTGTAGTTTGTTTCCAGCTGGATGTAAACAGGGGTGGCACTGCTGGCTGTCTGAGCAGTTTGAAGGACTAGCAGCAAATGGATGTCTGATTCACCATGTTAAATCCCAGCAGAATATAATTTTAAAGGCTTTTAAATGGCATTTGCAGGTTTTTGGTGGTCAAATTAGATTATAACGGGGCCTTGTTTAAGCTCCAAACTTAGAAATTCTAAGTCTAAATGGAGGTTACTGACCTGAATGAAAGCCTTTCATTGGGAGACTAAGCTCTTTATTTCCATGATAAATACTGTTTCAATGTGAACACTGAAGACACTATCAATTTTTGGCTATATAAAAAAGTTAGGCAATCAGTGTGCTTACAGGGAGCAGCCCAGAGATGCCCTCTAGGAAATAGCAGATGATATGCATCACTGACTTGGGATTTGATGTGCTGAGTTCTGAGGAGGAAGGGAACAACCCTTCTGCAGAGTGGGCTTGGGGTTAGAGAGAGGCAGATGTCAGTTTAGATCTCTACTACTCAGGTTTGGATCCAGTGCTCCCATATCAACACTATATTTGTTAACCAAGCCTATAGATATACGTGTGTCAAAAACCCAAAAAAAAGTCTACCAAGAGGATATAGAGGAAAATAGCACAGAAGCATATCTTTCAGCTTATTAATGAAAAAAAAAAAAAAGTAAGTCTACATTAAAGTGGGTTTAGGGTATGTTGTATTTTAAACATTAAAAAAGTAATCTATGAAACATGTACTAATCCCTTTATTAGTTCAATTAACATTCTTGGTATTGAGCTAAGGAATATGTTGAAACCTGTAGGTACTCTGGCTGTAAGATGAGCTCTAAAAACCACTGACCCAGGATAATAATAAAATACAAAGATACCTTAACTAGATGTTCTGTTTGAAATAGTACATTCCCTGAGGATATTTCATTAACATAATTATGTCTGGCTGTAACCAAAAAAAATCAGACTGCATGGAGTGAAAACACAACTCTGCCAACTTGAAGAAGAGTGTGTTCACACTGAAAATATGGAACATCTGATATTTATGTTTGTATACAATATAATGAGCTCTGGAGCCAGCTGGTCTGATTTTGTTCAGGGTGCTGGGCTTCTGGGAGGTATATCTATAGATTTAATAAAAGCCAGAAGAAAAAATTAACATCCCAAAATCTTCAGCAATATATTTTCTACTAAGTGAAAGCTGAACTAGGAGATGAAGAAGTCTCAAAGAGAGAATTTTTTGTGTAAAGCATTTTTGCATTTTGGACCTAGACTAAATGAAATCTCTGTTATGAGCAGATTTTCATTAATTACAAGTATATACAGACAGAAAACTAATCAATTGAGGCTATGACTTTAAAAATGAAGAGATGAGGAAGGAGAAATTTCAATTCTAATAGGTCTCCAATTGTCCCCCTTCAGGCAGCTGAGCCCAGTTTTTTCATCTCTTGACACATTAGAGTCATATGTGTCCTCATAATGATAATACATTTTCTCATCTAACTTCAACTATCAGAACTAAACTGTACAAGAAAAGAAATTTACACCAGAATAGAAATCAAATTGTCAGAGAGAAAGAGAAAAACAAAAAAGAAAATATACTTTTTTGAAAAATTGTAACACTAGATATGTAATGCTTTTGCAGTCTAAGCATATATAATTGCTATACATACTGCATTTCCAAAAACCTCTAAAATAAGGTTTTGTTTTAATGATACTCTATTCACATCTGTAAAAATATATTTCTGATCTAAAGTGTAAATTGTTTAAAATAGCAAACTTTGACTTGTTCTTTGGACTGTTACACATTCTTGAAATGTCAGAGAAGAGTTTTGTTCTCAGATTAAGAAACAACTCTTGACCTGCTGTGACAACAATGCATTTTCCATGTTCATTAGTATTTTCTGCCCTGAACACTATCATTTCAACTTCTAGAGTGTTTTTTCCTACAGGGATAAGGTAACTTTGATCATAAAGAAAGTGCAAAGCTGTGTAAGTTCACATTACTTGATATTCCAGTTATTTGGTACCAACTGCTTCCCTTTTTATTTTGTTTAAGTTTCTTTACTATGTCAATGTGAAATACTTTTTGCCAACATGGTAGGTCTTTTTCAAGGAACTTTCTTTCCTTGTGACTTTTAGCAATTGTTGGAACAGAATTGCTGCACACACTGTGGTCATGCCAATACTTCATGGATGCCTTTTTCAACAGGGGATGCTATCCAAAACCATTTCTAGTCATAGTAAACTGAAGAAGTATAGGATTAAAGCTGACCATCTCAGACACACTGTACTCAAGACCATAATTCTGACTTTGTAAAACTTCCCTTCCTTGTAAGAAACATACTGAGGTTACCCACCAGAAGCCACATTTTTGTGCATTTCCATGTGAAGCTGATTTCAGAAGAGATGGGAGACTTGGTTGATTTGCTGTTCCTCACTCACAAAATTGGTCTGGTTCTCCATCTTTTTAGGCAAGGTTCAGCACTCCGAACTTCCTGTCCACTATGCCATCTTATTCCGGGTTTTACCCCAGTATTGCATGTTACACTGACTTCTAGAAAAAAGGATATTTCTACTCCTTCAGTTGGCTCTACAGAAGGGTAAAATGCCATCATGAAGCAACACCATCTTTCAATAAGATTTTCAGAGAAGTATGGTCTTAAGGTTTTACCTTGAAAAGTAACTAGCAATTTTTTTTTTTTTTTTCAAATAAAAGGGAAACATAAATTTCCAGAGATATTTTATTGTGCTATGTTAGAACTTCCAGAAATCATGGTATGTAATAGGATGGTATTAGTCTAACCTGAATTATATCTCAGAATTATTATTAAAATGGTCCATATTTTGGGTGTAAGCATAAAAATTTACCTTTTTCTCTACTTAAGTTGAATTTTTATTATTCCCATTTTCCAAACTAGTTTAAAAAAATTAACTTTCTATCTGTGCTAGACAACTCCTTTGTAGAGATTATATGGTTGAGGAATTCCTACTTATTTTAGAGTCAGCAGGCAAGCTCCACTTCCTTTCATATTTAAACAAATAACTCTGAGGCCAGGATAATTACCTCTTTCACTCCAGGCTGGGTGAGAAGAGTGGGAAGGATTGCTTGTTCCAAAGGTGTTCAGATGTCATGAAATTGAGTTTACTGTGGAAGTTAAAGTACTGACTTTGATAGAGGGTAATTGCTGTAAGTCCACAGTTTTCAAAGATTTATTTGAATGGATAAGATATATGTAATATTTCAGGTCTGGCCATTCTAGGGGATTCATATGATTCACAGTTGCCCATGGTCCTAAAACTCATATTTAGTGCTGATTTTACACATGTGGATGATAAAAAAGAGAATTTACCTTAGAGTTCTATTTGTCCTTTGCTGCCTTTTTTTGTCATAAACACAATTCTCCAAATGATCCCTCACTTAGACTGTTCCTCTGTCTATTTTCTGATCTATTATTAAATAAAAAATATTTCTCAAGGGGACAATTGGAAATCATAATTAAGAAGAATTGAACACTTGTCTTCAAAGTAAAGTTTGTATAACCCAAAATAAAAATAGACACAATCTGGGGTCTCATACACAGATACAAGAAGAAAATATATTAATGTCTATTGTTAAATTAATAAATGTGGATTTTATTTGCTTGTACTAAAACTGGAAAGGCATAGAGCTCAAGACCATCACAGGGCAGTTAAAACTGCATTGCCATTTTCAGGTGTTAGCAAGATTGTCAGGGCTCTTTTCATAAGTGTGCTGAGGATTTACATTACTTAAGAAAGTGAGCTTTTAATCTCATTTCTCACTGTTAAAGGACAGTAAATTTTCATCTAAAATAATAAAAAATAATTTCCAGTGAAACTACAGAAATATAAAATAAATCTGAACTTTCTGATCAGCTGGCTAAGTCAGCACTAACCAGGTGTAAAAGACAGTAAATGTTAATCCACATCAATGAAGAACACAATATGAAACTTCTGTTTATATTGCTGCCAAAAAGTGAGCGATTAGGTCTAGATGCAAGAGAAGACCTCAAGAAGATACATAAGGCCTTCTAAAGCAGTGGAAAATTTGAGTAAATGTTAAGATAACATGAGCTATGTTTAATAAATAAATTTGATTTATGCTGAGAGCTATTTCAGACCATTGACACTATTGCTGATGTGGAAAAATAATATTTATGGCCACAAACAGATGTGTCTTTTAGTCTGTGCAATTCTTTTTAATATGGTGTCCCTGACCTAGCTTATGATGTCAGTACACTGTAAAGAATTCACAATGACAAGAGGAAGCTAAATAGCCACACAGTAAAGAGAAATCAAGCCTATATAGACAGCAGACAATTTTTCACATCTCCTAGGTCAGTCAGGAGTGAACAAACATATCCATGTGCAGTTGATATAGAAACTGTCTAGATTAACAGAATTGCTCAGTTTTGCTTTTTTTTTTTGTTAAAGCCTAGGAGACCATTCTGACTCCTGACCTGAATGCAGAATATGAAGAGAGAATGCAGATGCTGGCAAAATTCTAAAAGATTTTTGAGCAGGGTCTTAGGTTTTCAGATGCTGTTTCTGAGGATAGATTTCAAATTTGCATACCTTTAGGGAAAGTCCTGAACATGATTCACTAGTACCTTCAAGTTAAAACAAAAACCAACCAACAAATCAAATAAATAAAAACCCTCCCAACCAAACTTTGCTACACAAGTAACTATTTTTAAATATTACTGAGAATTTCTGGGACTGGTCTTTGGACCTGGAGGGCTCAGACAGTAAAATGCTTGGGTTAAACTATTAGTAGTCTCTGACTACCAACTAGGAGACGAAATAGAAGTAGGAATGTCTGACACAGTAGAAGATCTTAAAGCTGGATGAAGATGTACATTTGGCAACTGTAACTCTTACTTGGAACTGGATCTCAAATATAGATTTGAATTAGATTTTTCTGTCCCATTTGGAAACACTTCCATGGAAATACAAGGAGGCAGGTCTGTTCCTCCATCCTCTCATCTAGCCAGAGCAGTGAAATCAGGAAACAGGCAGGGATTGTTAACTAGAAAGCAGGTTGTAAGCACTACCAAGAGAGAGGAAGGCAGACTGTAGACAGAATGTTTGCTCTGTTGTTTACAGACTATGAAGCTTCTGAAGGAAAAAGTGGAGGAGGTACACTGTTCTTGCTTATTTTTGTTTTGGCTGAAGCTGAATAAAAATCTCTGTGAATAAACCTGAAATTCTGGGGCAAAAATGTTCCCTGCTGAACGTGAGGCTCCTGCTGAGTTTATGCCTAGCTGAGTGGCCCTGACTCGAGTAGAAGGACTTTTAAGACCTCTCCATCTACTTTAAAAAATCACAGTACCTGCTAAGGCAAGAAAAACCAAACATCTACCACTGGCAGTTTACCAATAGCCAGAAGGCTACATATAATAGAAAAACAGAAAGGATAATCCAGCTGTCCTTTTCCATTCAGAGTCTCTTCTCTGAAAAGACCAGAACTGTAATGCTGGGAAAAGGACTGTGAGCCACCAAGAAGAAACCTGCGGCACTGCATGGCTCCACAGGAGAGCCCTGCTAGAAATGAGCAGCACAACTTCTCAGCTGACAATTCTTGCATTAAAGAAGGAAACAGAACATCATCAAACTTCAGCTGCTATTCTGATAGGAAAACTGGATAGTGAAATGATCTATATCAGAAAAGTTATTCCTTTTAGCTTTTATTTGCTAAAGAAATACTCCTAAATCTAATCAACCAGGCTGAGCAAATAACTGTGTTGTTCTTTGTTGATAAATTCTTCCAGGCAAATCACAATTTTTACTTACACCAAGTTGCCCAAGGTTTCATAATGTGATAAGGCAATGATCAGAACACTTCTGGTAACTTAATCTAGGAGCTAAATCTCACAATTCATCCTTATTTTCCTTTAGTTTTACACTTCAATTGCAATTTGATAGATAAAATTCTATTAAGTCTATGTTTTATTCCGATAGTGCGAATCTTAAGCTGGAAACCAATAGCAAAAGGGAAAGGAAAAATAACTTGCAAATATGTTATTTGTACATACATTACCATATACCAGAAGGCTCAGGCACCTGGAGAGGAGAAATGTTATCTTTTGTCAATCAAAAAGAAAAATAAATGCAAATAGTAAGGCAGAATGTTTAAAACACAGTTTATTTCAAGGACAAGAAGATCTAGATAAAATATCTAGATAAAAATTTTCATAGTCCCTTTTACTGTTTTGAGTGTCAGTGAGGAGATAGGACAGCTAACATTCAGGTTAAGGCATTGACCAGAGGTGCTATGAGACCAGCATTTGGAGGGATACACAATCAATCTCTGTGTGTTCATGTTTGTACAAAAGTATTTCTGTCAGGGGTATGTCTACTCTGTAATGACAAATAGATTAGTACAATGTGTGACATGGACCCCTGAAAACACTGATGACCTTCACACCCAAGTCTTGATCCCGGCTCTTTCTTTGTCTTCACATAAGATTCACAAAATTTGTCTTCTAGATTCACAAAATCTAGATTGAAACTTGATTATTGGATTTCAGCCTATGTGTAGTAGAATATTTAGATAAACAAAAACTTGGAAGTCAAAAATCAAATGCCTAACAGTGAAGACAAACAATAAAGCTGAGTGACAACTAAAAGCATACATTTCAAAATGAAATGAAAGAAAAAGAAGGAAAGAAAAAATAGTGGACTTTTGTGGGAAAACAAATCAGGAAATTGAAAGCAGAAATTAGAACTGAAATAAGGAATGCATAGCACTGAGAGTTTAGGAGGAGCGATAATGCAGGAGAAATGTTCAAAAAGCTCAAAAGTTGAGTGTAGACCCCTGACTCAGAGGGGATAAAAAGCAGGTGAAGTATTCCTGGGGGGGAAAAAAAGTAGTAATAGTATCCGTTCAGTACACTGATCAGGAATTGTGTGGAAGAGGCAGAACACCTTATATTTACTCTGTATTTTTTTTTGTTTTGTGCATTTTAAAAGCAGCAGTGTAGAGGGAAGAAATTAAAGTCCTGTCCAGCTCATGGGTTATTAAGGAGGGTGCTGTATTCAGCATCATCTTTGCAGATAATTTTTTTTAAATTATGTGGACTTCCACTCAAAAATCCTAAAAGAGATAGACAAGAATATCACATTTATACTAGTTTTATATCTATGTCATAGAAAACTAGGGACAGGTTGAGAGTTACCAATCAGTTATTGACAACAGCAGGGAAATGACCTAAATACTTATCACTAAATTAATCAAGGTGAAGAAGAAGATGAGTTAACATGGAATGCAAGAGATAAAAGATGAAAGGATGGGAATGTAATTAATACTTGTTAACATCATGTTATAGAAATTGGATCTTGTCAAACGAAACTGCATTCACCAATCAGATGGCATGTTTGGTGGAGGCATAACAGAGAGGCAACATGCTTGGAGTTACAATAAGCTGTTTGACTTGGTGCTGCATAACGTTCTGGTTAAAAATAACACTATGCAATATCCTTAACATGCCAAACAAGCAGTTTAAGAAAGCTGACTGATAGACATCAAAGTAGACGCCTCTGACAAGCAAATATGGAATGGGGATGTTTTTAGGTGACTACAGGGACTGTGGCTGTCCAGTGATAATCAGGATTTTATTAATAACCTGCATGTAAATAAAAATGTTTCTGTCAATAAAAGCATGTTTTCCTAAAGATGGGAGCATGGTAACAATGTTGAGCTATAATCCAGAAATGTTTTTCTCTACTTGCCAAACTGCAAAACACTGTGCCGCGCTGAGACCACAAGCATGAGGAGTTTTGGAATAAGATTAACAGGATATTGGTCAGAAGAATTCATTCTGCAGCTCTGCGAGTTTGCTCTGTCACCAGGATGTCACTCTGCAAACTGTCCTACACAGCAACTGGGACACGTGTCAAGTCACATGTCTGCAACATTCCAGCAACTTGACTTCTTAGGACAGGAAAAGCTAATGTAAGTAAAGCTGCTTTTCAGACTGTCACTATGGGGGAAAAATACCCTGCAGTCCACTATCCCTCCTCAGATCAGCCTAAGGAATTTCATAAATCACTTCCATTAAAATTCCAGACTGTTTTGAAAATCCAGAGGTTTAACACACAAACAAATTATCTCAAAGGGTAACAAGTTGCTGCACATTAGCTGTCTATACCCTTTGAGGTACAGTCTGAAATTTCAGATTTCCATCTGCAGCTATCCTATAATCAGGACAATCTTTAGGCCTGCAGTTAAGCACTGTCAGACTTTAAGGGCACACTATTGTTACCCTAAAACAATTGGAATTTTTTATAAGTACTCTCCTGAGATGGAAGTTTGTGCCTTTTAGTTCTAAAAGAGAAAGAGCATTATGGGAGGAAAAAAAAAAGCCACGTCTTGTTCCTAAGAGGTCAATAACAGTAAAGATAAACATACTTTTCTGAACTTTGCTCTCAGGTGTGTTTTCTGACTGACTGCCTCCTCCTGAGAAGTCAGGCTACATCCTCTCCCAGAGGCCATGCCTCCTCCCTGCAAGGAAGGAGTTTAGCTTTTACATTATAAACACAAGTGTTTGCCATGAATCTTGGCTAACAATTTGTGAAACCAAACTTCCTAATTGCTAGGTCTTTTAAAAATGCAGTGGTTCACATCAGCTAATGAAAATGATCGCTTTGTTTTATCAAGCATATCTAATTGCTGTCTGTGTCCTATAATTTGTAGAAAACAGACCTGAGCGTGGATCTCTTTTTACTTCACATGTTATTTACAAACAGAAATGCAATTTCAATAGTTGAAATTTATATTTCTTTATTTCCTTCAAGTTAATTGCCACATTTTAGTCAGAATATAGATTAATTGTATTTTACAATACAAAGCATTTATCTTTAAGAGTTTCAACTTCTGTTCCACGTCATTCAGACTAATGGGTGCTATGGCAGGATTGTACAGCTGCATCAGAAACTATTGCCTCAGGAGTCTGCTGCTCCTTTTAAATGAAATAAAGTTAGCAGGGAAAAAAAGCAAAAATGGAGGCAAAGTAAATCATGGCCTTCATGATAGGAAATGCTTGCCAGAAGTCTTAGTCAGTGCCTAATTGTTTTCCTTTATGAACAATACCCTAAAACTTCAACAATCTTTAAAAATTAAGTTCTGCTAATCCCCCTAGCATTAAATAATAGATTTTTTAAATCCATTTTTAAAGAGCAAATAGCACAGTACGCTTCAATCAACAACTAGTCATACCAATTATAACAAAGAAATTTCAAGTATTATAGATTTTATGTAATCTGTTTCCTCTCCAGGAAGAAACTTGGATGTAGAAATTGACTTAACAGTCTTTCAACACGAAGAGAGTATTTTGAAGAGAGAGAAAATACCTTTTCTGTGCACCACCACTCTGCCTATCACACTGTACCCTTAAGGCTTGTTAACTGAACATATTCACAAGTTTTAAAATAAAAATTTAAAATTCCAGTCATGGGGGAACAATAGAAAAGAAATAGTTTTTCCTGCTCCAATTTTGCTATTACTTTCATTGACTTTTCCAACTCTACAGGAGAATTTCTATATAAGGTAGTGTTTCTTTAGGGGATGTATCTTGCTATCATGCTGCAGACCAAGATGTAGTCATCACAGGGAAGAAATTCTCTTGGTAGACACCTTGCTGCTATCACTTTTCATGGAACACATTAACATGATCAGTCTGCCCTGTTCTGCACAAATGCAACTCCCCTTGGTAGTATGATTCATCTATGGTGCAACTCCCAGTGTTGCATCCACTTTATGATAATCACACATAATGTCTTATGGTAACACGTGCTCACTGAAATGTGCAGCAAAGCTTTGATCACAATGGTTCAACTACAGAATCAAGTTATCACCTCCAGGTTGCCAACATTTGCTCCATGTATGAGATCTTTCTAACCCTCACAAAGAAGATAGGCAAGGCTCCTGGAGAAATGTGAGTAATAAAAATTGGAATGTAAGATTCATATTACTCATTACAGCAGACTCTGTGTGGGTTTGTGGTCACTGACTGTGTGCGAGCTAGTTGGCAGGGAAAACAGTTTTGAATTTTGGGCAAAATCTTCTAGATATAGCACTAATCTTACAGGCAACACAGGACAGAATCCATTTGGAATGTAAGAGACCATTCTCTGACAATGACAAAGAGCACTTTGTTGGGACTTGCATGGTTTTACACCACTGGAGCACTAAAACACACTGTTACTGGTAAGGAAAGAGGCTCCAGGCTGAAGACAGTTTTTTCACCCTTCTGCTGTTCTCATTCACTTTTCTTCACAATTAATTGGTTTAAATAGTGTAAAATAGTGCCTGTAACAATCACTAAGTAACAGAAGAGGAGGAAGGCATTGCTGAAGAGAAACATTTTAGACCAGTGCATGTGAGAGGAAAAAGCTCAGCTGACGGTAAAAAGACTTTTAAATAAGTTTTGTTGTGTGCCTGAAGTTCAAGTAATCACTGTAGTCTGCATGAGACTGAACATGTTATGGACAAGAAAGTAGAATTAATGATTGATATTACAGTTCTTTTTTTCTGAAAGAACACAGTGTTGCAGTTATAAACAAATGTAATGAATGATTCATTAACTTAATAAGAAGTATAGGCCTCGAAACTTGTTAATGAAGGAAGAACTCAGTGACAAACTGAGGATAGATAAGCTGGAATTTGAAATTAAATGTAACATGGTAATTGTCAGAGTAACTAAGGAATCTATTAGCTTCCTAATAGGGAAGGTAAAAGATTTCACGGCATTGAAAGTTTCAAAACAAAATAAAGGACCTTAATTTTCAGAGTCATAACTTATTGATCATTATCAAATCAAAAGGGAAAAGAAAAAAAAAGACACCCGTACATCAGTGTCTCACAATAAACACCTCCAAAAATATGAAAAGTTATCTAATAGATTAGCATGGAAAAGTAGAGTTTAAAAAAATTAAGAGTAATTAAATCTTCCCCAAGAATCTTCTCAAAAATCTTTCCAAGTTCATATCTTCAGACTATCAGATCAACAGAATAACAGATCAATAGCTTAGAACTTTAACATAAGGATATAAAGAAAAATCCAAAAAGTGTTTATTACTGGGGATTTTCAATGTTTCTGCAACCCACACAAATATTCAGGTGGCTGTTAGCATGTAACGAGTCCACACATGCGGAATGTTTGCATATCAGACCTATTAGTCACGAGCTGGGTCTCCCGGTGGTCAGCACTGGGATACCCTGTCCAGCATCTCTATTAGTGAGCTAGTTTGTTGACAACACCAAACTGGTTGCTGAGATGAACATGTTAGAAGGGAGGGCCATCTTACATGGAGAGTTTTGGGCAGGCTGGAAGAGTGGGTGAGCTAGAATTTTATGAAGTTTAACAAAGATGTGTGCAAAATCCTGTTCCTGGGATGACATAACCAAAGATCCCAGACCAGCGTGGGGTCTCTGTGGCTGGGCAGCACATTGATGAAAGAGATTGGGGTTCTTGGTGGACAACAAGCTGTTCAAGTGTCAGTGCAAAGGCAAATCAAACCCTGGGCTGTATCCACAGGGGCATTACTGTGTGGCAGACAGAGCCTGGAGCAGGACTGAACACACTTCCAGTGGCCATGCTTTGATGAACATGAATTACCAGGAGCAAGTCATTGGATTCAATATATCAGCACCTGCTGTAGGACACAGATAACTTACTACTTCCTTTTGGCATTAGAGTGCAACAGGTCTTTCACACCTCTTAAGACAAGACCAGTTCTAGTCCCCAGCATTCCCTGCATTTGACCATACATCTATTTTGTCTATATGGTGTGTTAAAAAGCAGCTCCTCACTTAAGGAGGTAGCTAACAGATATATCCAGGAAACCATACAAAATTCAATTTATGGGGTCAACATAAAAAGAATTAAAAATAATTTATATAGGAATGCAAATTGTTGGAGGCCTACAACATAGTTATTTAGGTTATTGTTCAGAGAACAGCTTCTGGCTGACTTGGATAAAATGACCAGAGAAACTTGATTAATAGTTTTTTGCAATTTACATGAAAATTATTTTGACTTTTCACATCAGTTTCCTGCCTTGATCATTAAAAGTCGTTTAAACTGCTCACTCACTAGTAGATGTTGCCTAAAAAATTGCTATCATCCCTGATTTTGGACTAAAGAATTACATGGATGTGCATGGCAAATAGCAAGTTATATCATGGACAAGTCTTTGATTTTGTAAGTTAATCATGCTGACTTATAAAGGAAAAACACACCACGAAGGAGCAAACAACTGAAAAGGTATGTCTTTATTAAGAGTCTTGATGCTTGACATTGCATCTCCCCCATACTCCTTGATCATTTATTTCTAAATTAATTTCCTTTTGAAGTGTTCTACATTTGCAGTTGAAACCCAGTGGATGTACAAGCACCTGGTATTCCAGATTAGGGGAAAATAAACTCATTCACTTTCTGGCAAATGGAAACATATATGCTTTAAATCATATTCTTCCAGATGCAACACTAGGGAATCCATAACCTACCTCCACTACTTGTTCTTTTCCTGCAGAAATTACAGAAAGAGGGGTGAACCCAGCACAGCATTATTAAGCCATTTTTTGATGCAGTAGTGGCCCATCTGGTCGTGCTGTGCAACTCTTCTTTAAACAATGGCTGTTCCTGTTGAGTTGGATCATGTCAACAGGGTGTGTAGAGCTCTAGAAACCTTTTATTAAAGAGTTGAGTACAGTGTGAAAATATATTACAACATCTAAATTACTACACTATTTCCTCTTCTTTTATTGTGGTTTTGAAGCAATGTTTTCTTTAATAGATTAGCTGCTTAAGTGAAACATGTTAAAATGTTATGGTGTCCCTTCCTTCAGGGGAAGAATGACCCAGGATTCATACATGCTTGTGGTAGAAGGGAATGACAGAAGTCAGAGGATCTGCAGAAGCTTACAAAGTTTTATCAGTAAATTACACACTGGGCATGGGCATTGCTAGAATTCAGTCTCTGATCTCCTTCTCTAAACACACAGAAGTGGGTTTTGAACAAAAGTGTGGGGTGAAAAGAGAGAGAGAGAGATGGATTGAGGAGTGGAAGAGAAACAGATGGATTAAAGAGTTGGAGTAAGAAGAAGAGGTAGAATGAGAGATCAGCAATCCCAGCTCCAGAGCTGACCCAGCTGATGGGGTTTCCAGTGTTCTGGGGCACATGTGCACCCAGACTGGTGGTGCTGCCTTTTTACAGATAAGTCTTCCCCACCCTGGAGATGAATTTCTCTCTTTCTATGCAAATCAGTTCTCACGTGCAGCTCATTCTTTCAGACCTTTCTGGAAGTCTTCAGACCATTCTTTCAGCTTCCCTGGGTCAGAGGCTTTGGGGGTCTTGGGTGGCCTTGAACCCCCCTGCAGTCCATGGCCACATCTTGGCCTGATTCCTGCTGTGCTGTGCTTATCTCCAGGAGCAAGAACAAGGACATTTGTCCCCAGAGATGCTGCCCTATCTCCTGCACAGAGGTCTACAGAATCCTACATGGCCTCTTCTCCTGCCATATCCTGTTCTTCCTCATACCATGTCCTTACCAACCATCCTTGACAGGCTCCACAGCCATCTGTCTATAGCTAACATACACATTAACCCCCTTAGGTTCTAGGCTTCTGCAAGTGTTCCCAAAACATTTTTACTGTTGAAACTCCTTAGATAAAGAATCATTTGGTTCTGTCTGTTGATAACCTTCTGCTAAATTTATCTCTCTACTACTTTATCTGAGAAAATATCAACCTTGTCACTTGAGAAGCTGAAATAGATCATGCTAAATAAATCTCACTAACAGGCTTTATTCATTACACCTTAGGATAAAAACTATGGAGGGACTTTCCTGCATATCATACCATCATTGTTTCCATGTGATAAGGCTGTGGCACCTGGTGATTCCCAGGTATAGAAGTGTACCCTTTCAGATAATTAACAAATATCACAGCCAAAAAAGTCTCAGTCAGCATCTAAACATTCTTCAAAAGAAACATATTTGAAATAAAACTCTTAACAGGTCAGTGTGACCTTTTCATTTACATCAGATGTCAGATTTCTTTTCTGCCACAAAATTATTTTCTCATCCTATGCTTTTCTCGTCAATTTTCTTTACCTTTCTGTCTCAGACCACAGTAATAGCATTCTGGGGGGACATTTTGGGAAACACAGATGGAATATTATCACTTTTTGTGCTCTTATTGCCTCAGAACAAAGCATAGGAAGCCACGCATTAATTTGTGCTTAGGACCTGAACTGGTCTTCGAACAACAGAAGAAAATATTCAGTCCTGTTCAAGAACCTGGTGACTTTGAGGCTGCATTATGACAATAATACAATCTGCTGAAAGCAGCAAGGTCTGATGACTGCTGAAGAGATCACTGTTGAACTCAGTCAGTAGGTTAACACAGAAGAAAGGGAGCAGGAAATGCAGGTGAGATTTGTCAAGGTTACCATAAGGTTCATTTGAGGTCTTATTTTCCTTGAAATATAAATACTATCAGCATAGGAAACATCCCAAGAGCAAAATCCTGATCCTGTTATTAGGGTTTTGTCATTAAATTCAAAGTCTTGAGACAGGTAATTCATTCTACAAAAGTGGAAAAGTGTGTTAGGTTATGAGGGAAGAAGTAGAGAAAGAAGAACATTTTTTCAAGCTCATCTACCATTTCACTCTCTCTTCAACTACAATTCAATAAAGCAGATATGTTTCAATATAAAACACCTTTACAGGCTTTCTTAAATACCCAAAGATTCTCAAAGATTTAATTTCTTTTAGCTGTTATCCCCCACCCAATCTAATTTTACTGTGCCCCCCATGTCCCTTACCCACATTACCTCTTTCACAATAGGTGCCCTGCCAGCTGTGCCATCCCAAACACATCATTTGCTGTTGAAGGTCCACAGGAAAGCTGTGTCACTTTGTGCCACAAAACTGGCCTGGATGAGGTTACAGTATAAGATTTTTGGCACTGGTAGAATAAGACATTTTTGCTGTGTATCATGCTCATTTATAAACTCTTGTATGATTTAAAGATCTCTCATCAGGCACTGCACACTTGGCAGCTCTCTATGCTCCTGACCACTCCTGAGAATTTTTCTTTCTCTTGGGAAGATAAATAAAACCACTAAATGTCCTGAGGAGTGGGACATCTGTGAACATCTGTCATATTTCAACCAATCATAGTAGCTTAATCACACTGATTATGAATTTATCTCCACATACAAGCAAGTTTAAAAACAGCCCATCTCTTGTACTTTAATCACATAAAAACATGCTATAAGAATTGAAGTCAGAGAATATTTTTTTTCTAATACAAATTTTATCAAGATGGATGTAAAACCGTGTTCAGGCAAATTTATCTGTCCATAGAAATGCTGAGTTTTCGTGGGTTCGCTTCAGTCCTCTGCAAATTTTCACACAAGGGTTACAAACAGCATGAGGCACACACACAGAGAGAGACTCAGATCAGTAGGAAGGCCACTTGTTTGTGTCAGGAACACTCACAAGGGCTCATGTTACTATCACTACACTCATATGTGCATAGACCTGAGAGAAAATGCTGAGAAAGAGGAAGTTTAAAAGCTTAAGAACAAGACACTACCAGGCTGAAACTGTACTTTCTGGAATTCCCCATACTGACTTCATGCTGTGCCCATGACACCACTGACTTCACAAAACCAGAACTGGGCCACTGAACACTGAACTTACCTGCAACTTCCAAATTAGCTTATGCCTTTTTAGTGGTAAAATAAAACACAGAAGTCAGGTTGACTGCTTTAGAAATCTGTCAAATAAACCCAGAACCTGGAGGGGGTTTAACGCATTAAAAAGCAGACAGTCATTATGCATTACTCTAGGATACTTTACTATTGCTTCTATTGCTTATTTTATTTTCACTATTATTTTTCAGCTTATTCAACTTATTATTTCCTTCCATTTCACATGGATTTCTAAAGCAGAATGAACAGAATATCTCTCCTTGAAAAAAAAAGAAAAATTCTCAGTACTAAATAATGCACCATATAGATTAGGGATCTCTGTACACCTGCCAGGTGCTTGACCTGAACTGACTTTGTTTTTCACTCTTGCGCAGTTCCACTCCTTGGACATCTGGCATCTCTCCCTGTGTCAGTTTTCTGATATATGTTAGACAAGAGCAAACAAAGACAAAAGAGTAATTTTCTCAAGGATAACTACAATAACTAGGATTTTATATAGCTGCAAGTTAATTATGTGTATCAGAATGATAATGTTTTGAAATGGGCTAAGTATTTAAAATTCCCCAGAACCTGAGCATACTTGTACACTGGTAAAAATCAGAAAAAAAGGTAACTTGAAGCACTAGAAAGAGGCCAAAAAATAATTATTAATTCCCTCAGGACTTGAACTAAATGTTACGGACCAAGCACATCTCAAAGAGAATGCAATTACTTTCACATTTTTTCATCTCTAGGGGGAAAAGGCATCAGTCTAAATGCACTACCTACCACCTTAGGTGAAGAGCTCTAAATGTACATGGTTGTTGGCTTATGTGTTCCAGAATCCACTGCAGCAGAAACTCATCACACTTACTCGTGTAAGTAAGTTATTAAAATTATGTGTTCCAGGTTTGTAATATTTACATTTATCATGTTTTAAGTTATTTAATATATAATTAAAGATATTTAAATTATTTAAAATGTTGTTGTTATTATTAGATGGCCACTTTCACTGAATGTTTTTCTTTCCAAAGACATGTTACCACCCTTATGGTACCTTGATTTCTGAAATTCACTTCTTACATTATCCTACCAGAAGCAGAATTCATAAATCTTGTGGGTATGGTACAAGTTCTCACTTTTACAAGATGCAAAGGGCATCAAGCAGCCAAGTCAGATGGTTTGAATCCTAAATGTATGTATCATTCATTATTGTTAATCTAGAGATATTACCTGTAAGGAGATGTTTCTGGTAAAGCAGCTATTTGGTGGTTTTGAACTTTTCTAGATGTGTATTTTAATCTACTTGAGAAAAGTGGTAATACTTAATAACAAAGATAATGAAGGGGAACTGGCCAGGCCAACATATTAAAAATATACTTAATGGGGAAAATGTATTTGTAGCAAACCAAAATTTTTCATCCTCTGTGCACTCTTTCACAGCCTGTCTAAATTCAGTTGGCAATCTCTATGCTCTACACATCCCAGAACCACAGAACCACAGCTGGTAAGAAACCATAACGTTTTTGTTGGAGAAAAACAGGTCTGAACACTGAGTAATCAGAAGTACAGCATGTGTAGCAATCCTGGGAAGACTGTGTCAAGCATGTCTCTGCAAGGCTTTTCCTTTCAGCTCCATGTTGTCTTTCCCCCTTTTTTTTTAATTATCATATCTGTCTGAGTTTAGATTAGTTGCTTGAAGCAAGAGCCTGTTCTAGTTATAAAGCACAAAGCACTCTATAAACTCCAAGAAGTACTATGAAAAGTAACTACACTGGTCACTAGTTTTGCTTTCTCTTTAGTTCAAAGCAGGGAAATAAAAAGGTCGGAGACTCCCAAGAGCTTAGATGAAATAAATGTGTTCTGTCCTTACTCCTGGATTGCTCCATGTTAGCTTAAGGAAAATAACCACAATTCCTTTGCAAATGGGCTATATGGAAAAACAGGGCACACGTTGCTGACAGTCACCTGCATCACAGGGTCTGGAGGCTGTGTGTACACAGCAGAAAGGGAAGATTAGGGACAGCCAAGCCATTGCAACACAGCTGCGAATATTTCTGAGCCAGACTGCCCCCCGAGCTTCCCTGCTAACCATGGAATAACTCCCCTACATACCCTAGGAAAAAATCTTCTAATCCCCATAAAATTGCATTCAATGGGGGTTGTGGGTTAAGTGTGAAAGGAAATTATCCAACAATGCAGAAGCAGGCATGCTAAATCAAGTGCACCCTGTGGGAAATTGCCTCAGCTAAAATGAAAGGAAACTCAACTTGTCCTGCTTTCTTCAATGAACATATTTTAAATACTGTACAACAGATTGTAAGATTGATGCTATAACTTCACAAAATGTGCAAAATATCTGAAAGATGAGCTAGAGATATTACAGAAATATTATCAAAGCAGAAATTTCCAAGTTCCCATATTAATTGTTGTGTTCAAGTAAAACAGTGCACTTCATGTTAAAACTAATCCCTGTTGGTATCTCTGTCTGAAAGATAATGTGGGCAGACAGGTGCATGAAATTAATGTTAGTGGGAGACAACATAATCAGAAATAAATCCCAATACTAGAAAATTACTTCATAAGGAAAACAATCTTTTTGCTACAAGGCTCTATGACAATCTTTAGTTAATAATACACAGGTTAGAGTTATGCCCCAACACCTTCATGCCACAGAGTTATGTCTACCTCAGAAACCAAACTAAGTACAGTTGTTCCCTTTGAAGGTATTTCAAGGCTATTTGTGCCCTGATATCACTTGTCCTGCTCATTCTACCAAGCTGTACTTGCTGCAGCCTTTCTGTTCTCATTCTCTTCTTTCTGCTGGCATCACAGTTGCATCTTCACAGTCCTGGTTTTTTATTAAAACACGTTTATCACAAAAGCTACCTACAGAATTCTGTGTATTTGCAACTGCATCTCAGAGGCACTTAACAGTCTTTCAGGGGCTCATCCTGCAGTCTTCTGTGCTGAGAAAAGATGCTATTCCTGGTGCTTGAACAGTCTAAAAACCAGTTAGAGAGATTCAGTGCCCCAAAAAATGGCAGAGGCAGGGAAAAGCTGAATAAAAGGGGGCTTACCTGTTAACACCAGAGGCAGACTCAGCGTTTAATGTGCACAGTCCACGAGTATTTTGTTCTGACAAGGCTACAGGTGGGAAAAGTTTAACTGGGGGTTGCAGGGAAACATTAGCAGGTGTTAGGAGCAGCTGAGGGTAACCAAGGTGAGGAGACCACTGAGAGAGTAGTATGGCAGTAAAGCTGTACTGACACTACACAATACACATTTATCAGTAATGAAAATTAAAGTAAATGGGAAAGCTGATTTTCTCAATGAAAACTCAGGAAAGCTGTAAAAGAAATTACACAGCAGTTTTAAATTCTGAAAGGCTGCCTTATATAGTAAAGAATTATCCCACTAAAAGTCGTGGAAGGAAGATTTGAAAACAAAATCTTCTGGGGATGTCCATCTGGATTTCTCCAGGTTTTTAATAGCTCTCCTACCCAAACAACTGGGTTAGTGCAAAGGATTCCTTTACCATCTTGTAAAGACTTAGTACTGGTCCTATCCTTTGGGGGCAGGTTGGTGGTACCAACCACCAGTAGTAAGTGTGCAGTACTAGATAGAAGGCAGAAAGAAGCCCAAAATCTAAGTTTCAGTGACATTGCTGTCATAGACTGTATGGATTTCAAAGGAGCTAGGAGAATGGCCTGTAGCCTCAGTCTGAGTCCTGGGCAAGTGTTTTAGGAAAAACAAGGTGTTCACTGTCCATCTCTGCTCGGATATAAGGTGCTGTTCCTCTGCCATGAGCCTTGGGGAGCAAGCCAAGGGCTTGGATTGCCCTCTGGAAGCACAGACTTGGAGAGCTGGTGTCCTTATTTGAAATCAAGTGCTAAATATCAGCTGACACATACAAAACCTCCCAATATAATAATAAAATGTGATAAGAATAATAAAAATAATTATGAGTATGATAAATGCTACTCTCCAGTCTTTCATTAATCTAAATTTTCTTTACCCCCTTCCTAGATGACAAAAAAAAAATCTGTGGTTAAGATCTCTAGCTCACTGAAAGGGACAGAATGAGTGTTGGATGTGGCTATGTATTAAACATAAGATAATAATATTTTGCCGCAGATCTGATTAGGACTCTGAGGACACTGGCAATATGAGTGGCTTAATGTGATTTTCCAGTATGAAAATGTAAGGTACTCCTAGGATTAGGCCAGCATTTCTGGTGTATTGATTTGCTCTTTCTGTTTTCTTCTGCTTTCTGCCTTTTAGATAGATGGATAAGAAGTAAACCATAAACACTCAGTTAAATTCCATGTCTTTTGTATCACTGAACTTAAATTAAGAAATAAGAGATAAGTGTGGAAAACTTTCTTAAGGGTAAAAGTTTATCGTCTCCATGGACAAATTGTGTTGAGTCATCTTCATTATGGCACAACAGAGCATTACTTCAGACCTAAAACAATTAGTGTTATGAGTCAGTTCATCAATTGTTTTAGACCTTAAACTCATGTTCCAGCATTGTCATGTAGTGCAGTAGGCTTAACTAGCTGAGGAATTGGGCAGAATGGTTGGACCAGGAAATAAATACAGCTGTCATGAGCATTTCTTCTGAAAAAGAACAAATACCAGAGCCATATGATTCCCAGTTCTGTATCATATCCAAATGTCACAGCTCAGTCAAATGCCTCTCTCTCTTTCATGAAAGAGGGTCTCCTGCCTACAAGCAGAAGGTAGGATCAAAAAGACAAGTACAGTTCCTACCATAATATATGCACTCCCACTACCTGTCTCAAATAAACCATGAGGCAAACTTTAAAATAAGTCCTGGGAAATAGCAGCTTCTAAGCAGAAAACCAGTATATGGCACCTTGTCACTGACACGTAGCTGAGTCCACCAAGCTTCAGCAGGTACTTTAATTGAGGGTTACAACCCCATGATTAACAACAGCTAATTTTGAAGCACAGATTAGGCTCTTTTCAAGTATTAAGCCCTGAACAAAGCCTTATTTCCAAGAGTGCTTCAAGGCAGGAAAAGAACTCTTATTCTTACTGCCCTTGGAAATTAGGCCTTTTCATTTTAAAGAGGACACACAGGATTCTGATCATTGCTCTTTTGTGCTTGAGAAAAAGTGCTATCAAGTTACTCATGAAGTTTAATGTAGCTATTTCAAGCATTTTTGAATATTTTAACACCATAAATTTGCCAAGAACCCTGCTTGAAGAAGGGATCAAAGAAATGGGCCTTTCCTAAAAAGTTCACTACCCCAAGTCTGAGGGAGCAAAAGCTGCAAATGAAAAAAAAGCATGTGAGGAAGAGTATAACATAAACAAAAATATTTAAAGGCTCTGAGTTCACAGACACAACGCATACAACTCTTGATAGATCAAAGTCAAATTATCTTCTTATTAAGTGTTTAAATTTCTTCATTTAAACTAGTGCATTTCTTCTGGGTCGACTACAGAGATTGTACCCATTTGTGATTTCCATTGCAAATGGCTGAATTAAGGCAATTTTATATATAAGGTATACACTTGTCAAGCTTCTCAAGGTAATATTCAGCAAAAAACAGGAGCAACTCTGTGCTTATTCATAACTATACTCCCACTCTTACTAAACCAGTAAGATTATCTTTGCAATTTAATTTCAGGCATCTGATTCTTAGTTGTGATAGTAAGACAGATTCCATTCTCCTCGGCCCCTTTTACATTCACTTTAAAACAGGATGTTTCAAGTTGTTTCCTCATGAGTAAATTCCACTCCTTGCCTGCAAATCTCCACATACCGGGGTGTGTCTCCAGGTGAGGCTGAAGATTAAAATAGGAATTTGCCAGAGCCCTAAGGCAGCAGGCTTGATAAAAGAACACATTTCCTTAGCTGAGATCAGAGCACCACTCTCTGGACAAATATTTTCAACATTTTATATAACATGGTAGTTATTCTTCTGCAATTGTTCTTTAATAGACTGCATCATTTCCAGAGTTAATGATGAGGGGATGTCATCTTTTCAGCATCTGGGGATGTCTTCTCTACTTTTCTCCCAAATCTGCTTCTTTTGTGTAGCAATAATCTTGAGGCAGACATCAGCAGGACTAGTAGGAACCACTGACTTCAATTAGTCAAGGCTTTCATGGAGAACTATTGTACCATCTGAAAGGTTTGGCAGTTAGAGTACAAATATGAAAGGGAAAAGAATGCTTTTCCCTCTTACCCTTGGAGAATTAGAAGTTGTCCTCAGCAGAATAAAAATATTTTTCTCTCTCAGCCTGATCCTAGGAAGTATTAAAAACAGGTTGCTCTTCAGCCATAGGTGTTGAATTATCTACTTCTGATGTTTTCCTATATGTACACACTTGCTGCTAAAATGTCTGAAAAAAGTTAAGGTTGGCTTAATTTTTCCAGGGCTGTCTGTGAAATTATATCTGCTGCACTGGGCACAGCCTCCCCTTGTGCACTAAGGGCAGTGGTGCAGCAAGCATTTATTCCATCAGTACCACAGCAGGGTTTTGGAACAGAAACTGCCCTTTGAGAGGTAAAACATTTGGAGGTGAGGTGATGAGTTATGGTAGCAATGCATTACAGCACCATGAAGAACAGACAGCATGAAACACATAAAGGAAGACATAAGAACAGGGAAGTCAGTGAGAACACCGTGGTTGAGTTCACAGGGGATATGGGGTGCTTTGGGAACAAAAGAAGATAAGAAGCCAATTTTTTCAGTCACTGAAAAAATATACAATCACATTAAAGTCAAGAGAAGTATAATAGTCCTTGTCCTGCCCTAGTGATCTCACCCAGGATGTAAACCAGATTGTAGAGACAAAGCCTTGAACACAAAACAAAGAGCTTAAAGATGAGGTCAATGGATGGGGAGCCAACAAGGCTGCTGGAAGCAGGGACATGGCACGTGCAAGCACTAGAGGAAGCCTGTCTCTCTCTCAAGGGACAGCAGCCTTACAGCTCCATTCTAACACATTCCTTTGTCACACAAGCTGTAGAAAAACAGCACTGCAAGTGCTGTGCATTGATGGCAGCAGAGAAATGGGGGATGTTTTCCATAGAGCATGGCAGGCAGCAACACTTTATAGCTGTGATTTCATTTTCTCTTCTCTTGAGAACAAAAAACATCTTTTGTAAAGCAAGAAGCACTAACGCATTCAATAGGAGCTGGCTGTTTATTCCAGCTGTTTATGACTACCACCTCCAAACCCTGCTTTCACCTCATCATGCAACTAGTTGAAAATTTATACACTAGTTTCATGGGAAAACTTTTGAAGTCTGACTCAGAAAAAAGCAAACAACTGCTGCCAAATTATGACTGAGCATATAAGTAAACAATGAAGGAAAAGCAATCTACCTCTGAAGATTATAAATGAGGATATGAACAAAGGACTTTAAATGGTAATAAATTGGAGGGGAGGGATGTTGGGAGTTTTGGTGTTGGATGTTTATTGGTGTTGTCTGTTTGTTTCAGTAAAATTAAAGCTTACTCAAATTGATTTGACACTGTTTTATTCAACTCAAAATGAATGAAAACATTTATTTAAATGTGTACCAACTGTATGTTTGTTTCCTTTTAAACATAACAAAAACTTTTATTCAATCCTTCTGCCTCTATAATGAGTTTAGAAGAGCTTGTTGTGTAATTTAAACTTTTTTTTCCTTTGTGTGTTCATAAATCTATGTATTACTGTTTTCTCAGACCTATTCTAATGTTCTGGAGTTGTATATAAGAGGTGACAAAACCTCTTCTTATTAAGTACCCTTAGCTACTTCTCCTCCAGAAAGAGGTAAATTCGTTTGTGACAATTTATGTAGGTGACTAGATATTTAGCACCACACCCCTCTCATTCTCTGTGCTGAATTTGAGGTATTCTCAGTGCTAAGCCCAGCCCTGATAAACACTCTGCCTCTATTTCCTTGCATAAATGGGTACATTTCAGACTTCTTTATAAACACAGACAGACCAACTAAGAAGCCTTCTTGGAAGCAAGGTTGCTTCATCAGCAACTTAAACCCGAGGCCTGGGAAGAAAGAAGTAAAAGGATTGCAAAGGAGACACACAAATAGAAAGAGACTGCAGCTGGAGAACTATCTAATTTCATAGAGCAGCACCATCTAGTCCAGATGAGATTTTTTACGGCAAAAGTAACAAAATAGTTGCTACAAGAAAGCCTTTTCAAGGCTTACCAAGAAAAGAGGAGTTTTTCATGAGTGTATGTGTGGAACTCCATGCTGCAGGGTTGTTACCTTAGCAGCCCTGCATTCTCAACACACGATCCTGCTGCAGGCACAGAAAGCCACGGCCCTTGCTCTCTCAGGAAGTGCTGAAGGTCTGTGAAGAATTAGGGGCTCCATTTCTGGGTAACAGATCCCCTGTGTGAAGTCTCACTGAAGTAGCAGTTTAGAAACCAGTTCCTCCCTGTCTCTGGAAGCTCAGAAAGTGGAGGTCCCTGTGCTGCTTGATGCTTTCAGTCTTTCCACCCTCTGAATGTGTTCAAGAATCATGATTTACACCTGTGCCTGTTTGCTTTTTCCCATACAACTTCCATGTAGACTTCAGGAGAAAGCAGAAATAATGATCCAATATGAAATCTGGCTACAGTTCACAGGCGGCATAGTGAAAAACGTTGTTGCAAACCATTTTAGGCCAGTGTTATAAATGTCACTTCAGGAAATCCTCACAGAGCACATGGTCTTGTGGAGCGCACATTGTCCCATGAAATCTGGATTTTGATGGTAAGAGAAATACAGGTTTTGTCTCTTAGAAAACATTGATATTATAGGCAGAGGAAAATTATATTTACAAGCGACATAAATTGTTGTTCTCCTGCTCTCTAATATTGCCTGGTTTTTCTACTTGGTAGCTAAATATGCTCAATATTGACTTAGAAACTGAGAAAAATCTGTAAGCAAATACTATTTAAATAAATGCAATAGATCTCTTTTACACCCATTCTATTGATGTATATGGACTATTGTGTCACAGCTGTTAAAAAAATATTTTACCTTGCTGTTTTAATTAATAAATTTAATATAGTCATCTTCATACAGCATGAGTCCTAAATGCAAAGAGGAATTGTTCATCATATAATTCTGAATACTGCTTCACTGAGAAAAATTTTCTAAATTCTTTGTTTTAGGAAAAATTACCTGCCAGAAGAGCTAGCAAATTAAATTAACCCAGGAGTTGTTAAGCTGCTTACAGCAACGATAGCAGTAGTGAGTCCATAGCAGCTATGTTTAAGAATAATATTAAATGTTACAAACTGAATTCATAGAAGGTTGGCACTGGCAATGTCCCCTACAAGCATCCCACTCAGCCTCCTGTCTCTTTTTTATCCAAAACCCAGCTCATTTAAAATACAAGTTCCTGACTGCAGGGAAAACCCATGAACTGTGATGCTGTGCATAAACCTAATTCCCTTAATCTGTAAATGCAATTCACACAGATTTTTGGGTGGATTATTCAGCAATGTGGCACTGATGTGTCAGGACTGCCTGTTTCTGTTTACCGCAGATAAGGCAGAAAAATGGGGATGTGTGACAGATTACACATTTGACCATGGATATCCCTCTGTTACATGCAAGGGCTGGGGTGACAGGCAGGAACTTCTACAAAAAGAAACCACTTACTTGAAATACTGGCTGAAAAAATGAGAGTAGAGACTTACCTAGTTCACATCCATGCACCATATTTTGGGGCAAGTATTTGAGTGGAAGTGGTTCCTTGAGCCTTTTATGGTATTTTAACCCCTAACATCTGTCTAGGATAACAGATGGTTGTTATAAAGTACGTAGTAGCTTTTTTACAAAATATTTACTGCTGGTTGTACTTCTCCTCCAGTATCTTCAACAAAAACTGCAACTTTTCAGCACATGGAATAGAACATGAAATTGAAAGTATAAAAAAAGACAAGGCACAATAATAGCAGGTCAAGTTTTGAAAACACTTCTTCAGAAGAGCAGCCTGAATCATACCAGAACACATTCAGGGATTTACTGGTCACTAAGGTTTCTGCTTACAAGTGTTTGGAAAGCATGCCCACACCAAACCTTCAGAAAATATATTCCCAGGCAAGAAATATTCTCTCTGTTACAGAGTTCATCTGACACTAACTACAATTCTAGAACCTCTCATATTTTCTCCTTCTGGAAAAAGGCAGGCCATGGTGAGGTACCCTTTCATCATTTTTACTGAGTGTTAAGCTAATATTAAACATCAGTTTTGAACTTGTTGCCTTCAGAAAAAATAAGCAACAGGAATGATGTGATGTCATGTCTTAGAGGGAGGAAGCAGTGATAAAGTAAAAAGCACTGTCTTGGTCTTCTCTAACTGGGGAGAGGTACCAAATACAGACTACCTTGTGTAAGTCCCACAGAACAAAACATAGACTCCAGCACCGAAGCTTTCCTACTTTACTTACAGTATCCTTGGAGATATTAAAAACCTGCCAGGACACAGACCTGAGCAATGTGCTCTAGTTGGCCCTGCTTTGAGCAACAGTGGGTTGGACAAGACAGTCTTTCAAAGAAAACTCTAAATTTTTCCATTCTGTTAAAATACTGTTTTAACTAAGAGTTTTCTTAAAACCTCACTAGCTGACCACGTAGTTGTACAAATCTTCCTTTCTCGTCCAATATAGATCTCATATCCCTAATAATATGGAATGGTTTGAGAAAGAGATTAATTTTCATGAGTCAAGAAACCTGAAAAAAATAAAATTTATCCAAAAATAGTATTTTGTGCTCAAGATGGCAAGGTTATACACTCAAGGTCTCTAAAAATCTTATGGTTTACTACATTATTATCAAGCTGAATTCTTCTGTAACTAGTATAGACAAAAGTCAGAAATTTTACTTGCAACTGAATAGGGGAAACAATTACATTAAAAAGTGTGTAAAACAGATGTAGGATGCTTCAAAGACTAAATGGGATCAGATGTTTTAAACAATGCCTGATTACATGACATTTGTTGTCGCTTCTCTTAGACTGTCGTCTGTCCCTAAACAATCTGTAAACACTAGCCTTTTAATACTAACTTTTAAGGAAAAAAAAAGGATACATGTACCAATTATTATGACCCAAACAATGGAAACACTTGCTTCGGGTACTTTGGGGATGGGGGCTCCACATCTGTTTGACAGCTGCCCTGTTTTTCTGTTTACTTGGAAAGCATATAGATTTGACTGTCACTCACAGACTGTTGCTTCAGGAAGAGTGTTCCAGAGAACTTCAAACTGTGTCTTTATTCTGACACAAGGCTTTGCAGTACTGTATGAGCAGGATGCTTCAGCTTAGAAGCAACTTGTAAATTGTGTTGTAAAATGTATCTTTCTCTTACACAGGTACCACAGCACATAAATTCATGGGTTAGAAAAGGCTTTGTGAGAAAAAGTTTCAATGAGTTTCAAAAGCACTAAAGCTTTTTATCCTAGTTCCCCTGATATTAAGTAACACAAAAGCTACAAACAGCATGAGTGATAGTTAACAGAGGAGTTTCTCTCTTCTTTGTGCTTGGAAGAGCAACACTTAATTTGTAGGTAGGATAGAAAGCAGGAAAATGCTGGAAAATGCTGGATACCATCTGCTCAGGTGTACAAAAATTATATGACCCCAGAAAAAATGCATGCCATCCAGATTTAAACTTCTTGGAATTACATTCTGGAGTTTCTTTTACAAGTCTTGTGATATAGAGGACTCTCAGTGTTTTGCTTTTTCTTTTTTATTGCAATGACCATGTTACTCACCCCTTCTTTTCTCCACTCGCAACCACTCAATCTGATCCACCCAAGGAACATCCTGGAAAATACATCCAGATTGTAAGACTGTAGTGGGATAAATTCCAGTTGGCTTCATCTTCTCAAGTCCTCTGTCTCTTTTTTAGCCATAAACAAGAAAATATGTGGTAGCCATTCAGTCCAAAGCAGGCTAATGTCTTTTCTCCTAAAGGCCACAAATTATATTAAGTGCAATTGCCTCAACAATAATATTTACAAATATGTTCATAATAGCAACATTATAAAGTTTCTCTTACTCTTTTCTCCCTAAACATTGCTGCTCCCCTCAGTTTCCTTCCTAGCAGTACTTCAGCTACTTACTTTCCTTTCTGGAAAGCAAGATGTCTTTAAACTAAGAGACGCACTAGATTCTTAGCTAGTAGCATCATAGGTATGGCATGTAGCGTAATGGATTAAATGATGCTCAGTAACAGGACTGTCATATCAGGAATCTAAAAATGAGTTACATTATTTAGGTGTCATGTGGACCACAACTGAAAAAACAGTAGTTAATGCACTTTCTTATTGTTATGTATGAAATATTTCTCCATTCTTCCAGGAGTCCCTGCTCCTGCATCCAACAGACAGCCTCTGCTTATACAACAGATTATGAAGACCTCTCCCACTGTGGCACCACTTCCCTCTTTGACAAACAGCATCTTTCCAATCATTGTAGACTTGTGAGGAAGTGGGAATCAGCTGGAGTCCAGGACTCCTTAATACCTTATGCTTCTACCAATTTTAGGAGAATAAATCAATAAGATTTTGGGGTTTTTTTCAGATTTTGCTACACTGAAGCTATGTCTTTGAAAACAGAAATACCAGAGGAACTACCTTGGCCATCAGTATACTAATGAGAATATTATAATATATCCCCCTATAGAAGATAACAAATGCCCAGTAACACAGATTTTTCACCTGACATCCCATTGAACATTCTGATGAATCAGATTTATTTTAGAAGTCTGATGTATTCATTCAAATAATTTTAGTTTGTGTGAATTTTGATTAAAGTAAAAACCTTAAGATAAAATGCAGGTACACATTACATATCACAAAAGTTTGTATGACTTGTTCATAAAATAAACAAAGTAATCATTCAAGCTCCCACTATCTACAGCTCTGACATCATCTAATTACTTAAAACACTTAAAACAGTTGCAAAACTTTTCTTGTAATATCAATCAATTAATAGTTATAATCGTCTACAAATGAGAATGCTAAAAAGTTAAAGAAAATATTAAAGTTAGCTTCTTCAATCATCCCAGAAAGAAAACGAATGAAGGGCTTTCAAGAGTTAATAAAGAAATCAGAGAGGGAAGCTACAGCTTTGCAAGCTATTTCACCATTTCCCCTCTTCTCCCTTCATCTGGATTGGATTGTGTTATTGTATGAGTCAGCTAATTATGAAAGACTTCTCTGAAATGAATTAGATGAACACAGCATCTTTAACAGAAACAGATCTTGTGACCTGGCAGAGTTCCCATCATGGTCCGTATAAAGCCCACCCAGATGTGACCACTTCCTTTACTGGAACTCAAAGAACAGAGTGAAACATCAGTAAGAACTTCCTCACCTAAGCATCTTCTCAGTATTCCTGATGGATACGAAAAATAGCAATTTGCTACGCTCATAAATCAAATCATACATGGCACTAGACCCAGGGACAAACTTGTTCAATGTTTTTGAGAACCAAGCTACAGCTTTCAATAAAATATGCCAGTTTATTATTGTCTGCCAAAAAAAAGATTGGGACCCGTGGACAAAGTAGGTATTTTTAAATGGCAGTTCTGATGAAGTTAAGCGTTGTAAGCTTGTCCAAAGGAACTGTTATCCCAAATGTGCTTTGCAGATTAAGTGTTTTTGGAAAACAAATTCAGTTGTTGCACTTCACTACCTGGAGAAAAAATTCTGCACTTTGGTATTGGTCTGATATCTGATCCCTTCGTGTTAGTGTCCATATTAAGTTCAATGGTGACTTCAATAACCATTGCACTGGAACTGTGTTATAGTCCACTGTCTTGAAAGAACAACTGAAAAATCATGAAGCTTCAGTTCATTTTGTGATGATGTCAGTAAACTAAGAGATTAGCTTCAAAATTAACACAAGATACAGCTCAGTCACAGATTTTCAAGACTAAACCTCCGAAGATAAGAAGAAAACAAGTCAATACAAGTTGTAACCTGCACACAAACTTTTAATTAATGTAGCAAGTCAGATGTCAGTAGCAGTGGCCACTTATCTGTTTAAGCAAGTGCTATCATACACGCCTGGTTAACATCAACTAAAAGAGCTGGGGGAAGAAACAAAATCAGATGTAAATGCAGAAACAAGTTCCAAGCATCAACACCCAAATCAGATCACCTTGACATTAAACATTCCAAAAGTGTCAGAGCAAAATCAGACACACTTCTCTATACTGTACAGCTACTTGCACTGAATTAGCTACATACCTTAATGTAATGCTAATGTCTGTTTGTCCACTGAAATTCAAAGTAGACAAGGCTAAGTTGGTCACATCAGTCTCTGGAAGTCTTGCTGAAAAGTTCAATTTTTCATTTCTTCTTCTTTTTAAAGAAAATGTTTTTTAATGCACTGCTTTTTTTCAGAGGGAGAATCATTTTGAGAATACCAAAATAATCATATATTACAAATTGACTTTCAAAGCCTGAATTATTAGCTTTACTTATGGTACAAAACACATGGCCAAAACCTCTTCTTTCTTATGCTAGTTAAATCAACAAATACTCTAAAAGAAGGCGAAATTTGACTTCTTATAGGACTCAAAAATAAGAGCAATTTAAAAGTATTCTGTCTATCGTTATTGGTCGGTAAACTTGTTCCCCTCTATTGGTATTGCTAATCAGATTTTTCATTTTGGGTTTTTAAGGATGACCACTTATTAGTTTCTTTATCTTTTTTTAACTTTTTCCCCCACCTAGTGACTTGAACTATTCTATTTAAATTTTCCAGCATATTTCACACATATTTATTGAGCTCTTCAGTTACATTTGACCTAGTGTATGTATCTACCTTCCTGTTCTTTCAAGTGATATCCAGTGAGGTTTGCTGATGTGATAAGGGTCTATTTCCTTGGTCTCCAAGCTACCCAGGGGAATAATGCATATTCATTGCTAGGTTATGATTTCTAGTAAAGACACCGAATAATGTCTGTCACCAATTCATTTAATCAGCTTTCCACTACTAAGTCCAGACTAATACCTCTTAGTGCTCTCCAAAAGGTGGTTAGAATCAAGCAATGCTTTCTGACTAAATGTTTCATTTTCACTATGTGCAATGAATTTACTGCTGGACTTTCTTTTTTCTTTTTTTTTTTTTTTTTTTAATATGAAATGTCCTACTTAATCTCTCTGACTGTGAGGGCACATTCTCTAGTACACCAAACCAGAGAGAGCTGGAACTAAAACTGGTTTAAAATCTGATTACATCTCTCACTATCAAGCATCATGAGCCTGGTAAAACATTTATTGCTTTTCATTTTCTTTCATTACTAAAATGTTCTTATTCAACCTAAAACTCTTTTCTGACAAAAGTTATGAGAGGGAAAAAAGAGGTTTCCTGAAGAGGATGTGTATAAAACAAGTAGTCCCACTTCAGGATTTTTCTGTGTGGAATTTCAGTTTCCAGGGGGTCCCTGGAGGATACCTTGGCTGTATTGAGCTCCTGCTACATAGCCTAGGGGTTACAGAACTTTCTGAGCAATTGCATATATAATTTTCAGGCCTTCTCTGATTCAGAAGCTTTGAGTGAGGTATCTGGGAGACCAAACTGAGGACATCATTAACCACAAGCATCCTAGAGCACAAAGTTGGTAAGAAAACATCTTCTCTTTGCCAGTTCTGTCAGCAATTGAGAACCCCCTTAATAGTCAAGTACCGAGAGTCTAAGCGGAAGAAAAATATTTCAGGAATGCTGAAGCTTCAGGGTGGTTTCTATGGCAAAATTACTACCCAACTGAAGTACATAAATACTTTTAGTGAAGTAAAACTGCATTTTTCTATATATAAACAGTGCACAGAAAAATCCTGCTGATACTAACATCTGTCTGCACCATGTCATCCATCCAGATAAACACCATTCTGCATTTCAGTATCTTTTTTGCTTGAATTATTATGTTTTTGTACAGAGTAGAGGTGGTACAGGAATAGCTGCATGAACCTATTTAGAAAAAGAAAGGCTTCCCTTTTCAACTAATTAATATTATAGAAACTAAGTTACTTGGTGCCAACAATGAAAAAGCAAAGCCTTTTAAACATTTTGACAATTTTAGTATTTTTCAGTTTAATCCAGTTCCTTTTTTTTTGTACAATATTTCTTCCTCTTATATAAAATATTCTTTCTCTCAAATCCCTCTCCTTGTTTAAGAAGAATCTTCCTGACTTCTCTGTAATTCTGTTTTTAAACTATATCATGGAGTGGTGGGGTCTTTCCCTATAAAGAAGTCCTCTTACACTGCCCTACAGTTTTTAAAATTAAAATTAGTCAAAAGCCAACTTCTTTGCATAAATCATACTGTCAAACAATCACCACCAAGAAAATAATTATTTCAATCTGGTCATATGTTTGTATCCTGATTTGTCCCAGTATCTCACCACAATTTCATTATCAGGGCACAAAGAACTGGAGACTTCTTTGCATAGCAGACTGCAATGTACAACCCAACTCTGTATGCACATGTTCAGGTGTCCAACCTGACCAGTCGCCCACATGCATAGCCCCCGTTCTTGCTCTTTTCGCCAGATGGCAGAACTTGTGGCATTTTTCAGCTCCCAGAAGGGACAGCAGCTGTCTTCTGCAAGGCAAGGGTGGGATAAGTACGTTTGGTTCTCTTGGATTTCCCTCCAGCTGCGTCCCAGAGCAGTCACCTCTCCTATTCCCCAAAAACAGTAGGAAGACCTGCTGAAGAAAGAAGGAGTGAATGTAGGCAGCTATTAGGTAATTGTGAATGCCAAATATAGGGAGAATGAGGAGGTGGGCAGCAAAGCAGCAGAAGCAATAGATTCACTAAAAAGACAGAGAATATACACTCCTATCCTTCCTCTCAGGGACCTCTGAAACCACCTAGTATATTCCAAATCTCTAATGACTGCCTTCATAGTCCCTTTGCCCAGGCTTCTCAATCTCTTCAAAGAAACCCACCATGGCACAAGCACAGGATCCACAGAATCACAGAATCATAGAATCTTTAAGGTTCGAAAAGACCTCTGAGATCATCAAGTCAAACTATCGGGCTATCATTATGTTCGACATTAAACCATGATCTTATGTGCCATATTAACACTTTTTTTAACAGTTCCAGGGATGCTGATTACACCACTTCTCTTGACTGTTCCAATGTTTGAAAAATTTTCCACGAAAAAATTTTCCTGATATTCAAGCTAAATGTCCACTGGCACAACTTGAGACCATTTCCTCTCATTTTGTCATTTGTTACCTGGGAGAAGAGACCAACCTTCACCTCTCTGCAGCCTCCATTCAGGGAGCTGTAGAGAGAGCAGTAAGGTCTCCCTTGAGCATCCTTTTCTCCAGTCTAAACACCCCTAACATCCTCACCTGCTCCTTATCAGACTTGTGCTCCAGACTCTTCCCTAGCTCCTTTGCCCTTCTCTGGACATGTTCCAGCACCTCAATGTCTTTCTTGAAGGCAGGGGCCCAGAACTGGACAGAGCATTCAAGGTGACACCTGGTCAGACACTACAGGTGCAGCCACTATCAACCAGCACGCCCAGGTCCTTTCCTATGCTCCCAAAGCCACTTTCCAGACACTGTTCCCCAAGCCTGTAGTGCTGTCTGGAGTTGTTGTGACCCAAGTGCAGGAACAGGCACTTGGCCTTGCTGAACCTCACACAACTGGCTTTGGGCTATCAATCCAGCCTGACGAGATTCCTCTGCAGAGCCTTCCTGACCTCCAGCAGATCAACACTCTGATTTGATTGATTTTGCCTGTTGAGAAGTTTTGAGCCAGTTCTGAGCATAAGAAGGGGGAACATACCACTTGATCCTGTCTTGATATAAGTAATACTGGCCACAGCTAGTCTTTCTAGCTTATTTCTTTTTAGAATTTTCATTTTTAAAGGAGAATCATCCAGTCTTCAGAAGAAGCAACAATTACATGGGTCCTAAAGAAAACTGACTCTAAGAATCTGTTTTAAACATAAAATTATGGTAAAAGAAAAAGCTCCAATATTACTATTCACATCTATTCTGCTGTTCCCCCACCAAGCATGGTTTTACTGCACAATGCTTGCAAAACTCATTCCATACTGTGAATATGAATGTGAATATTAATAACCTTCCCAGGTGAAACAGCACTGAGCTTCTTCAGAACTGTCCACAGATGCAGGAATGTAGCATTTGCTCACACTAGCATTGTTTGTCCTCACAGCAGAACCATAAAAAATTTGATTTGCATTTTCTTAAATGAAAAATGGGGTTCTGATGCAATTCTGGTACAGAACTCCAAACATGCAGCTAATGAATCCCAAGTAAATTCTGCGCTTGTTTCTGAAAAAGAGCTTCTCCTTAAGCTTAAATGCTATGGCACTAACTGCTTTTTGGCACAAGAGCATTTAACTATGCAATTAACACCTGTTCTGCACTAGTAATTTCTTGTCCAGTTCTTCATGGATAAGACACTAAAAAAATGTGCCGCTATCTATTGGTGTTTATAGCTTGCTGTCATGGCCACCTGTAGAGGTGAAATAACAGGACAACACACAGAAATCAATATGATCATGTGAAGCAGTTTATTATTGACAAACTGTACACCTGTATAGCATTTTCAGTTCCGAATACGCGATGATTCGAACATCATGCAGTCAAAAAGAAGTATAATGATTGGATGCTTGCTACTGTTAGCATGTTGCATCTAAAGTTCTGATTGGACATTTATTGTGACTATTATTCACCATATTTCAGCATTTCACACCCTTTTTGTTCAGCACAATGTATCAATCCTTTTTGAACTAAATTATTGTTTCAGCAGTTCCTAAACTATGCTTCTTTCATATTGCTGAACTAATCTATTGTTTCACTGATTCCTAAACTATATTTCTTTTGTGCTGCAGTCAATACATCCTTAGGTCTCATCCTTGGGTTGTTTCTTTTTCTTTCCTCCCTGGTGTTATCAAAGATAGCATATCCTTTATTCAGCTTGATTCAATGCTGGCAGAGCTGGGTTGTGCATTCCAGTGTCCGTTTTCCTGTAAGAATCCCTCAAAAATTCCCCCTTTCTGTCCTTGCACAACCAAGGCCTGATTGAAAGTTCTCTCCAGCAAGTGTTGTAAGCACGGAAATAAGCAAGGCAAAATTGCCATTGTGGTTAGTATAACAACAAGCATTATACTATGCCTTCAATAAGGTTACACAACCATCCTGTAATTCCGAGACTCTTCATCCATCCTTCTATACCTAATCCATTATCTACTCGTAGCTGATGTGTTAGATGATGAAGTTCAGCTAACTGATGATGTACAGAATGTGAGTGGTCAGACAGATTCATGCAACACATTCCATCAAACTCCTCGCATCCATGTCCCTGTGCCAGTAGCAAGAAATCTGTAGCAGCTCTATTCTGCAGTGCGGCATGTCATACAGAATCATCATCTAACAACAAATCTGATACAGCTGGGGATGTGGCATTGGTTTGTTTGGATAGCCAGCAACCTAATCTGTTCAATAAGGCCAGGGCTCTAGCAGAGCCAACTCCTGGTGCCAAAACAGATGCGGCTATGATGGCTTCCGGGAACCAAAATTATACATCATCTCAGCAATCTGTGCTAAAGGCATGGGTCATTCTTTTGAACCTATGGTGTTGTCTGGGTATATTTAAAATCATTGATGTGTTGGATGTTTGGAGATCCCTATGGAACAGGGTCCACCCTGCAACCAGTATGGGATACCTGGCCAGGCACAATCTCCACAAATCAAGAAAACTCTGGATGATAAGGTTACTGGATTATTTGTGGACAGACATGTAGTAGTTGCCATATGTGTGCACCAGCTACTGGCATTTCTGAATGCTGCTAAACTGGAGTTAACATTTACTGCAACTGCAGTTTTCTCCTGTTGTCTAGTCCAACTGAATTGCACACATCCATCCATTTTCACAGATCCTAATAATTCTAGCTCTTGTGGTTTGCTTGGGCTACAGGTAAATGAGATGTCTATTGGTCCCAATTATCCACAGTGAAATTAACATTACTGGAATTGCAAGTCAGGATAGAAGAGGGGGATGGCCAGGAATCAACCAGAAGACCTACTAAGCATGTTGAAAAGAGATTTCCAGGTGATCATAATGCAAGACAAACAGCTCTTTGGTGTGTAAGGTTAGCCATGGTAATCCATAAGTTTGATTTGGGTTGAGTTGGCGCCCACATGCCGCATACTTCCCCTATCAAGAGGCTAAGTAAAATGAACCTCAGCCCTTGATTTGCACTGCTGGCGTTGAGCCCTGGATCAAAATGCCCATCTCACTTTAAACCTTTCCCATTCATCATCTTCTACAATATGCAACGAGGGAACACTGACCTCCAGGCCACACTCCTGCTGCAAAATTACTGTAGTTTTACAAGCATGTAATCAAGCAATTTTTTATTGTAAAGCCCAAACTCTAAATGAAAGAAACCTATTTTCTTGGTTTTCAAACAGATTAATACTCAATGGTAGTGTCTCACCTGCAACAAGACCAAGCCACTTACGCAAATCTATCAATGGATTAGCTTGTCTCTCAACACTATGGCATTCAATACAAGTAGTTTTTGCTTCAAGGGTTCTTTTAGCTAGCCAGAATATTTTCCGACAGCCTCCACACCTTATCTTATACCACGTGCGCAATAATAACAAACTGGACAAGGTTGTTTTGAGCACGAAACTGTGGACTGGCCTCAGGCCAAAAACTGTCTGCCTCGTTCAATAACCACTCAATTAGTTGTTGACCAGGTGTCTGGAAATAAGTTTGTATTCCTGTTAGTTGGAGGAGTTGTTCAATTAGGGGTTGTACTTTCGATTTCAGCCTCTGATATTTTCTGGCATTGGCTTCATCTTCCAGTGTCTGCATTCAGGTTCTGTATATAGGGCCGCACCCACTTTGCTGGAACCCAGCGTATTCCTGTATCTGTAAGTAAACACATATAACCTCTACCTGTTAGTTGTACTATGGCTGGACCTTTCCATTGTCCTGTCTCCAAATTCTCATACATAAATTTAATTTCAGATTGTTGCTTGCTCAGGAGGGGACTATTAGTGGGGGCATGATGCACACTGATGGGGGGTTCAAGTCTGTCACCTACCAATCGTAAATAGTTAAGTAAAAACAACACTTTAGCAATTCTTTCCTCAGCTGAACAGCCTACCATTCCCCCTTTTTGTCTTTGCAGCATGCCCTTAAGCATTTGATGTGGATGCTCAGTAATGAGCGTAGGATTATGAGGAATCCCTGTGTCATATTTGATACCCCATAAATTGCAGAAGCGGTGAAATTGAGCAGATGTATATGCAGGTGCATTGTCTGTTTTAATTGTTTTAGGCACACCCAATGCNCAGGTGCATTGTCTGTTTTAATTGTTTTAGGCACACCCAATGCAGCAAAGCTTGCATAAAGGTGTTTTTCGACATGGCTATGCCCTGGGTAGCCCAAAGGGCACAAGAATACATTTCAATGCACAAGTGGAGATAATTTTTTACCCTAAAGTCACAGACATGTGTCACGACTATTTGCCATAACTGCAAGGCCTGCAGTCCTCTGGGATTGACTCCTGTGCCCATGCCCACACCATGCTGTTGACAATCTGGGCAAGATCTCACGATGCCTACAGCATCTGCGAGAGGAAGGCCATGCTGGCGAGCTAGCATCTTTGCAGACTGATGAAAAAATTGGTGAGATGCTTTTGCTTGAGCAAATGCATCAGACTTGACATTAGGCCATACCAGGGCTACGAGCTGGTCAGCTCTGCTGTTGCCTTCTGAAAGTCCTGGTAAGTCTTGATGACTTCTTACATTCATAATGAAATATGAACATGTTTGTTGGTTCAGGAATCACAGCAGGTGTGACAGAAGATTATATAGATTATCTATATATTATATATATATATA
>VXAC01008543.1:0-48797 GCA_013399225.1 Rhipidura dahli
CCAAGCCGAGCTAGCCACAGGTGCCAAGTTTTACTCTGTCAGATCTGGAGACAGACAAACATATCTGTGGTGGCACTAGTCCTTCTTTGACTTCCTATAAACAAGTAATTGCTGATTATTGACAGATAGCTCTACTATTTTGAAGTTGGTCTTGCATGGGTCATGCCCTGGAAGGTACTGTAGACACATCCACAATGTATGGATCCATCCATACCATTCCACTATGCTCATGCATGGAGCGTCAGAGAGCCTTCTCCAGTCAGAGACTGCAGCATCTGGCGCAGCTCAGGATCTGGCCCTGTCAGCCTGGGACTGGCAAATGATACTGAAACAGAGTAAAACTGGTGCCACACTTACCAGAAGAAGAAACTACACTTTGATGCCTCCTTGTTCCATGTGCGGTTTCAAAAGGCCTTGCACATGGTTACTGTGCAGACTTGGGCAAACCCAACTTTTTGTCAGCAAGAATCACTTAATTGCTTGCTTGCACTGAAGAACAAATTTGATAGTCCACCTTTTGCATCTTCCAAAAGTAATTTCTTAACTTTTTTGTGTGGGCAGGGGTTCTTGGGTGGTAATGCTGCAATTTTAGTGTATTGTTTCAAATGCAGCGGATATGTCAGTCTTAGTGTAGGTTGTAGGAGCATTCAAATATAGCCCAAAGTCACTACTAAACAGTTGCATATACAGGAAGATAAGTGAAGGAATGTGTGTGGTCTGTTTCGTTTCAGACAGTCGGGACAGAGACGAGAGGTCTCCAACGTCAGGTCTTAGAGTACGGGGTTTATTGTGAAAGGGCGTGGGTGTAGGAGACCTGCTAGGGGCTGCCAGACGCAGCCCAAAGCAGGTCAGAGAAGCAAGAGAGTAGTGAGAGGGTCGAAGACGAGAGGAAAAGGAGACTGTGGTTGCCGTTTACAATACAATAAATCATCTTCTGTGTTGAATATTCTAATTTTCATTAACCAATCTAGAACAAGCTACAAATCTTATAACATTTACATACAACTGCGGGCGATCGGGACCCTCGTACCACGAACCAGTATGATTAACGCAAGAGCCGTTTACTGTTTACATTACACCATTCTTATGCATTCCTGCTGCTGTTGTTCACGCGATCACGCATGACCCCATTGGGTCCCCCGTATTGTCCANTTTGGACCCTCTGCCAAGTAGGCAGGGTCTGCTCTGACCTGTGGACCTTTTTGCAAGCAGAGGATATTGTTTCATCAAGAGGGGGATTACCTCCAGTTGGCCATATCATTGTTTTCTAGTTGTTCAGTAACTGGGGTTTGGTATCTCAAAGCTTGTCTTCATTTAAATCTCGCTTATAGTTTCCATATTCTCACCATTTTTTGCCAGGTAATCATATTTATAAGGCTTTCCTATTTCATCTTCCCCAACATCTCCCCCATTCTGTTTAAGAACTAAGATATTGGACACAGTCTGACTTGTCAACTTTTGCACACACTGAAGTATACAGAGTATTGCTACTAAAACGACAATTACTACTAATAGAATAATCAAGCCTATTTTACCAAGTTCCTTTAGCCGAGGTGCAAAGCTCCAACTGTCAAGCAAACTGTCTAGCCAAGATGGATCATCTGCTGTAATTTGGTTAGCTAAATCCCTTAGGTTTTGTAGCTGTTTATGAATGGGAACAGAATGATGAGATAAATTCATACAACATAGTTCTTCAAAATCTTCACAGCCATGTCCATGTGCTAATAGAAGAAAATCAATAGCAGCTCTGTTTTGTAAAGTGGCATGTCTGACTGCTTCTTCATCTGTCAGCAAATCACTGATCATCATAGAGGTGGCATTAACTTCCTTGCTGAGCCAACACCCCAGCTTGTTTAACTGTTTTAATGTGACTGAAGAACTCCACTGAGGTAAAAAAATGCTTGTAGCAATTGATTTTCCAGAGTTCCGAGGGTAAAAGTCACTATTACAGTTGCCCTCACACTGATGTCCCCAGGAGGATCTAATCCTTCTGCTTTTCTTTCTGACTACCTCTTTGACACTGGGAGCAATTACTGTAAGTTGTCCCAGGGCACAAGGACCACCATCTATTTTTGAAGGCATACCTTGCCAGGCCCTGTCTCCACAGATGAGCCAAATTCCTTTAGGAGATCAAATAGGGAGTTTGTTAAAGTGATCTGCGTGAGGTTTGTCATATATAAGAAGCTTAGTTTGATTACACCAAGAAGTCACATAGCTATAAGCTGGGTGATATGGGTTAACATTTAACTGAGGGCCATTTTCTCCTAGGAAATTAAAGAAATAGCAGATGCTCATGGTTAGCGAGCCCAGGATTTCTAGCCCTTATAGGTCAGATTTATCAACTTTAGAATTATCAATATAAGTTTGGTGTTTGTGGCTGGAAGTTGGAGATACATGATAATCATCATATGGCCAATATTTATCAAGAGTAACATTATCAAAACCTTCTGGAAAAGGTACTCCAACTAAACAGGTTGAAAAAGGTTTGTCAGGGCTTGTGTTGGATAGACAAATGGTATCAGAGCCTGTAGATTTGGCCAGAACAACCCAGACATTTGTCTTTGGTTGATTTACAGGTAAAGCTTCACTACAAAAACTGAAACAAAGGAATAAGAGTAACATGCATTCACACAAATGATAAAACTCCATTCTCGTCCTGAGCTGCTTTTTGGCAGATGACTTTCTCCTGATGGTTCTGCTGGCTCGGGTCTGAGTGTTTGCTTCCTGCTTTTCACTTGCGGGGTTGCTGGCTGGTGTGGAGGCGTCGGCAGGCTTTGATGTGTGATATGGCTTCATGTTTTTCGCTGGAATCCACTTGAGGCCTTCACCTGTGGAAACACACACAAACCCCTTCCCCCAAGTTACAAGATTGTATGGTCCTTCTATTTGTCCTGATTCTAAATCTTTAATCAAAACTGGGGGGTTCTCTTTCAGTTTTGCTTTTTTGTTGTTTAAGAAATGTCTGTATATTGGGGAATCAGGCTCTTCTGCAGAGCTATTCAAAAAACTGTAAACATACAAAGCTTTACTCAACCTCCCTTGAGGTGTAGCCTGGGCTTCTCCCCTGTTCTGTTGATGAAAAATGCGTTTTAAAGTTTGATGTGTTCTTTACGTGGAATTTGTGAGAATTATACTAGCAAGGTTTGTACAGTCATTTGGTATGAGTGTGTGTACATATAGGGTACTTTTCAGCAGTTGCTTAAAATATGGGGAGCAAATACCACCGTCTTTTATTGCTTTTCACAGCTCTTTTATCTCATGAGTTGGGATAGGTACCCATGTCTTAGAGCCACTGGCTTGTTGGCTAAATATCACAGGCATGGTTAAAGGGCTTAGACTTTCCTCTTTACAAATCTGGCATCTGACTTCATGCCAGTCAGTTAATTGAAAATTTTGATAACATTTTTGGGAGTGTTCTGTATTTGTTAATGCAGCTGTTATATTCCAGCCTTGCTCTCCTCATTGCATGGTTTGTGTGAAAAACGAGGTTCACTCTCCTGTTAGGATTGAAAAGTTTAATAAAGGACAATAAGGGACAGAGATAATAAAGCAAAAAGTCACAGCGCTGGGTGCTTTGGCGCTCTGCCAAGAGCACACCTGCTATCCTGGGGACTCCCTTTACATACACATCGACTTATTTCATATTCATAAACAATTATACATATTTAACACCCTTTCCAGGAACAGTTCTTCTCTTCCCAAAATCAGTGATCTGTGGAGATAGGCCTCTTGGTGATGCATATTCAACACCCTTCTAGGAACAGTTCTTCTCTTCCCAAAATCAGTGATTGCTGTGGAGATAGGCCTCTTGGTGACGAATATTCAAAACCTTTCCAGGAACAGTTCCCCTCTTCCCAAAATCAGCAATCGCTGTGGAGATAGGTCTCTTGGCGATGAATATTGCCTTATTTGCTGGTCCCAGCAAATAGTTCATAAGCATAGCTATTTCTAAGTTTCTGGTTGAATAAGAAAGTATTAAAAACCCCATCTTCACAACCAAACTATCTTAAGTAGCATCTATTTTTGAAATAAAAGCAAATATATATATAACATTTATTTGTGACAAAGCCACTACTTTTAACATTACTTATTTTAACATTTGCAGAAAGCCAATATTCCAGCCTCTATTTATCACAGTTTGTGTGCTTGGCTGTGGCTGTGTTGATGAGTAGAAGGTAGTGCCCGTTGCCAAGGGCGTGGAAGGTGGGAACGCGGTTGGGTATTCGAGCAGGTGCGGCTGTGTCCCGGAGCTGCTTGGGTCGGCTGCGAGGTGCGGCAGCAGAGGCAATGAAAGTGCCTCGGGCAGCTGTGGCTGTGCGGGAGCTGCTGTCAGCTGCTGTATCAGAGGCACTGCTGTAATTGGATGAGGCGGCGCGGGGTGAGACGACTGGATTGAAGCTTGTAGCAGTTGCGTATGCCTTGACTGCGACACAGGGCTTGTGTGGCGAGTCATGATGGCGGAGGGTTGGATGCTGGACGGGTTGTGGGGCGTGGAAAACAGTGAAAACAGTGGCCGGAGCCGCAGCCGGGAACGATAGGACGTCCGGGGTTACAGGAGGCGGCGGAGCTGTGCCATATGTTAGCTGGGAAGTGGGAGGCTGCTGAGGAGACGGCGCGGCTATGCTCGGATCCGCGGCGGGGAGTGGCAGCGTCGGCGGGGCGTTCCTGTCAGCTGGAGAAGATGCTGGGGTGTCGGGGGGCGGGAGGAGCGGCGTGCAGGGGGTCGATGGCGGGGTTGTAGGTGGATGGATCGCTACGTGCAGCCGGTGGGAGCTCATAAGGTGGTCTGGGGTGGCCGCTGGATCGGCGGGCAGCGCTGTCAAGGNCGCGGGTAGCAGGGGAGAAGCAGCTGGCCCCACAGGGGTGGGGGTGGAAGGTGGGGCCGCCGCGATGCCAGCAGCGAGGGAGCCCGCGGGTAGCAGGGGAGAAGCAGCTGGCCCCACAGGGGTGGGGGTGGAAGGTGGGGCCGCCGCGATGCCAGCAGCGAGGGAGCCGGCGGGAGCGAGGGGCGAAGGAGAAGGGCGGTACCGCGGTGACGCTAAGGGAACCGGGGGCCGGGACCGCGATCGCGGCAGGAATTAACGAGACGGCAGGGGCCGGGATGGTGGGAGAGGCTGTGGGGTTCGGTGGGGTGGCCGGTGTTAGCGGCACCGCGGGTACCGGCGCCGTGAGGTCTGGCGGGGGGGTGTGCGGTGTGCCGTTTAGCAGGTTCCCGAGGCAAGAGACGGAGTCATGAAGGGAGCGGGGCTCGGCGTGGAGTGTGCCGTGGGCAGCGCCTTTGCAGCAAACAGCTCCACCAGCGCTCTGCAAGCTGGTACCAGTTCTGCCGCAGCAATATCCGGCGGGAGATATTAAAAAGCTTGTTTCCGAGTATGTCCCAGAAGTCTTTGGTAAAGACGGCTGAGCGTTCAGCATTTGGGAAATTGAAAAAGGTCCATTTTAAGAGGTTTCTAGCTCCTGTTTTGGTAAATTTCTTGGAGTGGAGCTTAATTGGCACTTTAGTTGTTTATAAATATCTCTGTTGTGGGGAGAATGAGTCTGTCCCATATTAGACCAGTGTGTTGCTCACCTTTGTGCCGCAGAAGCAGGGTCTTCAGAGCTCTGTCATGGGGGGGCTGGCCAGGCTCTCCAGTCGTGCTCAGGACTCTGCGTTTGGGTCCCTCTTCAGAGCTCCGGTTTTAGGCGTCGCTTGGCAACCGCTTGCCGTGCTCGGGACCTCGCGGGTGGGTCTGCACTCAGAACTCCAGTACGGGCGGTGCTTAGCAGCGCTCCCCTGTGCTCAGTGCCAGTGCGATTCCACGGCAAGCTTCCTCAAAGAGCTCCGGGTAGCTGCTGCGCAGCAGCGGCCACCTGTGCTCGAGGATTAGCGGGCAAAATCCTCAGAGAGCTCCAGCTGATCGTTACTTTGTAATGGGTCTCTGTGCTTGAGGTGTGCCTCGGCAAAATTATAGAGCCCCGGCGTTTACACTGCTGAGCAACAGTATGCCGTGCTCATGACACCTTTCAGGTGGCTTTAACTGGTCTTAGTTACCGTCTATGGAGAAGTCTCATACAGGCGGAAGAAGCTGGATCAGCCATTTAACCGCGTATGGGCGCCATCTGAAGGAATGTGGGTGGTCTTTTTCGGATCTCCGACGTCAGGTCTTAGAGCACGGGGTTTATTAAGGGCGTGGGTGTAGGAGACCTGCTAGGGGCTGCCAGACGCAGCCCAAAGCAGGTCAAAGAAGCAAGAGAGTAGTGAGAGGGTCGAAGACAAGAGGAAAAGGAGACTGTGGCTACCATTTACAATACAATAAATCATCTTCTGTGTTGAATATTCTGATTTTCATTAACCAATCTAGAACAAGCTACAAATCTTATAACACTTACATACAACCTATAAGAATCATCGCATTACCATATGGTGTTATATTTTAAACCCTAAAACCTGCTTTTTGGACCCTCTGCCAAGTAGGCAGGGTCTGCTCTGACCTGTGGACCTTTTTGCAAGCAGAGGATATTGTTTCATCAAGAGGGGGATTACCTCCAGTTGGCCATACCATTGTTTTCTAGTTGTTCAGTAACTGGGGTTTGGTATCTCAAAGCTTGTCTTCATTTAAATCTTGCTTATAGTTTCCATATTCTCACCATTTTTTGCCAGGTAGTCATATTTATAAGGCTTTTCTATTTCATCTTCCCCAACAGATAAGGTTGGGGTTTCCCTTATCCTTGAAACTCTCGGATATTTTCCTCCTGCTTGTTAAGTGGAGTTCAGGAATTTGTGGGTGGTGGCTGAGTTTTTTATACTTGTTTGGTTTTTTCACAGAGGATGCTTTAAATCAAACCTGTAGTCTTTCTTCTCTTCTCTTGGCATGTACCAGGATTATTTCTTTGTTTTTTCTAATACAGATGTCTGTACTGTACTCTTCTGCTGTACAGTAACCCTGCTAGTCAGCTCATGGGGACACTGTGACACAGGCTGGCTTCATGCAAGGAGATGCTCCCTCAGCAGTGTGTCAGTGGCCAAGCTGCATGCTTAAGGAGTGAGACACAGAGCTGACTCAAAAGGGCTATGCTGTTTGGTCTTTCCACTGGAATTTCTTTTTTCCCTCATTAATCTAGCTGTTGTTGCCTTTTTGACCAAGCTTGTTGACTCTACAAGCTACAAAGAAAGACCCCCACCATAATCTTGTTGGGGTTTGGGATCTGTTTCTTGGGCTTCTTTTTGCATGGCCAAGAATTATGGACGGTGAAGATGGGAAGGAGATGATCCCAGAGTTGAGCATTTCCTTGGATATATTTGTGTTGCAGTCTGGCTTGCAGAAGACAATTTCCCATCTCATACAGTCAAAAGTGGTGATCAACTTCCTTCAGCAACACCTTGTCTGCCTTTTCTCCAGACTGAATCACATGTAAGGTAGAGTCCTAAATGCTTCCCATCCTAGCAGAGGTTTTTCAAGAGCACCATGCTCAAGTCACCACCATCACAGACGATGCTTTCCCAGAGCAGGAGCCCAAAGGTATTTCTCAGAGTTATGAGATCCTTCCTCATCCTTCACTGAGTAACAGGCTTCAAAATAAGATTTCCAACATTCTGTTTCTGTGTGATTTCTATGGTCTCACCTCTGTGATTCCTTGTATGAGCAGTGGTAGCAAGCCTACACCATTTCCTATTGGGATGAGAATCCTGCAGGTCCACTTTTTATCTCTCCACGTGCTCTCCAGGCCAAAATGCCTAGAGTAGCAGATCTAATACATCCACACACCACCCTCCAGAAGCTAGCCCTCAGAAAATCAACGTATTTAAAATACTGATTTATTACTGACAGTGGGAGTGCTAAATGCTTTTTAGGTGCTGGGTCCCTTCCTAGCTGGAGGGCTGCTGTGATGTAAGTGTGCTCCCTGGTCTCGGGTGGTTTTCTTCTGGGACGTTTTCTGCTCCAGAGCAGTGTGGTGCTGGTCTTGGTGCCAGTGTGCTCAGCCCCACAGAGAAATCAGATTCAGAAAAATATTGATAAGGGTTGTACAGTTCTGTAAGGAGCTATTGCACATAAAGAATTGATTGATTCCAACAACCCAGTCCTGAGCCTCTCGAATAAAAAAAGCCATGAATCTTTTATGCATCTCTTTAAGATCACTCATCAATAGATGTCACTGCTTCTCTGCAGGCTCTATTGTAGCTCCTTTTAGGTGCTTCCTGGTCTTGCAGTGGATTAGTTTGTACAGTATCACCGTGTTACTATCCAAACCAGTCACTGGATTGTACCATTGCTCCAAATATTGCATCTGGAAGCAATGCATCACCTAAGAGCAGAGGAGCCAGCTCTGTATATAAAATGCCTTTTGTGTTCTTGCTTTCCCAAGTCTCTGATGAACTGGCGCAACATGCTGAGCCTGCTACAAGAAAATCAGTCCCTGATCAAGCTTGTCTCTTCATTTGTGGTCTGATGGGGACAAGAAAGACAACCCCCTTAGCACCCTTTGATTTCCTCAGGCCCTGGTTCCTGTGGCATTAATTGCTCCTTTGAAAGACCCTGGTGAGAGGAAGGAACAGCAGAGGGGCAGTACTGAAAGGCAGAGTCCTGGCTGCCCAACATAACTAATCACAGCAGGGCCATCTCCTGAGGTGTTGAGAGTGAGGTTGTGGAAGGCCCTTTTAATGAACTGGAGCAAACAGTTCTTGCAGTAGTTGTCATGCTCCCACCCCACACATCTCCTCTCTAATGCCAGGTGTGCCTGGAGTTGCTGATGCCTTCTGTGTACCCCAGTCCAGGAGCCAGCAGCTGAGGCACAGGCACTGCTGTAGGGCTGCTGAAGCTCAGTAATTGAGAGATCCATTTCTACAGAGAGATCAGATGACCCTCCTGAAGATTTGGATAAGGGTTCCTACATGTAGCTCCTCTGCCGCCAGGCCATGTGCAAGGGCATGGACCTCTACAATCAGTGTTTAGGTCCACCAGTGGGTCTCCTCTGGGGTCTTTGGGGGAACTTCTCCAAACCTGACCTGCCACAGCTTGTGTTTGTATTGGAGATCTCTGCTTATTCAGTCCAATTCTTCTTTGTGTTGCCTTGGTGCTGTTGGGTCGTCAGACATCTGCAGTGGCCCTGACTCTCTGTTGTGACTCCTGACTGTGCCTGGCAGCTATAGTTCATATCTAACCCATCACCTTAGAGACACAGTTCAGGTATTTCTGGCACACAGAGATGTCCAGGGAAGGCCCTTCAGGCTCCTTCACAGAGCCCCAGCAGAGAAAAGAGGCATGTTAGTGAGACATGGGGGGGCTGGCATGGGGCCAAGAGGTGGGGCCAGGGTGTTTCCAGTAAGGCAGTCTCTTGCTCTTTCTCATGTGTGAGATTTTCATGCAAAATACTTCTAATAAGATGACAGGCACCTCCCCACTGAGAGGAAGTCTCCCCTGGTCTCTCCAGCTGAACCTGGTATGCTTGTCCTCTAAGTGGTGAAGGAAAATTTTAAGTTTGTCCTTCAGCCACTAGGTGGTTGAGTTCTCCATTTCAGCAGCATCTTTACTCAAAACACACAGTTCTGTATCTGCTAATTGTGTGAGACCACTGGTTTTGTGCTTTCTGTCTGGTACAGCATTTCAGCCAATGGCTTAGTTCTCCTCTTCCTTTTTTGTGCCTGTGCCAGCACTGTGACTTCTGTGCTTCTGGATGCTGGAGCTGGGATTTTTACATCTTCCCATCTCACTTCTGCCCTGTTTATACCCTAGAGCTTAGCACAGAATATGACCTATTTTCATCTGGTGATACTGCTCCTGCCGTGGGTATTAAGTTGATTGCTTATGTCTAAAACCTATGGTATTAACTTCGTGGACCTTTTTGACAATGAAATGACCATCAAAGATTCTTGTTACGCTGAGCAAAACCTTAATGATGAGGAAAACCTTAGCACTGTAGGAAAAATTTCTTCATAGAAAAGGTAGCAAAGTACTGGTATAGGCTGCCCAGGGAAGTGGTTAGGTCACCATCCCTGGAGGTATTTAAGGGATGTGTAGAAGTTGTACTTGGAGACATGGTTTTATTGGTGGACTTGGCAGTGCTGGGTTAATGGTTGGATGATCTTAAAGGTCTTTTCCAACCTTAACTACTGGGACTGATGAGCCACCTTGTTGGCTTTTCTGAGAAATAAGAAGGATATAAGGTTACTTGCACAGGATCAGTACATCTGTGGGAGTGGGCAATGAAGTGGCACTGAAAACATGAGGAGAGCTTTGCTTTGCTTCATGTAGTGCAATGGTCCAGCACAATCAAGGGACACCATTCCCAGTGCATGCAAAGGGAAATGATTTGCATTACATCTGGTTGTTTATCTCATGTGGAGCTGGTCTTAAGGCAGAATTCAAAACAAGTTCAGGCTAAGGTGCTTAACTCATGTCTAGCAAGACATATTCGTTGCTTTATCACTGTGCCCTGTGACTTTGCTAAATAAAAAAAACTTCACTGAAGTGGAAGTGTGCGGTCTACTTGTACATAGAGAGAGACTCCAAGAGTCTGTAAAGTATCCTCCAGCACTTTATTTTAAGAAATAATGGTAGAATGTGTATTTATTTCACAGAAAACCAGATATATTGTGCAAACATGAAAGTAAAGCTTTGCAGTCGTTGAATTGTAGTTTAAGGTGCCTTTGGGAATGCTGAGTTCAAAAGCAATCTGCATCTTAAAAATATACCCTCAACATAGTCAAGAAGTAACCTAGCTTTGCAAGTTGCCAGATATCTGTGATTGTTTGAAGTTATCTAATATAACTGTGTTTTCAGAGTTTTGGATGATTCAAATAGACTTGCAGGAAGGTTTAACAGTTCATTAATAGATAGAAGTTGATGGAAGTTCAGTGCTGCTATTCCTAGCTATGATACAAAGCAAAGCCTACAATATTTGTTTCATGAATGACTGAATTTAATATCTATCTTAGAGCATGAGATAATGGGGTTTGTGGTTTTATCTATATGACATTGTTGTGGTAATATATTAAAGTGCATAGTAGCTGTTTTGTTTTGCTCACCTAGCTTAAAAAACAAAGCTACAGTTAATTTGCTGATGTTGTTGGATCAATGTGTTTTATATGCTGTAGAGGTGAACATTGTACTCTTTTTTAAAAAAGTCCTTAGGCATGAGGAGAGGGTAGATGTAGGTAAAGGCAAGGGCAGGTATCGGTCTCTGCTCCCATTTTATGGTATCTAGAGGTAACCTAGGACAGCATTCCTGCAGCTCAGGCACACTGCAATATTAATCATGTCTTTTGGGAGCTTCTATTATTTCTCTCAAGCACCCAGCAAAAAAATGATTCAGAAGTTGAAGGATTTGTCCAAGGCTATAAAAAGAACTTACTAAGTTTGTGACTGACCAGATCATTACATAGTCCAGTCCTCCAGGCTCAGGTGTGAAGCAGAGACCTGGGAGATACAAGTGAAAAGTGAAAACCAGAGGACACTTTTAAGGACCTCTCATCAGTGGAGAGAGCCTAATTCCTAGAAAAACAGATCCAGATCCTCTAATCTTTTAGAGGCCCTGCTTTCTAGCTGTGGTGGAGGCTCACATCAAGGCAGCACAAGGAGCTGCATCAGACAGTCCCAGAAGATGCTTTTGCCAGCTCCACAGGTTCACAGTGTCCAGGTACCTTGGAGGACAGAGCCTTCATCTAGTGATGCTTGCAGAGTTCCTGCTCTCAGTGCCAAGCGAAATGATCCAAAGCTGAAGTGGCTAATTCACTTTAGAGGAGGACTTTTTTTGGTTCTGTTCTGGCCTGTGCCACATGGGGACAACTAGAGAGAACTTTGTCTTTCTTGGGGTATATTTCTTTTTTTTGTTGTCTCCCTTTTCATTACATTCATTACTATATTTTATTTTATTTCAATTACTAAACTATCCTTACTTCAACCCCATACCTCACATTTTTTTAAATTCTCCTCCCAGTCTCACCAGGAAAGGGGGGAAGTGAGAGAGAAGCTGTATGGCTCTTAGCTGCTATCTAGGGTTAAACCACAGCACTTCTATCAATTTTCAGCCCTCTGTGACATCCATAGGGCTGGATGGAAACTGCCACAGCCACAGGGTAGGAAGTGTGAACTAACATAAATTCATTCCACTGGTCATGTTTGTTCTAGAAGTAATTATAAATCAATTGGACAAGCTAGAGCAGGGGTTGTTGGTCTCTTCACAGTATAAGCTGTGCATCACATGCACTGGTGAACGTGATAGAAATGGATCAATGCTTGACCCAGACTGTATTTTTGTGGTTAAATGATCTGGTCCTATGAAAATCTGGCATTAGGCTGCATGAAATCACATGGTCCCACAAAAGCCAATTTGCTTTCTGCTTTCATTGGGAATTCGCAAGAGGGTGTTTCTGGAAAGCACTTGAAAAAATGCTTCTTATTACAAACACTTGCTGTATGCTGGGTTAATTAACAGCAGAATTTCTTTAATCTTGGGAGCTAGAGAAAAGGGCTTACAACAAACATGGGTGGGGTGTTTAATCCACGACTGTACAAGGAAGGCATGGCAGGGACATCAAATTGCACTCCCTTTGATAGGCTTTTTGTGATCAGACATCAGAAATGCAAAAGGGGGCAGAAGAGCAAGTAAGCCATCCTAAAAGCCTTGGAGAGGAACACAGTGTGAACTCAAACCTATCCACGTAAGATCAGACTTTGAGATTTTCAAAGAGCCTGAAAAAGAGAACAAAGTGGCAGTATTGCTTTTTTTTTCATCTGGAGGGGAGCAAGTAACTCTCAGGTGGGATTTAGCTAAGGTTTCTAATCTGCAGGGGTTTGGACTCATCTCTCTACTTGCATTAATAGCGAGGAGACATGTGGGTATAGCAAGAAGAATGTTTTTATTTTTACTTTACATACATGAAGACTGTTTTGAGGCAGGATCTGGTCAATGTCTGATGGTTGAGTATGTGAAGAAACAAGATATGAAATTTGATTTCTCCTGACTTTCGTCTTCAGATCTTTCCAAAATGTCATGTGCTTTTAAAAAAGCCTTGGATCTGCCTCCCTCTCTAGGAATCTGACTAGCAAAATGTTTAGTCACAGAATGGTCCAGTTGGAAGGGACAACAGTCACTCATCTGATCCAACTTCCTGACCAAGCAGAGTCATCCCAGAGCACATGTCCACAGAATTGTGTCTAGACAGTTCTGGAATACCCCAATGAGGGAGACTCCTCACCTTCTCTGGGCAATATTTCCATCACTTGGTTTCCATAGTATGTGGCACATCTGGCAGGGGCTAGTAGTGCCCCAAAAGGCTTTGTTAAAACAAAGCTGGCTGTTCATTAGGAGAAGCATGTGCTTCTGTCTGCAATTTGTTCAAGGCAGGAACACCAGCTGCCGAGGAATGTGGATACAGGGAAGAGTGTCTCCAACATTTCCCCAAAGCATTCTCCTCTCATCCTAGACATACCCTCTGAGTAAAAGCTTTTTCTGGACTAAAAAATACTCTTCTTCACTACCATCCAGCTTACTATTCCATAGGTGTAGCGTGGGCCCTATAAAGCTACTGCCAAAAATGTGACCAAAGGTTCTCTGCGGAGAACCCTTAATATTTACCACTGTTTTTCTTTCCCCAGATGCTGGGGGTCTCTTGGATTCAACACAGGAAATCCTTTCACTAAAATGCGCTTGCTAAGTGGCACCAAGGTGTGGGAATGTGCAAAGGAATCCAGAGACAGTGAAGTTGGAGAACTTAGTAGTTTGCTGTCTAACCTGCCACTGGGACTAGCTGCAAGAAGTGATACCAAAATTTATGCTACAGGCTGCAAACATTCTTCCACATGGTTTGAAATTGTTTCTTTAAAGAAAAAAGTTCCATCTTATACTGTAAATTTGAGAGCCAATAAGAAAATGCGTCAGTACCTTTTTAACCAGCAAATGAACCCGCATGCCCTGAGCATATTCCTAACCCTGTGGGAAGAGATAAGATAGAATTGGGATGCGGGCTGTGGGATGTGTCGCAGAAGCACGTGGCAGCACAGAGAAGCCCATGGCAGCACAAAGGAACACATGGCGGCACAGAGAGGCTTGTCTCCACCAGACCCTGGGGTGAGAAGGTGTCACAGGGCAAACCCCTACGGAGAGGAGCCTGCCGGGAGCTGACGGATGGGTGAACAGCGAGTGATCATCCCATAGAAGGACGTTGAGAAAGTGTGTTGCTGATGTGGCAACACGGGATAGGTCGCGTGAGAATCGCCACGTAAGGAAATACTGTGCCTTGGAAAAGCATATAAAACCAGGTCATTGCAGTGAATAATTCCCTGCTGGTCTGAGTCCGTGTCTCAATTGTTACAAATGGTGCCCTATATCAGGGACTTGATAGGCAACTAGTGGTTGCACCAGTAACGAAGCTCGGCTGAACTTTACAGAGGGGCTGAAAAGAAGCCCGGGGGCTGAAAAGAAGCCCAGGAGCTAAAAAGGTCATGGCGTCAACTGATGCTTTTGCAGGACAGAAGGTAACAGCCAAGAACCATGCTTGGCTGAACTTTACAGAAGGGCTGAAAAGAAGTCCAGGAGCTGAAACAAAGCTCAGGAGCTGAAACGAAGCTTGTGGTGCCAAATTACCTTTCCACAGGACGGAGGGTAGCAGCCAAGAACCATGGGGAATGGTGTATCCCACAAACAGAACGTTGCAAAGACATTGGAACAGATTTTAAGAAAACATGGCAGGAAAGTTGAGTCTACAGATTTGAACAGACTCTTGTTCTGGGCAAAAGACTCTGATCCAACTTTAGATAGTACCAATATTTTTGGTCCTCGGACATGGGACGGTTTAGGGGATGTGTTGTAGGACTGAGGTGTTCAAGGCGACACAGTACCGACAAAGCTTTTGCGTCCATGGAGGACAGTGTGCGAGGCGCTCATGGCGCATGTGGCACCTAGAGACCAGACAAAGACACTTGTGCCAACCCCTTCTGCGCTGCCAGCAAACAACCGTAAGTCTGTGGGGACTGTGGTAAGAAAACCAGAAGATGTCCCCTTGTCCCCTGAACTGTCTGATCCTGGAGGGGAGCCAGACATATAGAAGAGCTCGTGCCACCCTGTGCTGTGCGGCATCACCTGGAGCTGTGTCGCGGTGAGTGGCTGGAGCTGGGGTGCCCTTCCTGGTAGCCTGTTCCCTCTTCGTTTGCCAGCTGCAAGAGTGCAGTGGTGGCGGCAGACGCAACAGAGGAGAGTGTGCGGGGCCACGGGGGCGCAGCGCTGTAGTGGTGCCGGTGAGCGCATGGCACCGGTGAGCAATGGCGGCAAACACATGGCAGAACCGGGAAGTGGTGGCGAGCACTGCACCAGTGACACAGCGGGTCTGGTGGGGTGAGTGTGGCTTTCTGCATATAGGAAGTGAGGAGACGGGCTGGCAGACCTCTGAGAGCCACTCGATCCACACAGCCACCTGACCTGTGCCGCTACAGCCAGTGCTCCTGTCTCCTGCAGACCCTTGGAAGCTGATACTGTGCTGGAGGAAAGAACTGAATGGACTGGTGGCCCCTTCCTCAGGGGTGGGGGGGCTGCAGCATTTACACCGGCTTTTGCAGGAGTGGCTGCAGCCTGTGCATGTCATTCCTGCAGCTGGTCCATGGAACTCTTCTGTTTTCGTTATTCAGAATGTTGCTGCAATCCTGGACCCTCACTGTTACAACTAGTTTTTTTACCATATCCCCTGTGACCCCCTGCATTGTTCTGATTTCTCTTTGTGATAGATAATAATTCCGATTTGGGAGATATCTTTTCAAGCTGAAATTACACAAAACCATTAACTCTTTAATATGTTGCATATTTTCAGTTACTGTGTATAGGCAGAAAAATTCCCTTGCAATTTTGTTTCCCAAGGTTCTGTCTGTTTAATCACTGTCTCCATTCATGGGAAGGAGATGTGTGTTGTTACCAGTTATTGGGTATTTTAATCTGCTCTCCTGTTAAAGAGGAAGATAAACTCTTTTGAAGTCGTATTTCCTAATTGATATTGATAAAGTTTTTAGGCAATTTTGTAGGTATTTCAGGGAAACCGTCTCAGTCAAGGTTTGAGGCTCTGGCCAAGCCCTAGCCCTGGCTGACTGGGGATTTTACCATCAGACCCAAGTGTATCTGCCCTAAAGGTGTAATCAAGTCACTTTGACTTGTTGATTTGATCTTATAAAAGCTGGACCCTCTTTCAAGGTAAACTTGGAAGTCTTGCCCAGGAAAAACTCTCTGAGTCTTTGCTATGAAATGGGACCTCCCAGCAATTACAGACTCTGGGTGATGGTAAAGGTTTTAGACAAATTTACATTGTTTCTCAAAGTTCTATCTGTTAATCACTGTCTTCATACATAAGAGTAGTTATTGGGTGTTTCCATCTATCCCCCTGTTCATAGGAAAGATACTGCTTTTGTGAGGAGTGGAGCTTACTTGTTTTGGACAGTGGGCCAAACATGTGGTAATGTTAGAAGTGTTTTGTTTCATTATTCTTGTTTGTATAAAACAAGATAGAGGGAACACGGCTGTGGGCTGTGGGACATGCCTGCAGAGGCACGTGGCAGCACAAAGAAGCCCATGGCAGCACAAAGGAGCCCATGGCGGCACAGAGAGGCTTGTCTCCACCAGACCCTGGGGGGAGGAGGTGTCACACGGCAGACCCCTACGGAGAACAGCGAGTGATCACCCCATAGAAGGACATTGAGAAACTGTTGCTGATGTGGCAACATGGGATAGGTCAGGCTGTGAGAATTGCCATGTAAGGAAATACTGTGCCTTGGAAAAGTGTATAAAACCAGCTCATTGCTGTGAATAATCCCTGCTGGTCTGGGTCTGTGTCTCAATCGTTATATAACCCAAGTCAAGAAAATCACTGCATTAATTTTACTTTTCCTTCACAACTCCCCTCCCTTCTCCCCCCTTCCCCCCCAAATTCAAAGTAAGTCATATTTCAAGGTGTAAAAATTTGGGGAGAGGGAAAGGAGTAGGTACATTTTAGTTGTGTGGTTAGTTGTATGCAAGCAAACAAGAAGTAAAAGCATGGTGAACAGCATGGTGAACAGCATGGTAAAAGCATAAATGAAGATCAACGCCATATAGGCCATGGTAGGTAGGTACTGTGTATTTGAGGTATGAATCTAGTCCTCTACTCATTGGTTGCACCCTGCTTATTATTTAGTTTTACCTTTTTTTTTTTTTTTTTAAAGCAAGCCCATCATGGGGCAGGAGCTTGTACTGTATCTCAGAAGCATGGAAGTTGGATGCTTATTTCCCACAGATGGTTTGGACACTCACTGGAAGAAAAGGAGCAGTTTAGAGCCCTGGCCTAACTTCGGTAGCGGATCCTGCATCTTATTTTTAACTGTACAGGGAATTTCACAAGCCCACCACAATCTTGTGTGGTGCCTATTGCCCTTGTTGCTTCATTGCAAAAATTTTATTTTGCAAGAATGACCTTGAAATACCTTAAACTTTTTGCCACTTCCCTGTCCTGTGAAAGTGCAGCTATTAACAGAGCAGGATGGTGACTGAGAGGAAAGGGAGAAGATTGCAAGTGCCCTACACCTAGGGTCCAGTCATATCTTGTGTGAGACCTTGTTGAAAATGAGCAACAGTGGTGACAGGGACAGACAAGGGATGAACTTAACTGTAAACTTTGCATTAAGTTCTTCTTACACAGCATAAAAAGCAAAACTGCTAAGATAACATGAAGTAAACAAGGAGATGTAAAATTAAAAGAATAGTAGCTGTATACAGTCTCAATTTTGCTATATATGAGAAATAAATAAGCAAAATAATTTCATTGGAGAGAACAGCTGGCCACAACAGTCAGATGGACGTAGTTCCTTCTTGACTGAAAGATGAAGAAGGAAGATCAAGCATTGGCAAGGGGCTGCCCAGGAAAGTCGTGGTCTCATTGACCCTTGAGGTATTCAAGGAACAACTGGACATGGCCCTCAGTGGTCTGGTCTAGTCGACAAGGTGGTGTTTGGTCAAATGTTGGTTTCAATGACCTTGGAGGTCTTTTCCCACCTTAATGATTCCATGATTCTAAGTGAATGGGATGTCTTTAGTAATTTGAATGCAGCCTTTCACATCTAAAGGATGTAAGAGACAGAGGCTTCAGACTGCTTTCTGTGTGCCCTCATACATGAAACAGTCAGTATTACATGTTTAGTATCCCCAAGTCTGATGATTGCAGTTACCCTTCACTCCCTTTTTAAGTTTTTGGGTGCTGGTATTTCCCCCACCCCCCTTACTACTAAAATTATTAGGGTTTCACCAGAAGTCTAGGTGCTAGAAACATCACCTGATGCTCAGAACAGAAAGCATTCGACATTTTCTCCATCTGAATGTGGTATCTAAATTGGCTGGAATAAACTTTCTAACACAATTTGAAGCATTAGAAAGCAGGCATTCTTTATCTATACAGGACACACAGAGAATATATCCTTATTCTGTGTGTGTGGTGAGACTTTACAACAAGGTATTTATCCACCATAATCACATATATTCATTAAAATATGCTTCTTACCCAATACATAAACATCAATTTTCTAGAACTAAATTGAGCGCATCTGCCTCCTACTGGTAGTTCTTTTATGGTCCTGGAGAGACATAAAAAGGGGTCTCTAATGGTTGTATTCACTGAATGCTTCAATATTAAAGGTGGCCTTTTCTTTGAACTTTTTCTTTGAGCATGTGCTGTTGGTTCTGTGTTACAAGACTTGCAAAAAAAACATGACTTGAAAAAACCACCATAGTCCTTTTTATCAGTTTCTCCACTGGTTCCAGCCATGTTTATTATCCTGTGTTCATAGCTTTACATCCTTTTATCTTTTTTTGCCATTTAGTCTTTAAGTTCTGTTCAGCAACTTCAAGAGAACTGAAAATTTCTGTTGTCTATGTTATTTATCAAGTTCTGTGCCTCACGCTCTATGTGATGACCAATGCAAAGCATTCATGCACACCATGCTTACTGGAGAGAGAGCTTTCCTGTTGTTCCTGGGCTTTGGCTGCACAGATGCTCACTGCCACAGCTCTGTGCTGACTCCCTGATTTCAGCTGCAGAGCAATGCCATGGTGTTTTTAACTTGGATGATGATGCCTTGTGTCTAGCACACTGACCTCCCTGGTGCTTGTCCCTGGCAATTCGCCTGTGCAAAATAAAGATAAGTCTGTAGAGATAAAACAGCACTGTCCAGAAGGGACAGTGTTGTAGACAGACTGCACAGAAGGGGAGAGATCAATGCTTGATTCCCTTTTAGATTCTCTTCTGTGATGTGCTACACAGCCCTTCCTCTGACCCTTTAAATCTTTGGCTGCAAAGTACTGTGTGTTGGGATTATCCTTCTATAAATCCATTTCTTCTGTATGGGCTTTTTTGAATTGGTAGAAGACATGGTAAAAATGTCTTAGTGCCTTTTGACAATGACTGGGAAGGAGAAATTATTTTCTGTCAATATTACAGTGTATGTCAAGTNTTTGAACTTTTTCTTTGAGCATGTGCTGTTGGTTCTGTGTTACAAGACTTGCAAAAAAAACATGACTTGAAAAAACCACCATAGTCCTTTTTATCAGTTTCTCCACTGGTTCCAGCCATGTTTATTATCCTGTGTTCATAGCTTTACATCCTTTTATCTTTTTTTGCCATTTAGTCTTTAAGTTCTGTTCAGCAACTTCAAGAGAACTGAAAATTTCTGTTGTCTATGTTATTTATCAAGTTCTGTGCCTCACGCTCTATGTGATGACCAATGCAAAGCATTCATGCACACCATGCTTACTGGAGAGAGAGCTTTCCTGTTGTTCCTGGGCTTTGGCTGCACAGATGCTCACTGCCACAGCTCTGTGCTGACTCCCTGATTTCAGCTGCAGAGCAATGCCATGGTGTTTTTAACTTGGATGATGATGCCTTGTGTCTAGCACACTGACCTCCCTGGTGCTTGTCCCTGGCAATTCGCCTGTGCAAAATAAAGATAAGTCTGTAGAGATAAAACAGCACTGTCCAGAAGGGACAGTGTTGTAGACAGACTGCACAGAAGGGGAGAGATCAATGCTTGATTCCCTTTTAGATTCTCTTCTGTGATGTGCTACACAGCCCTTCCTCTGACCCTTTAAATCTTTGGCTGCAAAGTACTGTGTGTTGGGATTATCCTTCTATAAATCCATTTCTTCTGTATGGGCTTTTTTGAATTGGTAGAAGACATGGTAAAAATGTCTTAGTGCCTTTTGACAATGACTGGGAAGGAGAAATTATTTTCTGTCAATATTACAGTGTATGTCAAGTAAGAACCACAAAATGATGAGTTGCCGACAACTCATCACTTGGATTATTTGTGTCAGGTTTTTTCTTGGTGTGAACTGGGGAGAAAGAGCAAATAAAACTCCCTATCCAGAGAAGAAGAGCAGAACAGCAATTACCCAAATTATAATTGGTCTAACATGGTAAAAGGGTCCTGTATTTCCTTTGGCCTTTCAGCTTCCTACTGATGAGGCTCCAGTAGTTGTTGGTTGTCATTGTTCTGTATAAATTACAGGCTTCTAAAACTGAATTGATGCAAAAGAGGTTGTATTAGATCTGTTTTAATTATCCAGTTGATATTGTACTGTTTCCTTATGTAGCCCATTAGCCAAAGCTGTTGGATGCTACAGCTGACTTGACTTTTGGAGATGAGGCTAGTGGCTCTTGCTTATGGAAACAGTAAATTGGTTTACCATCGTGTCCACCTGTATTCATATTTTTTTTGGGCAATCTGTTCCCTTAGTAATCTGTGTCTTGGTTTGAAAGACAGGTGTCCATCAAGGAAGGCAGGAACCTCCCCTGAAATGGAAAAAAATGCAATCCCTCTTCCCTCCGAATTATTATAAATTTGAAATGAAGGAGCTTTCAGGCAAAAATGTGAGGAATAGGAATAACAGTTCTTAACTAATATATATATATATNCCCGGGAGGGCTCGGCAGGCTGGGTGTGCGGGGAGCTACAGAGTAGCACAGGCTCAGGGCAGCAGCAGAGGCAGGGCGGCCACAGCCCGACTCCCAGCAGGGCAGGGAAGAGCAGGCTCGGGAATCTCAGGGCTTCTCCTGCAGAAGAAAGACAGCCAGAAAAGCAGAGGCTCAGCGTTGAGCTCTCCTCACCACCATGGCAGGCAACAGTCTCCCTCTCCTCGTGCCAAACGCTGAGTGCCCCCGGGCCCCATGAGCTGTGTCCCCACCCCCTGGTGCCAGAGTGTAGCCTCCTTGGCCTTCCCCTTTGTTCTCTTAAGTACCCAACTATCAGTTCTCCAGCAACACACACAGGGAAAAAATTCCTCAAGGAAAAAGAGAAGAACAGAAAAGGAAAACTTTCAAACCCCAACAATCTGTCTGTCTCATAAAAGGAAATAGGTAAACCCTCTAATTTGAAATAGATGTGGTAAAATATTTGTGCTTATCTTATGGGAAGCACAAAAATAAATATATATTTTGCAATATATTTCACCTGGGAAATAACTCCAGACAGAAAAGCTAAAAATGCAACAGAAAAAAAAAAAAAAAAGGGGGGGGGGAAGAAAATTAAGATAGAAGGATCCAGGGTTATATATTTATGAACTAGATAGGTATTATTAGTTTAATTTAAATGGTTTTATACCACTTGAGAGAGTTTCCTATACGTTCTTGTCTTGCAACTAAATGATGCTTCCTTCCCACTCCTGCAAGTTTGTTTTCCTCCTCCAAAGCCACAGTGCCAGTGACCTTGCATTCAGAGAATACCAGCTGAGCCTCAATGTATATAGCTGAATTCAGTGCTCCTAATTATTTTTTAGCTTTGTTTTACAAGGTTTACAGACATTGAAATGTTACAGCATATTTAAACACTAAGATCAGTTCAGTTATCGTTACCTTTTTGTTTAATAAATACACAGTGTAAATTCTGCTTTGTCAGGTTGGGGTATGTGATTGCATGTGCATGAGAGGAAATTCAATGAGCTTCAGTGCTGAGAGCAGCAGATTATTTTTGCTTTTCTCAAAGCAAGTAGCTGTGATTACAGCAGTAGCTGTTCATCTACCCACACCAAAAATACCCAGAGTACAGGCCCTTAATGTATATCAGACTCTGGATTTCCAGATTGCTGCTTTGACATCTTACATGGACAGAATTGAGTGGTGTTTTTAAATCTTGGACTTATGTGTGACATTCCCAGCTGTTTTGTGTGACATCGAGCTGTTCTTGGCTCACTTTACATTCACTGAGTGGATCTTGCACAGAAGCAGTTTTACTGAAGACAAATCTGTCTCAAAATGCTATAGCCAAATTTTGTGTATTGAAATCATCCCAGACCAAATATAATTTGATAACATATGAATTGACAAAAAGAATCTTCAATTAATGTACAAATTTCAATTCTCAAATAGATAGTAATGACTGGAAACAAACTGCAGTTTTGAGATATAAAATACTACTATAATTTTAGGATTCTAGATGGTGAGTTTTTGTAATGCTATGGAGCAGCGAGGAGACCCCAGGCAGGTGCAAAGGAGGAACTTTATTTACAAATAACCTGGCCTTTTTATGCTGTTAGTTGGTTTTAAGGCACAACAAACCAAATTTAACCAACCGCCATACACCACAGTGCAGGCATGAGGCATTCACACAGCATGCCTCACCTCCTCTATTCTAGCTGAGTCATTCTCCCACAGTCCATTTCTACTTAGACTAAGTAACAGGCCAGAGCCATGATTTTACCAGGCCTTCCCTTTAAAAAGCTTTACCTATTGGTCACACTTTCCCCTTCTTTGTTTAAGTGTTGCACAGCTAAAATTATCTGTGCTGGTATGGCCATTATCTTATTAAGACTATTATTGATCATTCATTGCACACATGGGAGACATATCATAATCATTAAGAACATACCAAGGATAGCTATGCCATAAATTGCTAAGTGTTTAAACCATGTCCTGAAGCCGAAGCTGAGGTTGTCAAGCCATGAAGACACCTCCCACCAATCATCCTCATTATGTTGCTGTTACTGTTTAATGAGCTGCCTCAGATTAGATACTCTTATAAATAGACTGTGAATGATCACTTATGTAGCACATGCCATCAAAATCTTTGCATCCATGGCCTTGAGCCAACAGCAAGAAGTCAATGGCCACCCTGTTTTGCAGTGTTGCATGTTGCACTGATTTAACGTCCATTAGCATAGCTGAAATAGTGGCACTAGTGGCATTAACTTCCTTTGCAAGCCAGCATCTGAGCTTGTTTAAAGAAGCCAAAGCATGAGCAGTACCAATTGCTGGTACTAAACTGGCAGAGATGTGCTCTGCAGTGTTCCAGAAAGTTACCATCACATTACACTTCTCTCTAAGAACCTACGTGCTGTGCCTAACATGATGCTGTGCTGTAACAATTAGAGCAGTCTGATTTGGGTGAAACAAGGTTAGTTGGCCAATGGTGCAAGGTCCGCCAATAGCTTTGCCTGATACACCTTTCCAGACATGCTCCCCGCATATCAAGAACAAGTCCAAGGGGAGAGTAATAGTGCTGATGCCAGATGTCAGTTGTCTTTCCAAGGTCCAATTACACCACCAGGAAGCGTTGCTGAAAATATCCTTAGGAGAGACATCAAAGTTAACACTGTTTATATAAATACCAAATGTACCATCAATGTAAAAGCATAGAGAAGTATGCAAATTTCCTAGCTTATCTAGTTCTTGTGGCTGCGAGGGCAAAGCTGGAAAGTCATGTATCCTTCTCAGATCTTTATATCATGTTTCATCCTGTCCAGTCTTCTGCCAGGGGTCCTGGCACCACCCCACAGGCTGCAATATACCTGGGGCTGTGCGGTTTTGCTGCACACTTTCATTATACAGTTTACCAAAGCGTTTCTTGTCAATGGGTACCCCTACCACGCACGTGTGAAAAGGATCATTAGGAGTTGTCATAAAGATACACATAGCATCGGTGTGTGTAGCATTGGCAAGGGTGATCCATACATGTGTGCCATCCAGTGTAGGGGATACGACATGCAGTGCCTTCATCGATCAGGATGATGCAACAAATGGTTGCACACACCGTGAAGGAACCCATTTCACATGGTGACCTGCAGAGACACAAGCATAACCCCTTCCCCACTCTTGGAGCCCAGAGTGCAGAGAAGATTTCTCTACCTGTTTTGAAGGATTTTACCCCCCCAGACAACACTGTTTTTGACCTGCGTCCATGGAGAAAATTGCCTAGTTTCTGGGAAGAATTAGAATCTACTCCAGTTTAAACTAGGTGTAAGAACATTGTGTAAGACTGTCACCGGGCGAAAAATTTACAGGTTTTGGGTTTGTTATTGTAGTAAATAGGTAAGAGGTAGAAAATCCAAGATGGAGGGTAGTTGTCATTTTTAGACTTTCTTCTTTCTTCTATTCCTCCATATTCTGAAGTAAAGTTGATTTAGGGTGATTGGATGAAAAGTTATGCAGTTCCTGTCTACGTGACAGAGTGATTTACTGAATATTGGTGGAAAAGTAAAAATATATTTTGTTTCAAGTTTTAATTGGATCATTTGCCTTTAAGAAGGCTGTGTAATCTTGATAAGTGAGGACTTTCCTGCATTCCCTGCTCTGTGCTGTGTCTGAGTCCTGTCAGCAGTTCTGTTTCTCTAATGAGGACTTAATAACAACTATCGAAATGCAGCCTTGGAAGTCCCCCATTCGTCTCTCCTTCCCCCAACAGGGGAAAATTTTAATTAAGGCACGAATATAATTAAAACATGAAATAGTGTCACCCCACGTTAACAAGTCTAAAGGGCCTGCCCACTGCCCTGTTACTGGGTCCTTTGCCATCACCACAGGCCTGGGACAAGCCTTTGTATCAAAAGAATATTGCCTTTCGCATGCTGTTTGGCCAGCTTCAATCCAATTCAGGAAATTGAGAACATACAGGGCTTTTGCTAACTTACCATGCTGGCACTCCAACTCCCCCTTCTTTTGTTTCTGAAGCATAGTTTTCAGTGTTCTGTGGGCACGTTCAACAATTGCCTGACCAGTGGGAAGTGAGGGATACCCATGCTGTGGGAGATACCCTATTGCTGTAAGAACTGGCGAGTCCGCTCAGAAACATAAGCAGGGCCACTGTCAGTCTTTGTAGTGTCCGGGAGGTCCAAAGTAGTAAAGCATGTGAGCCAGTGTCGAGTAACATCACGATCCTTTTCTCCTGTGTGGGCAGTTGCCATCAAAAAACATGAGAAAGTGTCAACAGTTACATGAATATACTTTAAACGACCAAAGTCTGGAACATGAGTAACATCAGTTTGCCAGACAGAATTAGCAGTTAGGCCTCAAGGATTGACACCTTCTGCTAAAGAAGCAGGAGCAATTCCACAGCAAGAGGGGCCGGAAAGCAGAATATCTCAAGCTTGTGAGGCAGTCAGTTGGAATTGCTTTCATTAAGAGCGTGCATTCTGATGAAAGAAGTCATGAGACAGCATAGCCTGAGTAAACTTACTAGGCACAACATTTGGCATGACAGTAAGATCAGCACAAGTATTACCTTCCATGATAGGTCCAGGTAAACCTGTTTGAGAACATAAAGCACATAAAAGTCATGCCACCAGTTGTTAATCAAAAACCACAGTGTACTCAGCTCTGCAAATAAAACTGGGTTGTCGACATAGCGCAAGTATGAAGATTCCAAACAAACAACTACATTAGTAGTATATGCAGAATTGGTTACAATGTTCAGCGGTTCCTGTAAAAAAAGAAACTGAAAAGCATAGTGGATAGCAGCTAACTCTAGGATTTGCACTGAAGCATTTTGCACTGCCAGAAGCCTTTTATGCCATTGGGCAGTCACCCTCACACCATACTACTGCAGCTTTGCTGGTTCTGCTGGATGCATCTGTAAAAACTGTCATTCTGTCAGCAGGAGTCATACTGCAGTGTGGGAGTATAGGACCCTTGAACAATGAATCAATATGATTTTGCAAACACCGTTTATTATTTACATTACACTATACTTAGGCATTTTTGCAGCTGTTTTTCACGTGATCATGCACAATCTTGATTAGGTCCTCTATATTGTCCATGCACCCTATATGCACCTTTCAGAAAACCTGATTGGTTCTAGTCCAGGATGGTACAGTCCTTCTTTGTATACTTTCTTGCTGTCTTGTTATTCCATTTTCCAGCATCTTATCTCCCAGTTTAGTACAGCTTACATTCCTGTAGTCTTGACGAATTCTTGAGGTCTCTGATAAGGCTAGCTGAAGATAACTTGGCTGGGGCACCCTGACAGGATTTGAGTGCCTTACAATAATTCCCCCCTTTTTTCTCTTTGCACCAGCCAAGTTCTTTCTACTATGTTTTTCATTAAGCAGACTGCTGATGTCATTATATATAGAACAACACTAAACACAATGCATATACGGAATAACACAAAGCAACACAGTAATGGCTAATAGTAATTACAAAACTCCCTTCACCATTCTTACAGCCATGCCCATGTGCCAATAACAAAAATCTACAGCAGTTCTATTCTGCAACATACTGTGTTTAATACTATCTGCATCAGTGAATATCTGATTTAACTGTTTACTTATCCAGTATCTTATCAAGTGTACATAAAGCTTGAGCAATATCAATATTAAAAAAAAAAAAGAAACAATGTTTATTTATCAGTAGTATCAGAGATCGAAGTGTCCTTCTCAAGCCAGGGATGAAACCACTTTGCTGGTATCCATCTTGGTCCTATATATGTAATGACACAAGCATAACCCCTTCCCCCCATCAGCAAGTCCACAGGTCCTTCCCATGACCCTGACACAGGATTTTTAAAATGAACTTTTGGTCAGTGCTGTGACAATTCAGAATCTTGCTTCAAGCCTGAGTATTCAGTTAATGCTGGTGGGTCACTGTGACTACCTACTAATCATAGATGGTTCCTAACATAAACTGCTCTCAGTACTCTGTCTTGTGGGCTCAGTGCATCTTCTCCTGTTTTTTGTTTCTCAAGCAACCCTTTCAGTACCTGATGTGTTCTTTCAATTATGGCTTGTCCAGTAGAGTTACCTGGAATGCCTGTGCTAGGCCTCACTCCCCAAAGACCCAAGAAATCTTGGATTCCCTGGGCTGTATAACCTGACCCATTATCTGTTTTTATTTCCTGAGGCAAGCCCATTATGGTGAAACAGCCTCGCTAATGTCAAATAACAAAACGAGACCCTTCACTCATCATAGGAGTAACCCAAACCATGGCCGAAAAGGTATTTATGGTCACATGAAGGCATTTGAAGCCACCAAAATGGGCATAGATAGTCACATTAGTTTGCCATAATTCCAGAGGTCCTAGGCCGCAAGGATTAACCCCAGGACCCAACTCACCAATCATACCCTGACATTGTGGACAGGTTGAGACGATTCCTTGAGCATTCTGCAGCGATATTCCAAATTGTTTGTGTAACACCTTTGCACTTTGGTGCAAAAATTCGTGAGCCCTTCTGGCTTGGCTAAACTTATCAATACTGGGAGAAGCAGAGGCCCAAAGTGGTGCTACCAATTGGTCAGCCTTCTGGTTTCCCAAGGCTAGACTTCCCGTTAATCCAGAGTGACTCCGTATATGGGTGATGAAATAATCCTGGTTGCGAGAATTAACTGCCATAGCAGCACAGAGTTGCCACAACCAGCAGCTTTGAGTTTCTTTCAGTAATGATCATTCCATGCGCTCAACAACACCTACTGCATAAAGAGAATCAGAAACAATATTAACAGGATCATTTGGCTATTTCTCAAATACTTGGATAACTGTACGTAACTCAAGGACCTGCAAAGAATCTCCTGGTCCCTCAAGGATTTTACTGAGCCATTTGCCTTTATCTTGCCAAGTCTTTCCTGCTCTAGAAGTTTTTCGGCTGGCATCAGTGAAAACTGTGTGGCCTTCCACAAGTTGTTTTGATAACCAAGTTAATTCTTTGACCTGTTGATGTAAAAAAAAGAATTGATGAGGAGGAAAATGAATACTAATGAGACCTGGAAAATTCAACACTGCCCACTGTAAGATGTCTGAGTTCTGTCATGACCATTGAAAGTAATCCTTAGTAAATGGAAGAAGAATATTTTGAGGTTCCATTCCTGCAATTTCCAGTGTTCGTTTCTGTCCCTTGACCACAATTTTTGCTATAGCCTCCATTTGTGTAGTTACAGATTTACCCAGATTGAATGGCAATAACACACAGTCTAAGATCTTTAGTGGCTGTTTAGCTTGGCCATCCCACTGCATCAGTGTTGGATTGAAAGCCCCTCTGGACTCAGGCCCAGAGGAGAGTCAAGGCACAGGGTTTGAATTAAAACCTTTGGATAAGCTGAGATACATGAAGTCACACCAAAGTGAAATAGAAATATAGATCTCTAACTTTTAGTGTAACTGTTTGTTAAGTGCCTTAAACATTGAAAAGCTGCAGTAGAAACCTTAAACACAGTTCTTGCTGCCGCACAGTAAGAACAGAATTTCTCTATTTTAGACAAAATATAGATAGAGCTGTACTGTTCACATTTTTTAGACAGAATGTTCACATAAACAATAAGAGCTGATAGGAATTATGTACACATTTCTGTGTGGTGCCTATGTAATGCTTGTGTAAGGCCTACGACTGTCAGAGTTAGATCAGGATAGGTTAAGAGGAGAAAAACTAGAATCGTGTGTTAATCTTATTGGTCAATTGACAAATATGGTCCATACTTCTGTAAGAAAAGTTATTAATTTTAATTGTGATTAGAAGAAGAAGAAGAAGAAGAAAGAGAGAGCCCCCTGCTCTCTCTCTGCCTCTGCTGCTGCTGCTACTGCTTACTGTTTGGCCTTATCATGTATCCCCTTTGAACTCTGCCTTCAGAAAACTATGAGACTATGGAATAAAGAACTTTAGCAGTGCAGCAGCCTCCTCTACTTATTTGCCCTGGTCCGAAAGGAAGGGTACCCATCACAAACTCAACACATACGTATAGCCATCACGTTTTTCTTTATTCTGCATGGTCATGGACAATGGCAAAGTAGGAGATCAACAATCTGCAAAGGAATTATCCAATTTTGTAGCAATTGGAGTAAGAGCCTTCTGTTGTTTTTCAGTCAGCTTGCACAGCAAATTGGCCTGACTTCCCTTTTTCAAAAATGGCATTAGGGGCTCAAGATCTTCATTAGTTATGCCACAGGTACTGCAAATCCACTATATGTCCCCAATTAATTTTTGAGCATCTGTCGAAGTCCAAATTGCTGTGCAAATTGTTAATTTCTGAGGCTGAATTTGGGCTTCAGTGATAAACATCGCCACATATTTCCATGGGGCCTCTTGTTGGACTTTTTCAGGGGCAATTTGAAGGCCTGCCTCTTGCAATTGCTGCTGTAAGGCAGGTAGCAGGTTTGCATTCCCTTGCTATCAGAATGTCATCCATGTAATGATAGATAAGATACTGTTGGTACCGTTTTCTCCATGGGGCTAGCACCCAGGCAACATACAGTTGGCACATCATGGGAGAATTTCGCATCCCTTGTGGCAACACAACCCATTGATACCTCTTTGCTGGCTCTGCCTTGTTAATAGATGGCACTGAGAAGGCAAACTTCTATCATCCTTGTGCAGAGGAATTGTAAAAAACCAATCTTTTAAGTCGATAACTAACAGTTGTCAATTAATAGGTAATGTTGATAGAGACGGTAGGCCCAGCTGCAGGGGTCCCATTTCCTCCTTACAGAAGTAATGGTTCGAAGGTCATGTAATAATCTCCATGTCCCTGATTTCTTAGGGATTGTAAAAATGGGCATATTCCAGGGGCTTGTAGAAGGAATGGTATGTCCCCTTTGTTGTGGTGGTCCGGCCCACTGGTGGGCTGAGTGACAGCCAGTGGGCAGATTTTCCCGCCTGGGACTCTGACCCTGAGTTCAGGCCCAAGGGTAAGGCCATGGTATAAGATCACCTCCCACTGGATGTCATCCCTGCGGCATCTCCTCCACTCCTAGACTCTTCCTTGGTTCCTTGATTGTCATTGGTGCCTTTATGTATTATTATTCATAAAATTAATTTACTATGTATTAATTTCTAGATAGTTCTCTGTTATTCAATTCAAGATTGGTTTGTTCACCTAAGTTCCTCCCCTGCTTTCCCCCTATTGGCTGTATGTCACCACCCTTCATCCCCCTATTGGTTTATTCCCTATGTACCTCCCCCACTTGATTATGTAGAAAATGGAGTGCACAGAAGCACATTTGCCTTTCCTTGGTGCTTCTCTCTTCGGCTTTGGACCCTGTTGGTGTTCTGCTCCTTCAGGTAAAATAAAGCCAGATTGCTAGCACCAGAAAAAAAGTCCCTGACTCCTTTTGCTGTTGTCCCTGTTGCCTAGCAACAGCTTTGCCAGAGCCTGCTCATTGCAAGCCGCTGCAGGAGCTTACATCAGCAGACAAGGGGTTCACTTTGTCCTGTTGCCGGAGGCACCAAACAACTTGTCGTCTGCCAGGCCACTGGGTGGCCAGCAGCAACGACATTACCCCTTTTTAATTGATCCTCAACCAATTTTTCAACATGGGCAAGCTTTTCTTTAGACAGTGGCCATTGGTCGATCCATATTGGCGTTTCTGTTAACCATTTTAACTTTAGGATTGGCTGCCCTTCAATAGGCACAGCTAAAAACCATCATTGGTGAGACAGTAACCCATCTAGCTCAGTGCATCCCGTCCTAACAGCCAGGTTGTTGTATTCATCGTGTAGAGCTTCATCTGTGCACAAACATGTGCTTCTCCCTCAATCCACACTGTTAAGATGGTTTTACTAATTTGAGTCATTCGCATGCCCTCCACCCCCATAACGGGTGTTTCCAGAGTCTTCAGAGGCCATGCTGCAGGCCACGCAAATGAGGGAACAATGGTGACATCTGACCCTGTGTTCAGCAATGCGACTGTTGGCACGGTTCGGTTCCTCCATTGGGGTACTGAAAAATAATGGGTTTAATTGGTTTATCTTTTGACAATAGCAATGTTAACATTACCTCAGGAGTTCCCATCAACCCAAAACCTCCATCCCCCCTCTGCATGACCCCTTGTCTACGGACCTGGCCTTTAAAGGGAATTAATTGTGCCAATGGGGTACCATTATGAATATGGATAGGTTGTCTTAGTGTTTGTACCATTATCCCAATACTGGCTAAGTAATCTGCATCAATTAGTCCAGGTAAGACAAAAATGCCTTGCTTTGATGTGGATGATCTCCCTATCAGCAGGGCACTAAGTCCATACCCCCAAGGCCAGTTATCATTGATGTAATGATCTGTACATCAGTGTTTTGCAGGGTTATTTCTATTGCTGTTGCCAATTCCACGCTGGCACTTTCTGCTGTTGCTGAGTTGAGGACATCCAGGCAGCCACCTGATTATGGGGGAACGTTTGTGTCATTGCACGACCCCCTTGCACGGTCCACCCATCGTTTTTTAATAGCGTTCCATCTTTCTTGTATTTTGATTTACATTCACTGGTCTTATGTCCAAATTTCTCACATCTGCCGCAATTTCCTGGGCAACCAGTAGATGTCACTGTTGCCTTATTTTCTTTTGTGGCTCTCATTCGGCACTGTGCTTTATAATGGCCAGATTCGCCGCAGTTAAAACATTTCTGGCTAGAATCACCTTTTCTGTGTTGTATCAGGGGCTTTAAGGAGCCTGTCATTGCTTCTGCTAGGTAAACGGCTTTTTTTCCTCGGAAGTTCCAGAGGAAAAACAAGCTTCCACCATATCCACCAAAGTGGCAGTTCAAGGCAAGGCTTGCAAAATCCTCTTACAAGTAGGGTTAGCATTTTCTACAGCCATTTGCATTCCCAAGGCAATTTTTACATCTGGACACATTCCCAGAACTCAATCAAATGCACTTTTAAGGCGACTTATAAAACTCATTAAAGTCTCCTTTGCCTCTTGCTAAATAGTTGTATAGGTTGGTGATGGAAGTCCCATGTCTGGGACAGCACAGAATGCCTCTCATGCTAGCTGCTGAGACTGCTGCAAAACTGATGTATGTAAACGCGCCTGAGCTTGCATGCCAGTAAAGGCCCCTTTCCCGAGCATCAGGAGTGTCTGTCGCTGTGCAACATGGAAGAACTACACAAACCAGATCCATAAAAACAGAAGGCAGAGAGCCGAGATTTATTATTTTTCACTGTTTTTATAAGGTAGTTCGCAAGGTGTTTTATGTGTCACAAGGTCATTGGTTCTTCGGGCGAGCCACCCCCTTGAGGAGCCGGCCAAAGTGCTGAGCACGTAGCAGACAGTTGTTTTCCTAACCAAAATGCAAACTATCAGAGAGAGTTTACAAAACTGTACCATTGTTTTACTTTGCATGCATGGGAAAGAAAGATTTCTCACAGAACCTTTAGAGAACTGAAGGATTTCTCTGTGAAACACGCTAGCAGCGTCACTGTGACAAACTGCCGAGGGTCCCCCTGAGGGAGCTCAAGATTTTCAACTACGGCAATATCTTTATGCCTCTCCTAGTCCACTTGCCATGTCTCCATGCAGGTTTTAGAAAAAATTCTGCCAGCTTTCTGCAATCAAACGGAGTCATCAAGCCACTAGTAAAAATATGATCCAACAAGGTTTGAAAGTACATGTTGGTTAGACCATACTGCATAACGGCCTTTTGTCCCTCTCGGACAAGCTTCCAATCCAGCCCCACCCACTGATGTTGGTTTGGGTTACCAGGGGCAGCAATTACTGGGAACGATTGTGGAATAAACTCTCCCTCCGATATAATTCCTTGCCACTGCCGGGTAGGATTTTCGGGCACAGAGCAGCTTGGGGAGCCACGATTAGGACTTCCCTTTCTCCGCTCTGGGCTTCAAGCTAGGGAATCAATCATTCTTTGCATTCCCTGGTTCCAATCTAACTTTTGTCCCGGTGGGAATTCCCCCTCTTTTCCTTCTCGCTCCTGCTGTCTTCCCCCCCTCTCTGTTCAGCAAGCTGTTTCCTTGGCAGGAGTCACAGGGCAACTGGTTTCTCCACTCGGATCTCCCCGCCCCGTGGAGCCGGGCCTTGTGATCCCCGCTGCCAACACGATCCCACAGCTCAGCATTGTGACACACAGATTTGGCATTTGATACAGGATTCTTTCTCCCTTCTGCTGGCAGCAGTGGTTTCTTTTTTTCTTTCTCTTTCTCCTGCCCCCTTTGCATTTCCTCTTCAAAGCATTGAGAACATTCTGCCTTTGAATACCCCTCGTTTGCATTTGAATCCTCGCTCTGGCTAAGCCATGTGAGTCAGGTGGTGAGGGGGGTAGTGGGGGATAGACGTGCCCTCCTAATGCTGTTGTTAACTCTTCAGGGGGTACCACTGGACATTTTGCAGACAACTCTGGTGGCTGCAGAGAGGGTAACTCATCTACCTCCATTTTCTCTGGTTCTAGTGTGTGAGTTGTGGCACCTGCACCTCCGTCTCTTGGGGTGCGGAAGGTAAGGACAGTATAACTGGGTCCACTCCCCCAAAGAATTCCCGTGCATGCACTGAAAGGCAGTCGCGGGCCCACCTGGCTCCGGACAGGCTGCCACCTCTGCCTCAGCTGTTTTTTCCATCTCTATTTGCCTTAGCGCTGTTAATATCACCTTCCAAAGCATACTAAGTCCCTTAGTCCCTTTTAATCCATTGCTTATGGCGTCCCAGAGAGCAATTCCCAGCCTTTCCCACTCCAGAGTGCACTTTGGTGAGTGGGATAATATCCTCTCTCCCGACCCCATCTTAGCAATTTTTTCAAGACCTCCGGGTCATACTTAATATCTCTCATGAAGACAATATGCCGGAGGACCCTGAAAGTGGCCTGTTCTATTTTTGACAGTCCCTTTGCCATCCTCCAGCCCCTGGCCGCTCACCTCCGTGGGTGTTCCACTGCAGTGTATGTTTTCCAGAGTTCTTTTCCCAGGAGCTTTCTTCTACCCCCAAACTCCAACAGAGTCATCCTCCAACTCCTCCCTCTGCGGTCCAGCCATGGCGAGCTCCGACCAGGGCCTCCCGCCTTTTCACTCCACCGAACCCCCTTCAGGATCTAAAGGGATCCGGTCTGTTTCATTACTGAATGTTTTATCACATCAGTGGCACCAGCATGCAGGAGTACAGGACCCTTGAACAATGAATCGTTAAGATTTTGCAAACAACATTTATTATTTACATTACACTAATGCATTTTTGCAGCTGTTGTTCACGTGATCACGCACAATCTGATTGGATCCTCTATACTGTCCACACAGCCTGTATGCACCTTTCAGAAAACCTGATTGGTTCTAGTCCAGGATGGTACAGTCCTTTATGTACTTTCTTGCTGTCTTGTTATTCCATTTTCCAGTGTCTTCTCTCCCAGTTCAGCACAGCTTACATTCCCATATCCTTGACGAATTCTTGAGGTCTCTGATAAGGCTAACTGAAGATAACTTGGCTGGGGCACCCTGACAGGATTTGAGTGCCTTACAACACTGCGGTGGTGTTCTGCGTATAAGAGGAAGCTACCCACCTCCGTCCACAGGCGATGTGAAGGGTGGTGAATAGACAATTGTCCTGAAAAGTCTGCAAGTGCAATCCAAAAGGTAGTGTCCTCAGACAACAATCATGACAACCTTTCTTTTTTTGCAGGTACATAGATTACATGGGGATCATGGCCACTGAGCATCTGCAGCCTCTCACTGCCTTTCATGATTAGCTGCACAAACATGTCACAGATAGTCCATACAGTTTTCATTGCCGTGTGAGGTAAAAATAGCCACTCCAGCACATACAAGGGAACACCGTCATCAGGAAACCACTGAAACAAGACAGCAAAGAGTTGAAATTTGCTACCCACTGTAGCAAGACAAACAGGTTCATCAGGGTCCCATCTCCAGCCCTGACGACTTTCCAGAGCCTGAGTACAACGCTCTAGGGCTTTCTTAGCCTCAGGAGTCAGCTGTCGGGGAGAAATGAGATTAGGATCACCCCTAAGTTAAGCAAACGGGGTGCAAAAGCTCTGTGGATAACCCTAGAATGGGACGTAAGCCATTCAAGGAACGTAACAATTTCTGCAAATCATTCAAGGTCAGGTTATCCTTAACAGAAAGGTTTACAGGCTGAGATAGTCTGCTGAGTAATTTTCCACCCTAGGTTATGCCTAGAGGCCCGCTGCTGCACTTTCTCAGGTGCAATGACCAAGCCAGCTGCTTGAACTGCCTGAACAACAGCCACCTAGTATGGAACACAGAACAGAAGGATCTGTAGCTGCAAGTAAAATTCCATCCATGTAGTGGTACACGGTCGCTTCAGGAAATAGGCGGTGGACAGGTTGCAGAGTAGTAAGGTCCACCACTCTCTGGCTGTTCGGCTGTTGCACATGCCTTCTGGCAAAACTGTCCAGTGATACCTTTTCATTGGCTCTGCATGGTTCAGGGTGGGGCACTGAAAAAGCAAAACGAGGTTCATCATCAGGGTGTAAGGGAATGGTAAAAATGCAGTCTTTTAAGTCTATGACAACAAGGGGCCAATCGAGTGGTATCACTGCAGGAGAAGGAAGTCCAGGTTGCAAGGCACCCATGGGTTCAATGACTGCATTTACCATACGCCAGTCATACAACAGTCCCCATTTAACACTTTTCTTGGGAATGCAGAATACAGGAGTGTTCCAAGAGCTAGAGGATGGCTGTATGTGTCCAAGAGACAGCTGTTCACCTACAAGCTGCTGTAGGTTCTGTAGCCATTCCTGACGTTGGGGCCATTGAGACAGGGTTATCAGTCCTCCACATGAGCTTACATATATACAGTACTTGTGTTTGGAATGGCTGTTCAATGGCCCTTACAAAAAAGGTTTGACAAGAGTCAGTGTTTATGCTCACAGTAGTTCCAAACTGTCCCAGGACATGACATCCCCACAATGTACACAGCACTAGAGCAATGAATGGTGCAATGCGGGCAGTCTGCCCATCAGGGCCATGAACAAGGCAAAGGTGGGCACACTGGCGAGGGTGTCAAAGCCCTCCTACCGCAATCAGGGTCAAGGCAGGGTCAACTGTGGGCCAATCACTAAGCCAGTTGCTGGCTTTGATAATGGAAACATCAGCCCCCGTATCAAGAAGTCATTTGAATTCCTTACCATCAATCGTGCATGGTTGGCTGAGCTGCTGTGACAGCACTTGCCCAGAGAATTTGAGGCTGGCCAGTACGTCCAAAGCCTGCAGTACCGTGCTTAACTTTTCCATCTGGGGTTGTGCTGCAGAATGGAACAAGCTGTGTGAGTTGCTGGCCTGTGGGTATAAAGCAAGGTGGCACGGGTGTCCAGAGCATAATCTACATTTCACCTTCATAGTTGGAGTCAATGACACCAGGTAACACAAAGAGCCCTAGCTTAGTGGTAGAAGAACGTCTGATTAGTAAAACATGCATATTATTGCCAATAGGTCCCCATACCCCTGTAGGGACTAAATGAACCGAGGTGGTCTCCGTAGTTACTGGCTGGCTGGAGGCCAGGTCCAGTCGGGCACTTCTGGAGGTTTGCTGGGACGAGCTGGCTTTCCAGATGCTGTGCTTCACATTTGTTTGTTTCTGAGGGGCATGCAAATTCTCCCCCCACACGCAGTTTCCCAAGACCACAGGTTTATGGTCCACAACACAGCGAGAACGGCAATCTTTAGCCCAATGGAACCCCTTTTTGCACAGGGGACAGTTAGTGGTAGGGGCATTAGTGGAAGGAGATTGACCTCTTGGTTACTGCAGAGGGCAATTGTTTTTCAGGTGATCAAGGGACCCACAATGATGGCGACGACTGCCATGTGCTTTCTGCAACCGAGCTGCATAAGCTGCAGTGGGGGGGTTAGTGCTATGGGATGGAATGGTCACATTTTGGCAAGCTCTAACCATCTCCACTATATCACAAGTATGGCGATTACTAATAGATAAGAGGGATTTTTTACAGTCAGAATTCATGTTCTCATACTGTAAGAGACAGCACAAAAAGCCCTCATCTGCCTCACGATTGATCGAGGACAGAGATTGAAAACCCAAAACCCCCTCAAAGGGAAAAAAGGACTTTTGCACAAGTCCAGGCTAGGCCGAGGTGGGATGTCTGCCAAGTGCAGGTGTGCTCAAACTGGTACACGCTCCTGAAAAAATTAGTGGAGGTCATGGTAGGCTGTGTCAGTCCTGTTACCAAGGCAGCAAGAACTGTGCAGAATTATCTGTCCTGCATACCTGTTCTGTACCATTACTACAAGACAATGAGCCCTATTCCCCCACCTCTTGGCCAACTGCCCCTCACTTTTGAAAAGAGTGCCTCACCTCTTAGCTAACTGACCCCCACTCTTGGAAAGGCTAGAGTCTCTCTGTAAAGACCTCTATGAGATCTCCCCACGGGAGAAGATGGATCTATTGGCAGAAGTCCACGAGGATCTTGTCTCCCATTGGTAGCTATTAACCCCTCCTCCCCCACCATGTTTCTTTATATCTCTCCCTCCTCTGTTGCATAACCGTGTTGTTGGCACTCAATAAAAGTGCTTTGTTTTGGTTGAAACTTAAGTCCCCATTTGTGTTTCTTTTGCACTCTGAGATTGGTTAACGAACCATCACGACCCCCACTTGTGTCAGCGGATGGTGACATTAAATGGGCATCATGGATACAGGATTCTTACAGACAGAAGGGGTTACAAAGTTTCTGTGTAGTCTGTAATAGGGGAAGGACGTTTTGCTCCAGCCGCACCTAGCCCGACACCCTGAAAGGGTGAGTGGTGTCTAGAATGCAAGGGGGGTGACTTGAATTTCCCACACACTGCACATGCCTAGGTGAAAGCACCCCATACTCAGTTGATGGCTCTGTCTTCAGAAATTCACAAAAGGATCTCTTAGTGCAAAAGGGGGAGTGTTGTTTTTGATGTCTGTGTATGAATTTGGTCTGCTTGGTGTAGTGAAGAGACAACCATTAGTAACTAAGGAGTACCTCCCAGGCAGATTTTTGGTTTCTTCACCCACTCAGGGAAGTGAAGGGAGACACAGCCCAGTTCTGGGTGTTGTGGTGTGTAATTAAGTTTTACCTCCCTGTAGCGGTTTTTGTCCTTTCCCGACACGACTTCAAGCCCTAGTGCAAAAGATAAAGCTGCATTTTATGCTCTACTAGCAGAACACAATGTCAGACCCTCTCCCGGAGGGGAAGAATGAGCACTAAATAACTAGTTTAATTTAGAGAGTGTAACTGATAGAGTATGTTCTTTATAACATGAGGAAAATTTTAAATTTGGCTGTAACAAGACCATAATCTGCTCTGTCTTAGGAGCATGTCTTACAGCAGCTATAGATCACCGCTTTAAGCAGTGTAGTGAGAAGAAAGCAATTATTGACTCTCTCCAAAACCTAGTGGAAATTTTGCAGAAACAATTAGATAAAGAAAGACATGGGAATCACTTGCTTTGAGCTGCTTTGAGAGAGGAATATTTTAAGAATTCAGGGAATGCTGACTCACCAAAGGAGACAGAGGAAAAGGAAACAATTTACCTCCAGGAAGAATTAGCACTGGTGAAAAATTGTGGGGAAAACTGCTGCTCTCGTATGAGGTCTTTAATTAAAACAGAATACTATTATATCAGTGATGAGGATTTTGACCTGCATATCACCACTAAACAAAAATAGCAGCTGTAGGTCCTGTAGAAAGACTGGATAGACCTGTTCAACCTAGTGAACCTCTCCTCCCTCAGAACCTGGGCAGTGAGCCAAATCAACCTTTCCCTCAGAATCTGGGCAAGGAACCAAAACAGGTCCTTTCCTCAGTTATTCCCTCCGAAAAAATCAAAAAACCTTCCCAAGAGGTAAAATTTTTGGGAATTTGGTAGAAGGGAGGTACATGCATCCCACTTGATACCCTAACCTCTTTAGACCAGATTAAAATGCCTGAATCCAGGAAAGATCTCCAACATGCTTCAGGACTATTAGTGTTTTGGAGAAAACACATCCCAGATTTTTTCTTAATTGACAGACCCCTTTATAACTTGCTGAGAAAACGGGTAAAATGGGAACGGACTGCTTCTCAGGAAGAAGCAGTTGTTAATTTTTGAAGCAACAGCCCACCAAGTCCTGGGCCCTATCCATCCTACAGATCCTTTTCAGGTGGAATGGGAGTTTGTCTCCCCAGAGTTGTCAGTACACATATGGCAGCACGGCCCTGAGGGTGCAATGAGTCCTGTTGGTTTTTATTCCTGTGGCTTCAAAGATGCTGAAAAAAGATACACTATGTGGGAAAAGGGATTGTTTGTGATTAGTTTAACTCTCATAGAAGTGGAGAAGATTACATGACAACAACCAATTATTTTGAGAGGTCCTTTTAATGTTATTGAGGCTGTCTCTTCCAGGACCCCCGACCTGTGACGGTGTGGCCCAGAGGGGCTCAGTTAACGCCTTCTCAATAACTGAAGGAGCTGTAAAAAATCTGAAAATACAATAAACTGAAGGCTTGGGTAGCAGCCAAGACAAACCTGCCTCAGTTATTAAAGTATGGGAAGCTGTGAAAGGTGTGAATGATAGATGGGGGGTAAATGGTTGTCCCAAAATCACAGCCTATTGTCCAACAGCTCCAAGTATAATCCCCTCACTACACGGACCAAGTGATTCTAAGAACCCAGGACACTACCCTGGACAACCTACTGTAGGGGAAGTACCACTAGTGCTAAAACTCCCTCCAAATAAATATGCATGGGTAGCCTCTGATGCCCTAGGGAGAAAGAGCATCGGATACATACACGCTGGATAATTCCATCATTTTAATTTTCTGCCTCTTGGCGGCAGACTGTTGTGTTTACTTTTCACAGGGGAACTCCGAGGGACACGAAGACCACATAAACCATGATACGATGTAAATTAATTGCCGAACTTTTTACCGAACCTGTACACAGCTATAGCATTGGACCTCACGGCCGTGTTTCATTCTGTGAAGTTCAAAATAGGGATTGTTGGCCAAACTTAACTTCTGTGCAATTTTCCCATAAAGTTATGTGTGGTAAAAACAATACAGAACCCTGGGGCGAACTCGAAACTCATGTTGTAGCACCTACCACCCAACCACCGGTTATGGTAAGCTCATGAATTTTTGAAATTGGACTATACATAATCAGAAAAACAGGTCAACAACAAATATTGTTTAATCTGGTATAGTCTTTTAAGTCAAATTGCTGATGCAAAACAATGTCTCAGAAATTCAGCCAGCTTGTTCACCTTTTCTGTGAACTTTCTTCGAAGGGGAACAACCTAGTTACAAAAGCAGAACCCTTCTAAGAAACGAATGCAAAGAGACGTAACCGGTGCTGTGGGAACAGGATTGGGAATTCTGAATAGCATTGATTGAGAAATATTAATGAATAAATTGGCTGCCATGACTAGAGTTTTGACAAAATTACAACAACCACTGCAGTCATCATTATCAGCCTTGGGAACTCATCAGTGGTTGTTATCCAACATATTACCAAATTGGGAAAAGGTAAATCTGAATGACCATAAATTGATAATTGATGCACTCGGTGCTACACAAAACAACATCTCTTTGGCTCTCAGCTGCATCCAGGCTCAATTGTGGATGCAGTCAGTTGCTACCTCAATTATAAGAGAAGGCGAAGAAGGCATTTTTCCTACTGAANAAAACAACATCTCTTTGGCTCTCAGCTGCATCCAGGCTCAATTGTGGATGCAGTCAGTTGCTACCTCAATTATAAGAGAAGGCGAAGAAGGCATTTTTCCTACTGAAATTCGGAAAATAATCTGGGACAGTGCCACTGATTTTGAAAGAGGATTCCAATCCTGGTGGAATTTAGTGAATTTTACCTATAATCCTATCACAAACACAGCCACAGCCTTTGTACTGACCATATGTAATGCTTTGGTGCATTCAATATTCCCTATCATTGCATTAGGGCTAAATCATGATGGAGCTATTCTCTATCCTTTTGAGCATAGGGAATGGGCCTGTCAAATTGATAAGAAATGGCAAACTGTTAATTTGTAAACTTGTATTGTCCGAGAACAACAAGGGTTCATCAGTGAAAGTAATGTAATTAGAGCTCAAAACATTTGTTTAGACACAGAGCAAAATATTTTTCATTTTGAAATTCATCCTAAGGAGAATCCTGAAACAGTGCTTGTGCATATAGGCAATGGATGTGCATGCTTAAGAACTGCTTGTGATAGTGTATTCATAGAAAATTTAGTAGTGGATACTAAAAATCATTCAAATTTTTGTGTTTTTAACTTTACTAAAATCACAGGATGTGATTTCTCTTATTTAGCTCCAGTTACTTCTTATTACCTTTTACAATCCAGTTACACCTTAATTCACCAACTTTTGCCTACACCCACTGGGATGAACCTTACTTTGGTAAAGCAATTGTTGCTTCACCAGGATTTAATCAAAATTTTGGAAAAGATCAAGAAAAACGCACAGAACCTTGGTAACTGTTCATCACAATGTAAAAGAAATACATTGTATTTTGGAAAGAGTAAGAAAAGACCACCCTTTTTGGGTGGTCACCTACTGCTACATGTGTCCTGAATAAATTGTGTCATCCCATCACTGTTCTCTTAATTTTGGTTTTGATTAGTTTTGTTTTATCAGCAATTTTTCATATCATGAATTGGAAAATGATGAAACGATTACCTCTATAACGAATGTACATAATTTGGTCGATACCCCATTCACCGTGGACACCACTAAAATTATTGACACAAGACGGACTACATGAGTATTAAAATAAAATAAGATGTGATAAGAAATTAGATGTGTATTCTAAGATGGGATAAGAAATTTAATGTGTATTTTAATCGAAATTAAAATTTTAATTGAAATTATTCCTTTTTTGTTTCTTTCCTTATTCCCTTTCCTTTTCTTCTTTTCTCTTTTCTGTCTCTGTTTTCTGGGTTATGCTACCAACATTGGCGGGTCGTGAAGATTTCACATCAACACTGTGGAATCATGCTGAGCACTCTTGACGACGATCGTGAGCCACGGGGTGGTGTAAAAGATGGTACAAAAATCCCTTATCTGTCTCACAATCATCGAGGACAGAGACTGGAAACCCTTAAAACCCCCAGGGGAAAAGGGGTACAGGAGTCCTTACCAGACCGAGGTGGAATGTCTGCCAAGTGTCTGCAGGTGTGCACGCTGAACAGCGTGCTGGTGCTGTTCCTTGCTGTCCGGGCGGGAAGGGCTGCACTAGAGTGAAAAGGAATGTCCCGTGCAGCTGTCCTGCACCAATACCCCAAAGACAATGGGTCTTATTCCCCCACCTCTTGGCTTAGCTGCCCCTCGTTTTTGAACAGATTTCCTCACCTCTTGGCCAGCTGCATCCCCATTTTCGAAAAGACTATACAGGGACTTTCTGAGAAGTGACCCTTATGAGATTTCCCCACAGAAGAAGATGGATCTATTGGCAGGACCACAAGGATCTCGTCTCGCTGTTGTTAGCAATTAACCACCCCCCCTTTTTCTCTCTATATTTTGTTTCTTATATCTTTCTCTCCTCTATTGTATAATCATGTTGTTGGCACTCAATAGAAGTGCACTGTTTTGAAGCTAAAATCCCCATTTGTGTTTCTTTTGCTCTCTGAGATCGGGTAACAAACCAGCATGACCCCCGTTTGTTTTAGCGGATTGTAACACATACCCAAGTTGCTACAACAGGTTTTATTGTGTGTCTTCATCATCCACCTGTAGGGCCAGTGCGCCTGGAGTCTATCAATGAAAACCATTTAAGGCTCGCTTGGCCCCTGCTCAACTTTGGTATAAGAAATGATAGCAGCTTTGTCTGTCATTGGAACCTGATGCAGCATTGCAATAGAAAGATGGGCAATGCGGTCATAAACATCACGTGGATAGTCTGTCTAGGTTCTGGCATTCTCAAAACACACCTTCACCGGTTAACTGAACCGCAAGGACAGAGGGATTCTTCTGCTGTAGATGCCCTGCCTGAGACAGGCAAGACGAGCAGTAGTCTGAGAACCAGACAAGATATTGGGTCATCGTGAGGACCATTCTCATATTTTTCTAGTCAGCAGGAGTGAGAATATAGAACTTAATGTCTGTAGACATATGAGTTGCTCAGAAGTTGCACCCACGTCTTGTGCCAGCCTGCGCAAATCCTTCAGGACAGAGTATTCTATATCTTTATAGAATGGAGGCCTGGCTTCTTCGTAGACAACTGGGCATGCAGTTAGATATGGGGGGACCCTGTCCCAATGCTGTGTAGGGTACAGTTGCTGTACCACCTGGGCATTACAAGATGCCATGTCTGAAGAGCTATTCAAAGTAACAGTCTCCAGAGGGACAGCGGAGCTGGCCTGCAGCTCCTTGTGTAGCCTAGGCAGGGTAGGGGGGGTGGCAGCTTGGCCCCGGGGCCCACATGGGGGTGGGGTAGCTGCTACATTCCAGAGGCCCTGCGAGGTTGGGGGACTAGTCAAAGAGGCCTTGATATTCACCATGGCTGCAGGGATATCTGCATCCTAGGCCAGGAGGCTACAGTCAACTGCAGCGGGTGGCAGAAGTGAAGCAGGTGTGGAAGGGGCATGTGACGCAGCCGTAGGGGTGTTATGTGCCAAGAGGGCAGGTGGCAAAAGAGAAGACACCGCGGGAAAATCCATGGGCGGCGCGGAGTCTGTAGGAGAGGTGGGTGGCGCAGAGGCAGGTCTGGAGGGCCAGGCAGTATGGAGGCCGTGGGAGGACTGGGCAGCACAGAGGTGGGGTTGGGCGGGGGTGGAGAGGGTGGGTGGTAAGGGAGCTCTAGGACCCAGGGTAGGTGGTGAGGGAGCTCTAGGACCCAGGGTGGGCAGTGAGGGAGCTGTAGGACCAGGGGAAACTGGAATGCAGGGGAGCTGTTATGCAGGAATGTATCTCCCTGGGAGACAGGTGTTGAAGAGGGCAGCTGTGCAGGGGGAGAGACAGATTCCCAGGAGAGCGGGTCAGCCAAACCTGTGTTAGCTTCTGTAAGAGCTGACATGATGATCCCCCAAGCTGCGAGATGCCTTGATGCACAGACATCACCCACACTCACGAGATGGAACAGTTTTTTTCCCAACTATCTGCCAAGCACCGAGGTGACAAATGCTGGCTAGTGGGAGATCTTTGATATGCACAGAAAGCCAATCTAGGAAAGAAAGCAATTAGCATCAGAAAGGTCTCTGTTCTGCCTCTATAAAAGCTGCCGCATTGTCTCTAGGGTTTGTTTCTGCTCAGGGAACAGCTTAGTACCCATTATCAGTCACAGCTTGCCTCAAAGTGTAGAATGTGCATGCTGAAGTGTGGTAAGGTGAAGCTGAGAGCCCTCTCGAGTCTTCTAAGCGTGCTGCCTGAGTTTGCCGCTGGAGCTTGCTGCTGGAGTTCATCGTAGGGATGCGCTGCCTAGAGCCGCCACTGGAGTCCTTTGCATGGGCTTGGGCGCTGCCTGGGGATGCTGTGGGGAGTCCACAGGAAGCAATGTAGGTTGCGGGCAGGGGCCGCTCCTGGGGCCCAGGGGCTTTGGTCCTGGGTGAGGTCCAGTCTTCCTTGTAGGGTAGTTTGCCGCCTTTGGGCGCTAAAGGTAATGCTATGGAGCAGGTGCAAAGGAGGAACTTTATTTACAAATAACCTGGCCTTTTTATGCTGTTAGTTGGTTGTTAGTTTACATAGTTTTAAGGCACAACAACCCAAATTTAACCAACTGCCATACACCACAGTGCAGGCATGAGGCATTCACACAGCATGCCTCACTTCCTCTATTCTAGCTGAGTCATTCTCCCACAGTCCATTTCTACTTAGGCTAAGTAACAGGCCAGAGCCATGATTTTACCAGGCCTTAAAGCTTTACCTATTGGTCACAATTTTTAAATCTTGAAATGTAAGGTGCAGTGCAAATGTTATTACTTCTTCATTTCTCATTGACACTATAAGGTTTTATGGGGAATGTAGTTAGAAAATAGAGATCTGGTTGAATCTAGGGCTTACCTAAAGGCTCAGGACCTTCTATTCCCATTCTTGGAAATGCATGCTTTAGCTTCCTAATTCAGTTTTGGAGATTGTTTCCTCATTACCTTAACAGCTGATTGACATGTGTTTTCACTTGCCCAACTCACTTTCATTTTAGCATGAGGTGTGTGTAGTCTATTTTATTTGATTACCCTGGAGGCTAAGATCTGCTTGACTTTTGACTTTCATATGGCTTTGTTTGGTATACAGGAAAATTGAGCTCAGTCCAGTGAGTCACCAGTAAAGGCCATTAAATTTTGGCCATCCCCTGCCAGTGAAGGCTGTTTAATTTTGTGTGATGTTGAGGTTTTGTGTAACCCTTCGGCCAGCCACCAGCTTCATGCTGAAACAAACATTGGCAGCATAACAGCACTCCCACTATTTCTGTGTTCCACAGCTGCTTTGAAAGAAGAGGACTAAGCCTAGCAAAGAAGTGGCAGCTCTCCCCATCTGGCAGTGGAGAAAGAGGATTCTCCTGCAGCGCTTAGTGGCAGTTTGGAGGCAACAGTCTCTCCTTCAATCATGTGGTGATGACAAAACAATAGAGGGGAGAGTCAGGCAGTGCCTGCACTCAACAGAAATATGTAAAGAATCACAGAGTCAGAATCACAGACTCGTGTGGGTTGGAACAGACCTTCAAGATCATCCTGTTCCTCCCCTTGCCACGGGCAGGGACACCTTCTATTAGAGCAGGCTGCTCCAAACCCCATCCCACCTGGCCTTGAACACTTCCAGGGGTGGGGCAGCCACAGCTGCTTTGGGCAATCTGTTCCAAGGCCTCAAGACCCTCACAGGGAAGAAATTCTTCCTAATAACTAATCTAAACCTACTCTCTATCAGTTTGAAGCCATTCCCCCTTGTCCTGTCACTCCACTTCCTGATGCAGTGTCCCTCTCCAGCTTCTTCGTAGGCCTTCAGATACGGGAAGGTGCTGTGATGTCTCCACACAACCTTCTCCAGACAAAGTCCATCAGTCCACAGCTCTTGCTCAGTATTCTCTCTTTCTCTGCTGCCTGGCTGTTGCTCAAACCCTGTCTCCTAGTCCCTTCAGACTTATTTCTCCAGAGTTTCATATTTTTTTTTCTTTGAGTTCCATATACCAGAGTAAATCCATGAGAGGAAAAAAAGTAATCTTACAGTTGATACTTGCCATCACCTTGCCTGTTTAACCCACAGGTTATTTAGGTTACAAATGTTCTGTGCCAAGTACTTTGCACTGCAAGGCTCTGTCCCTGAGTGCTTGTTAGGCATTGCTGTCCTAATGTTCATTGAAAACTTTATGCCAGCTGAGGATGTAGTTATTAGCACTAATTGGTGTAACTGGGCTTACTTCACGTGATGCAATCAACAGTCTCCAGAGTTTAAGAATCACTTTATTTGTAACACTTTATGCAACATCTTTGTACAACCTCTCACATCTGCCTGAGGCATTTGCAATGTCATCAAAAAGCCACCTCTAACTTTTGATCACCCTAATGATGCACTATGAGTTCCAGCAAAGAAATTTGGTTTTTTAAAACAGGTTTCAGAATAATGCTACCTTTCACGGTACCGACTATTTAAAAATATTACTTTGCAACAACAAATATTCCTAGAACAGCAATATGTGAACTGAGAGTAATGTTTTGCATAGTGGGACAAGTCATTTCAAGTCTGCCCCATCTTGCCAAAAAATAACAAAGTTAAATGAAATTGACAATATGGAAGTGACAGCACTCTTCACTCGCTAAATGCTCTTTTCCTAGCCCCAAATGCCCTCTCTCACAAGCTATGAAGTCCTCAGCAAGTCACATTTCATCTTAAACATGGAAAAAGAGATTCAGAGACATGGAGGCTGGTCCTTTTAAAGCACTAATGAGAGACAAAGTGTTAGCATAAATGAATGGGACAAGCCCAGTATTTCACAAGGACTTCTGAAGAATGGATACACTTCAGGTTTAAATAATTACAGACCCTTTTCTGTTCATAGTTACTTAAATTACTTGAGAGATGGGTGAAGTGGGTTGAACTTGAGTTGATGGACATTATTTTAGACTAATGACACTTCTCGCAATTTACATATTTAAACCACGTGGAAAGGTGGGAATTGCTTTTCATTCCAGCTTGCCTGCCGGAAGGTGAGGGGGCCTCTGGGCCCCGCTGGGCTGGGCCAGGGCCCCTGCCCTCTTCCCCTTTTACCAGCGCCCCGGCATGGACCCTGGGTTGCTGGGGAGGGAACTATGCCATAGCCACAGGCAGCTAAAACCAGCCATGGAGTGCCACACAGCTAAACCCATCTGGCACGGCTTCTGGGGACTGGCGGGTCCCTCTCCACACAGAGCCAGCGGGAGCCAGTGGAGCCTCCTTTTTGCAGCCAGCACACTCAGCGCGGACCTGACGAACACACCGTGCAGCCAGCAGCACAAAAGGAGCGAGGCTTTCTCCACCGTAAAGCCTAAACAAGAGTACTCCTGAGCATAGTGGCTTCAGAGTCAGAAAGAAAGAGAAAGTGAGTCATGAGACGAAGCTGAAATGGCGACAGGAGAAAAAAAGCTGTGCTGCATTTTTCGCAGGTAGCTTAAAAATACTTCTTGCAGGCTGTGGTAAGAAACTGTAATACCACAAACTGTTTGTCTCTTTAATCCATTTGAAGTACATGGGAGGATGGCCCATGAAGAGTGTGTAGAGTGCCTATGCCAGGCTATGTAGAAGCAGTGAGAGGCTTTTAGAGACTTGTGGCAAAGAAAGCCTTTGTGTTCAGGCCAAAATAACTCATCCTTAAAAAGATTAGTAACCGCATGTGATGGGCCATGTTTTGCAGTGTGAAGGAACTGTAAGACTTTTCATGGAAGAGATGTTTTACACCACAGCAGATTGTTTCTTTCCGGGCAGGTCTGTTGCTGGTGGCAGTTTGGGACCCATGTGAAGCAGAAGAAACCCCTTTTTCCTGAAGCATAAGAAAGAGACTTTTCAAGAACTACAACTCTGACTAAAATACCGTGTTCTGTTATACCTTGTGTGAGTTGAGTAAAAGAAGGGAAGTGCTGGAAGAGAGGGGAGGTTTGCTTTAATTTCTTGTTATTTCTTTTTACTATTAATTGTTAGTAATAAACTTTTTCTTTGTACACCAACTGTTTACGTCTGAACCTGTTTTGCCTCGCAGCTCTCTAGTTTTCCTCAGTATTTTCTTATTTTCCCTTTATGAAAATAACATATTTCATGTGCTTGACACTTAGCTGCATCAAACCACAACAGTGGGTGAATTCAATACAGGGGGCTCTGTCTAATTATAATTGATGATGAGTTACTTAAATAGGCTTTAGATCTGTTCTTCCCCTTTCAGTGCTTTTCTCAAGGTGACAGATGGTAATTTACAGGGGTAGCAGCAATTCCTTGAAAGCTGGAATCTCCATTGATTTTGACCTAAGTTTTCAAGTTGGGAATTGCCAATCACTTCTCTGAAGATTTCAGCTACCGTGGGTGAAAGCACACACAGCACTGGCTCTTCACTTTAAGGTGGCAAGATAGCCAATATATCAATGCTCTCCTTTTGATAAAGCTTCTGGGCAGGAGCCGTTGTAGCACTGCTTCTAGAAGTGGGGATTTTCGGACATCTCAGATATAATGATTTTCTGAAGCAGAGGACTTAATGTGCATATATTATTTAGCAGCAATACCTAATTGGCAGCAGACACAATAGATACCAAGAGATGGTCTTGGCAAGGATGGATCAAATGTAAAGTCACACAAGGAAAAATATCAAAGCCTACAAAGCAAATTTTGAATAGAAAGCTAATTGAAATTCACCATTAATTAGCTGTATAGGCTTAGGGATTCTAGTGCTAAGTGGAAGGTTTATTTGCACAAGTTTGGAGTTTTGATTTTTGTCCTGGGGTGACAGTATGA
>VXAC01008544.1:0-109709 GCA_013399225.1 Rhipidura dahli
TGTCTTTCAAACCAAGACAGGGAAGAAGCTGTGTCCTGCTTTTGGCAAAGCAGTTTTCATTAGTGTCAGTCACCTCCTAACAGACCCTGATGAGATATTTGGACCCAATTCTGTGTGGAAAAAGTGACACAGGATAACCAGGAAATAACAGTGCTCCAGGACATGGGATCAGTCTAGAAAGGCAGCAGCTTGACAGGCATCATGTCTGGGTGGGCTAGGTGGAGTTTGGCTCTTCTTGGCTCTCAGCTGTGAGCAAGGTGAAATCAGCAGGCAAAAGGAAATATGTCTCTCACATCCTCTCTGTGCACCTTCCCTTGCCAAGGCTGGCTTAATGTCCCTGGTCTCTCACAGAGAAGAGCAGAAATTTATTTGTGTCAAATGGAAAACATGGAGTAAGTTTGTAACAATGTGCTTTTCATGGGTTACAGTGGAGAGCTGATGGGGTCTCCTGAGTGATTTCTGAGAATGCTGTCTAGCAAAGATATTATTCAGGAAAAAGAGCAGAAATTTATATTTTCCTTTGTCTGCTTGTCTGTAATCCCATTTCCTAAGAGGAAAATGGATCAGGTGGTGTTACTAGCTCTAGTTCCATTAGCGGCGTAGAAAGGGCTGTATTTTGGGTTTTTTCTGTATTACGTTAGATCAAGGAAAGTAGTGATAAGAATTCTGGAGATATATATTCGGTAGTCTGTATTTTTACAGGCAATTGTCTGTACTCTGCCAGTGGTACCTGTATTCAAAAGAGTTTGACTCAATAAGAAGTCACGCTGAAGCTCATACAGGTAGGTGAGGAGTTAGATGTTTCTGACTGTGTGTAGATGTGATAGTCTCTGGCCCATCTGAAGATGATGATGAGAGGTGCAACCCCTCCCTTCCTCCCTCCTTCCAGGCTCCTGGTAGTCTGGAGTTTCCTGGAGATTGTTAGAGCTGAAAAGCATTTGCTAATGAAGCCTGCACTATTAACAGGGAACAAGGAAAGGAGAGCAGAGACTTCCTGTGTTTGCTCATTCCTGGCAATCATTACCCAGCTGCTGCTCCCAGCTGTGACTCCCAGGTAAATCACAGCCTAGACATTCCAGTCCTACCTAACTGAGTTTCAGTCACTCTGCTGCCCTCATATTAGTGCAACAAAATTGAGAGGAAGTGAGTGAAAGCCATTTGGAAGATTAGTCACTGTTTCAACATAAAGGACAAGAGACCACGCAGAAACTGACTGCTGGGAGAAGTCTGTTTAACTCACCATGAAAAGAGGGTTTCCACTGTTTGAAGGTGCATATTTGATTTCTGACTCAAACCGCTGTCCTTCCTGTAAACCATACCAAACTTTTTACCAGGCTTTTAGAGTGCACTTACCCTGTGTGTGTGTGTAAGTTTAGTGGATAAGGAAGAATACCTCATACTTGGAGAAATGCAAGACTGCATAAAGAAGAAATGTGGAGGAAGACATCAGCTTGCATGCAATAAACCACAGGCATCCTCATTTATGTGCCATCAGTAATGAAACTCCCACTATCTGAAAAACAAATTAACATGTTATTGCCCAGGGTATCATTTATAGCAATATTCTTGGTGACTAACTCTTTATTTGGTCTGTGCTAAAGACTGCATTGTTCCTCACTTTTGGCAAGAACTTTCTGTGGATGTGTCTTGGATTGTACTTTCAGCCCTGTGTGGAATATGCATTACTGTTCACAGAAAATCAGCAGAAAACATATGTGCATTTTAATATCTACTTATACACTATGTCAAAGACACAAATAAAACCTGATATTATAGTATTAAATTTTTGCTTGGGCCTGTGTTCAATTGAAATCTTTAAGTTGGATGTTCAGTTAAATAAAAATCAGGGTTTGTTTATATACATACCATGTTTGATGTGGGCTAAAGTGCTTGGGGAGAAGAAGTGGACTTAGAGAAGTCTTTGGGAATTTCGTCACTGACTTTCATGGGACTCAAACGTGACTCAAAAGGTAAAATTTGTAATATTAACCAGTTTGTAACCATGCCTCCTAACTGTGAAAACAGAAAACTAGGAAAACCGTAAGTGTAAAATAGAGTTTAAAAAAACCCCCTGGGCATTAAACTGCAAAGTCTGGTTCAAGTCTTGGTCTCACTTGGATCAGTGGCCAAACTGTAGCTGACCTCAGTGTAGTGAGACCGCAGTTTTCAAGCTCAAATCCTGATTTTGGTGTTGTCTTTGTATGTCAGATAAGACATTCAAACCCCACCTTTCCCCACAATCTTCTTCATGCTAATTAAATTAATATATAATTCATGCCTCTTGGGAACTCTTTTCACAGTGATTTTAACTGTACTAATTGCTGTCAGGCCAGTGTCTGACACAACAACAGGTAGTTGTGGGTTTTGTTTGTTTGTTTAGGTTTTGTTTTGTTTGGCATTCATGTGGTTCGTTGGCCTGTCCAGAATTTAAAAGTGGACAAGACTGTGGCAAAAAATACTCCTTGGTTATCCTTAAATTGTCCATCAGAGTTACAAAACCTTGAAAGTAGGGGGCTTGTAATGAGAACTCTACAGTGACCTTATTGATGGTGGCAGATTATAATATGCATGTTGCTAAGAGGTCTGGTTAATGAATGTCAGTAGGATTAGAAAATTATGAGTGCGCTTTTTAAGGTTGCCATGCTGTGATAGATTTTTATCATTGAGAACAATGAAAGGTGAACAGTAATCTGTGGACACTGCCTCTTTCTTTTCTCCAGAAATCAGCAGTGTCTCTTATTAATTAAATTGAATACAGAACAATATAAATCTCTCAGTGCTTATTCCACTCATTTCATACATACTAATGAGGATGAGCTTCTGAAGCTGGTGGTTGGGATCATTTATTCAGTGGTGGGAAAAATAACATCAGGATTCAGACCCCCTGCTGACTTTGCACACTGTTGTGCTAGATTTATATTGGCCTACTAATAAGTAACTGAATACATTAAATGAGACGTTCGTCACTGCAAGAGTTACAAGGGACTCCTTGTTTTTCTTCCTTGTGTATTCTTTGGTGAGGAGATTAGGGGAGATGGGCCCATTATGTAAGTCTCTCCTCTTGGTATTTCATCCACCAGTTCAAAGCCCTCTTTTCCAAACAGAAACTATGCCAAAGCTCTCATCAATCATTAAAAGTCCCAGCAGTTACAAACTCAACTGATTTTGATGTGAAGTGCAACAGTCCTGCTTCTTTTTTCACATAAGAAAGTGAATCACACTATGCTTAGCAGTTCAAACTCTACATTGCACAGTATGCATGATTAGTGAAGAGGGAAAATACAGGGCATTCAGCAGCCAAAGAAATGTCTCTTTAGAGCTCCTCTTTGGGAGGAAATACAATGAAACAAGCAAGCTGGGTATTCCAGTACGGCGTATGTAGCTAAAAAAAAAACCAACTGTGTGAGTCCTGTATATCCACATCTAATTTTTAACTGATAGACCCAAATTCTCAGCCTTCTAAATGCAGGATGGGAAAACAGTATTCTGTGCTGCCAGAAAATAGTTTTTGTTACAAACTTAAAATACAGCAATATGATCATGCTCTGTAGGAAATGCCCTGTGTTCACTTGATTAAGTTTGATAGGGAGGCATTGAATAAAGTACTGTATGGAAACTGGCACTAAATTAGGATTTTTAAAAATCTGTGCTGTATTTATTATGTCTATCAGTTGTTAGAAGAAAGACAAAACTTACCAGATATTTAGATCAGTAGACTGATCCCTTCTATAGATGAGTTTACAGTGTGACATGGAAAACTGAATTAGCCTTATTAACTTAGCTTGTGTAACTGCACAGGTAATTAAGTAAGGGTGGCCACCTCTTTGAAAAGGCCCATCTGAACTATGTGGCTGTACACAAGTGTGAGAGGCACTTTTAATGTTTTTACAAGCAAATTAATAGGAGGAAGACAACATTTTATGAAGAAGAAGTAATATATTGGATGCAGATTGGTGCAAGTGGGACTTCTACGTAAACATTATCCCCAAACTGGCTAAACATTTCACTTTTTCTGGATGAGTTGAAGAGAAGGTTACAGGACACGATTAATGACATTTAAGTTATGTGACTGGAAAACCAGGACTGAATTAGTGTAGTGGTGAATGAGGAAATAAAAAAATATAGTGGAGATTAAATACACTCTTTTCCTTATTTGCATTTTGTGTGGCAATACGTAAGTGAAACTCTGTAAAAAATTTTAATATGTGTTCCAGTTGACTTTGCACTGTACATATCACCTTCTTAAATAAAAAAATCCATTTTGCCATGCTTCTTGGTTGCTATGTTTTCTTCCATCTGACAGCTCTTGTAGGTGACCTATTTTTGTGAATGGAGTAATTTGAAGTAATTTGTCTTGGAAGAACTACCTGGGAAGCATGCTTTTATCGTTAGATCTTGAATCAGGGTGGGGCTTGTTAGTCATCTCTGAACATGTGGCTAAATCACAAATAATATCTTCTATCTCAGGAACTCAGGTTTTACATTATAAAATTTTTTTTGTAGAGAGATGATGCTCTTGTACACACTTAATTGTTTATGGAACTGAACATTTCAACAACAGCACTAAGTATGATTTATTTAGAACTTACAGCCTGTCTAATGCCAGTGTTTGTAAATAGTAACTATGAAGTAAACCAGCATTTGGAAAAATTTGATGAAATATAGACAGCAGTCAAAATCCTTTTGCTATAGTGATAGGAGCAAGGTGTAGAGATTTTATAAAGAGTGGGTCTTACCTCATTGAATTTACCTCTCTTATCTCACAGATTAAAAAAAAGAAAAATCCCAATTTTTTCCCCATTTTTATTGCTATGTCTTAGAATCACAGGTTTTATGTGTGTTTAATATACAGAGGAGACACTTAGTAATAAATCATTAGCCAAGCCCATGACCTCTTTGTTTTGGCTTCAGTAGCTGCAGGACAAAGGCTCTGTAACACATCAGTTATAGGCCCATGAGAAAAGAAATAAATTCCACAAACCTCTGTCACTTACAGTCTGTTTGCTAAATATGGACATAGAGCCTTAGCATCTTTTAACTCACCAATCCTTTGCATTCTTAAGGGTCAGTTGCCCTGTGTATTTACTGGAAGTATCTCTGAGTGTATCCCCAAAGTTTGGGCAGGAGGAAAAATTGGCTGTATGGATGAAGTAGAGATGGAAGTTGCTATGGTAAGTCTGTGAGAAGTTGTTGGAGCCTGACGATCTTCTCTGGATGATATCCAACCTTGGGATGCAAATTTTCCTGGCTGCAGTTTACAGCATTCAGAGTCTAAAATTATGGCAGATACATAGTACTTTAAGCTACTTCCTACTCAAACATCTGATTCCTGGACTTCTGGACCACATCTAAAATTACACCATTGCTTGCTGAAGATTATCATCCATTCTCTGCTAAAAGAACGTTCACTAAAACTGCATGCATTATCATTAATCACTTGAAGTTGCAAACTTCTACGTCTATGCACTATTTACCTTTTGCATTGCGAATATATTGAGGAAAAATGATGTGTAGGGGTTTGTTCAGCAAAATATCTTGTGTGGATGGCACAGAGTACACAGAGGACAGTTAGGTGGAGTCAGATGCAGAAAGGGATGACAACATCTAGTATGTAATTAAGATACCATATCTACATAGTAACCTCTGTTTGTGACCCTACTTCTAAAGCAAGGGACTTAAGTAGTCACTGACTGTTGCCAGGTATCTCTGTATTGTTTAAATGGGCATTTAAGTCACAATGTTGTCTTGAACAAACAAATCATGCTTGAGAGGGGTCACACATAAAGAAATAAACTTATAAATGCTGGAATTCTGTCAGTTAGATCAGGAGCACTATAAAAGAAGGACTGAATAGCAAAGCTGGGCCCAGACCCAATGCAAGTTTCCATAAAAGAATAAATCTATTCAGATAAACAGCTTCGATCAATTTCTGAAACTCAAGTATGTTGTAATTGTTATGAGGCCAATTTTTATATGGGTTTGAATCCATTAAATTCCTTGGCATTATTCCTTTTTTCCACTTCTAGTGATACACATTATATTATTAGTGTCTCTTATTGGAGAAATGCTCAGTTCTGTCTGCTTCCTTCTATTTTATGTATGTACAAATACTATATGAAATCCAGGAGATGTCTTCTGTGTCTGATAGAAATTCTTAATGCATTACAGTGTGACTGAATTCACCTGTTTATTCTAGCAGTGCACAAATGTCACTAGGCTGGTTTTCATCTCTCCCTTGGCAGCTGATTTCTGCCCTCTCAACACTCATATACCTTCTAGAAGGACAGGAAGTAGCTCTTCTCATGGCCCTCATCTTATTTCTCCTTTCATCAGGGAGCTGTAAGAACACACCTATGGGCATGATCAATAGGCCTCACAGGGGGTGAGGAGTTTAATCTTCATGACATGTGTTGTTTCAAGAAGTCTTAGAAGCCAGGGCTGTTCCTAGCTCTGGTCATCTGGATATGACCACAAGGTAAGCATGCTGGACTCACCTCCAGAGAATAATTTTTAACTGCAGCTAGTAGCAAAACACTGTCAAGGTTTCAAAGGATTTAACATTTTTTCTGAAGGAAACATTTAAAGGGCCTTGTTAAATCAAACATTCCTATCTAGCTCTAGAGGCATTCCTGTCCCAGGTCTGCAATGTTTGGTTACACTTCTATTGTTTGATGTAGAGCCTTAGATCTTCAATTAATATGCAATTCAGTGTTCACTGAGACAATGGCAGGATCTACTCAGCATTCTGGCCGCCTGTGAAACAGATAAACTCTAACCTTTGCCAAATACAAAGGATGATAAAAGCAGAAGTCACTTTTTTCAGCTGAATTAAAATACACAGCCAATGTCTCTGTAGCCCTCATCTTTTTACCTGCTTTATTGTGGTAACCTTCAGTTGGCATTGCACAGCACCTATAAAATATGTACTGCAGAATTAAAATTAAATAGAGTTGCAGCAGCAAGCAGAAAACCAGAGACATTGAATTTGCTCTTAAACGGTTTTCATCCCATAGATTCAAAGTGTAAAATGTGTTGGTAGATTACATTAGGCTGTCCCTGAAAACAGGTAAGGAGTCCAATGCCATAGCAATTTACCTTAAAATACTATTAAGTTCAGTGGGGCAGGATTTCACTGAGGTTGTTACATGGGAGTAGGTTGAGATTGCATCATGGAGATGTTTTCATGTGCCTGTCCAGGGGCTGAGGTGTTGAAAAAGTCAAGTTCAAAAACTGCATGAAAACCTGTATTCCTTTAAATTATTTGGAAGTTAAGAGTGCTGTTTTCTGCAAAGAAGAAAAAATTTAAGGGTTTTTTTTTTACATGGAAGTCAGTAGACAGAGGCAGAAAAAACTCACACCCAGAAGGGAAAACAAAGACCTAAAATACATTCAAGAGTTGTAGGTTTGCATCTTATTGAAAGCCTCTGTGTGTGATTTGACAGTTCATGACTATATCTCAGGGTTGAAATAGAGTCCTGTGTAAAACAGGACAGCATATTTATTATTACTTTTGTCTCTTTTTACCAGACTTGCGGAAAAAAGTTCCCGTGACATGCTAATTTTAGTCACAAAATCACTGCAGTTCTATATTTCTCCTGCTTAGTGCAAGTGTTTCGTCTCCAAAATATTTTCAGAAAGAATAGGTGTGAAAGACTCCCATGTGCCTCTTCAAACAGTGCTTTATCTGCTTTAGACAAATCAAGTGTTAGGGCTTTGCCAGCCTGACATGTCTATATTGAAACGTATTAAAGCGAGAATCACAGAAACAGCTCCCCTAGAAGATCGAAGAGGGTGATAATCCAGGCGAGCTGCAGAAAGCTGTATTGGGAGACATGGGGTTAGCACCGGGTGATGGATGGAGTACTTAAAAAGTCGAGTGATTAACCACAGTCATTTGAGACTGTGTGTCCAAAGGATAACGAAGTGTGGGTTATAGCCTGGGTAAGGAGGTCTGGAGGCCCAGGGGTGAGGAGAGGAAAACTCCACATGCCCTGCTTCAAACTGAGTGGAGTTTGCTTTTGTTGGGAGGGCTTTTAGTGTTGATGTCATTGCACTGGCAGCTTCATTCCTCCAGTAGTCTGGGGACTGGTCTGCTCAACAGCTCAGACAGGGCTTGGGTTCAGTCTTCTCCTGTCTCTGAGAAGGCTCAGAGCTTGGAGTCCCCAGGGGAGTGCTGCTGCCTCTGACATATGGCTGGGCTGTGAGGCAGAGCTACTCCAAGCCTTGTTTGTGACACTATTCCACTGCATGTGACCAAATCTTACCTCAAGACAGAGGTAAGGCTGACAAGATATTAACAGGGAGATGGATCACCTTGGAATGCTGACAGTGCTGCAAGAGATGCCATGTGAAATCCTCATCAGGGGGATGGGAGACCTGATCTTGAGTGGGCACACATATCACCCACGTATGAAATTAAAAGAGGCATAATTACCATCCATATTTCTTCCTTGGTTTTCTGAAGCCTGCATTGAAGATTGCGTGTTTAGCTTTAGGTCGGGTTTTTTTTAAAGTCAAAAATGTTTTAGCAAGTTTCTAACTAGTTTCAGGACTATCAAATCAGGGTTATGGCTTAAATAAATGGGCTCTTAGCTGGTTTCAAGAGAAAAAAGATATATCTGGACACAATTCTGTTATTGCCTACTTCCCTTTAGGTGGTCACATCAGAAATCATGCTGCATGGAAATCTCTTTAAAGATGCAGCTTATATTCAGTTATTTCACTACAGAAAACAGGAATTTATATGAAACAACATGTTAGGATTATTTTTAGTCCTAATATATGTATTAAGAAGCTATTGCACCCTTAGTGATCTTAGAGAAGTACCGGCAGTAAGGGGGGTGAAGTTCACATCAAGTATCCATGATCAGAGATAGGATCAGTTAAATCACTGACCATTTAATTGTGTTCACTTTTCCTCTGTAGATTTGCTGCTTTAATTTCCTACATTTGATTTCTCCAGTGATTTTAAATTAGCTCCTCTACAACTTAAAAAAGGGCTAGATTGTCAAGTTTTCAAGAGAGTTTGCTGACCAGAAGAATCTCTTAAGAGGTTCACAGTAAATCCAGTGGCACAGTACATTTTGTTTAAGTGCCTGTCATTAAAGGCTGGAGTGCACAGTAGACTTGAAAAGATTTTGGAAGACTGATTCAAGTAGTAGCATTATTTTACACATGAGTGCATCAAGAAAGAACATAGAAGGTGATAAGAAAAAATTGCAACCATGGAAAAGCTATCAATTCACATTTTCATCTCTTTTTAATTAACTTGACTTCTTTTTAATCTCTATCATTTACGCATAACTAGTAAGTCATACCTTGGATCCCACTGCTTTGATAAATAGAATGAAGAATCAATTTATAGTGGTTGATTTTGCTTATGTAATAATTATATCCCCAAAGCTGGGAAAAAACCCAAAAACTGGTTGACTAACATGAACATATTTGACATCCACTGAGTGTCTTTTTCTTTTCTCTTGGTTTGCAGTGTCTGAAATTAGTTACTGAGCACTATCTTTTCAGCTTCTTCCTTAAGAAATCTTTATGATAAAGCTGTGAAATCTCCAGTATAAAGCTTTACTCACAGAACCAGCACAAATCCTCCAATCTAGCATCACACATTTTCACTGATGTTGACAATTTCTGGCACAAGCCTGTGTACTCAAGACACTCTAAATCCCTCCACAGCACAGCACTGCAGAGCACAGCACATTACTGCTTGGAGGCGCTTAAGCTGTTGTTCTGGTGATTTAAACCATGGGTTGCTAGCGGGACAGGCTTGACATATCCTTACAGGCAAAAATTTCCTTCCCCCTCTCAGTCCGTTGGCACTTTTGGCTGTTTTTTTTTTACACCTACCCAATGCTACTGCAAAGCTCGCCTTCTCCTTCAGGCTTGTGGGGGTGATGTGAGCAGCACAAGCAGCCACAGCAGCAGACACAGACAGAATCACATCAAAACTGACACCACAGCCAATGATTTTCACAGCAATGCATTGAAGCTGCACCTTCTGTCCCCCCAGTGGAACTTCTCAGAGCTAATAAGCTGCTCTTCCCTCCCCTGCCCCCCCAACCACTGCTTCTCCTGCCCTTTGAACAACCATTGTCTTCTTTTTTTCTCTCTACTCTCCCACTCATTCTCTCTCCTTTGCTCTCTCTTTCTCCTGGTACATTTCCACATGTGTGAATACACAATTTTGTATTAGAACCCCTCTTATCTACCTTTCTCTGATGGTGTGTTGCTACTGCTGCTATCCTTTAGCCTGGCAGTAACCATAGGGATTAATTGAAAGACATTCAATTTAATAAGATATGCATTAAATATTTCCTTATTAGTCCAACATTTCTCCCAGTGGAGCCCAACACTTGATGGGAAACACCAAAGAAATTGGTGACTGATGTCAAATATTTGTGTATATGTTTTATATAGTGGCAATTATGGAACTAAAAGAGCTTTGCTTTGTATCTAGACACATAATCTGATTGATGCTTCAGAGTATGGACTTTTACCACATGACAAAATGTGAAGAGCTTAAAGACTGCAAAATGGGTGGTATTTTAAACCAAAAGAAATAAAAATAAATTTCCCTCAACTGGTTCACTATCCTTCTATTTCCTGAATAAAGTAGTGCAGGATAATACACCTGTCTGTGTTTCAGCTTGTAACAGAATTATTGTTCATCATCTCTATCTGACACAATCCCCTGCTTTGCAGCATTCGGTTCATCCAGGGAGTCAGTAAGTAAAAACAAATTATTCAGTTGGACAGACCATCATCAAAAAAAATAAAAAGAGCTACTTTTGTCATGATGCCCCATTCTTTCTTGCTGTCCAATGTGGATATACAGTTGTCCTGGGGTGACAGTGTACTGTATATGTCTGTCTAATGGATACTTTGCACAACCTAAAAAATTTTCAAAAGCTGCTTTTTTTGTGTCTTGTAGAGCGATGCTTGTTTGGCAGGGATTATAGTGATAAAGCTTGATATACTCCCTGATAAAGAGTCCTTATCAGAGATTTTGTCCTTGTAAGAGTCTTAAAATGGAAGTTACACTGTTATTGGATACTAATAATGACTAGGTGCTTGTGAAGTGTTTATGGAGGGTGAGCTAGATCTGGGAAATTACTAAACAGATGCAGATTTTCAAAAGCTGAATATCAGGAACTGGTTTTATAGACAATGGTGCACCTATTATAAATCTTTTGAAACAGGAGCCCATATACAGCTAAGGCAAGTGTAGAAGGTGTTGAATAGGAGCCAAGAATAAACCTTGCACAAGTAGCTCCAATAATAAATAAGAGTAGCTGCTGAAGCCTAATCTTTTGTTTATGGATATTAGCTCTGAAAATTAATTACAAAATCTCCTATTACGATCTTCTGTTCTCAGATCTAAAGTGTAATTTTGTCATGTTATAATTATTGACAAGGGAAATTGCCTGAAAGAGACAAACAAAATGGAGATAGCCTGCAACAGAATGGATTATGAAGAGAGAAGATATACATAAATGGTATGTTTCTACATTCTGATTAAAAAAAATCATCATAACAAGGTCCAAAAATTAGTCATTTATATGCTTTTCTTCAAGGCTCTGAATATGTATTAAGAAATATCTGAAGTTACAGTTTCAGATATTATCTTTAAAAATTAGATATTTATATTAAAAAGTCAATGCTTTTTCATAGATACAGATATTTGGATATTTTGAGGACTAGAAAAACAGATCATAAAAGAACTTGCTTTTATCTCTGAGGTGTCTTGTGAGTGTTGAGTTTTAATAATCACCATCACAACTTTAGTTTGCTGAATACCAATCCTATGCATTTCCCATTCTTTATTCAGTTTTGCTTACAACATCATCAATCAGATTCCAAATAATTGGGTTTTTTTAACTTCTTAAGCTAAGACCAAAAAATGACATGGCTGTGAACTGTGAAAGGAAAGAGAGAGACAGGTGCTTTGGGGACGGGTGTGAATACAGACATGAGATGAAACAGCTCACCCAGACTTATGGAGTGTCCTGAAATGCTTTAAACTTATGCTATAGCTTTCATGAGAAGGGCACCTGCAATTAGCTAAGGCACTCAGTCATAGTTCTGACCTCTTTATTTCAGTTCCCTCTGCTGAAAGTGCAGGAGACTCACAGATGTTTGTGTAGCAATGAGGGACAGTAAAGCACTGGTGGCACACCTGTCTCCCCAGCCGAGTGGCACAAAGAGGCTGCTCTTACTGAGCTGCAGTCCCCTTGTGAGCTGGCCAAACGCAAGTGTTGGGTTGCACTGATGCAGCTTTGCCAGCATGATCCGTGTAAGCCTGTCCCCCAGAGCCTGCCCAGGCTCCCATACAGATGTGGCCCTGCTGTTTTTGTCAGTCTATGTTTGCTGATGACTTGGGAGGACAAAGCAGACACAGTCTTTGAAACAGAGACCTTCACAGAGCACAGCTTGTTCAAGGATCCTCCCTGTTTCTGGGCTTGCTTCTGTTAGCAAACTCTGGCTGCATTCTCGGTGCATGCATGCCTGTACAACAAAAAACCTGTGTTGTAACAATTGTTTTAGATGCTTACTGGGGAAACTGGGGAGAAAGACAATTTATTGGACCATTTGGGACTAGAAGGAATATAGATCTTAGAAGTCATTCTAAAGGATGGCCTTGTATTCACTGCTCTGCAGACCCCAGCCATGGTATCAGTAAGTTTAATAAGGCAGGCAGTTTTTACAGTTAGGTGAATCTCCTGATAAGCAAGGTCAAAGTTACAGAGTTCACAATCCTTGAGCTCAAAAAGATTAGAAATCTAGTTCCCCTGACAGTTCTAGAAAGCACTGTCACTCTTTGCCTAGTACCACAGATGGTCTTACCTCCATGTAAACCTTGCACTGATTCAGACAGAGAGCTGAACAATGCCATGTGAGTAGGAAGATTCCTTCAACAATGAAGAAGGAGAAAGGTGTTCCCTCAAGAATTCTGGCAGGAGGCAGTTGAAAAAGGTCCAGGTATCTTGCAAGGAACTTTGTGCTTCATGCAAAAGTTCTGAGAACATGAGTACTTCCATTTTTATAAATCACTTAGCCAGACATTTTGAAGTTATCCATCTCCATAATAGCTTTTTTTTTTTTTTTCCCATGAGGGTGGTGTGGTGGGGAGGAGGAGGGTCTAAAATAATGTTTCCCTTAAATTTGAGGAATGAGAAAGTTTGCATGATATTCTGTGAAACATAAGGGCAAAGTGATAGCTATTCCTTCAAAAAAGTACATAATTAGGTGAAACTGCCCCAAACAATAGGTATTACCAATTAACAGCAGCATTAGACCATTCCAAAGAAAATCATTAATTTCTCTTAAATTTGCAGCATTAGCTTTGTGTCCTTATTTTTTGGTGACTGTGAAACCAGTAAACTTCCAGACATACAGTGTTTTGCTATCCAGTCCAATGCACATAAAGAAAAATATAAATACAGACCACTTAGATCAATAGGCAAAGAGATTTCACTAGGAGAAAGCAAAACAGTAGCAGATTTTTTTAATAGAGTTTGTACAAAGCTAGCTGGCTTTTTACCAGTGTGATTTGAGATCTGCAGCAGTAGTGGAGCTAGTGACAGGAAATGACCAGGTGCTTGACAGTTTCTGTTGGCTGCATCAGGTTGTCTTCCTGTAGGATGCAGCTGTTCACATATTCTTTAGTGAAAGCAGATGGAATATTCATATAGCTAATTGGTACTTCTGACATGGGAGTCAAAGAAATGTTGTTACTTTTTTTTTTTTTCCCTTTGACTTCCTTTTCTTCATGCCGAGTATTAACATTCCAGATGGAGAACATTAAATTATTTAGAATTTCAAACAGAAAATGTTTGTAAGTTGATGAAAAATGTCCATAAAATAAATAAAGGCTGCTGAAGCAAAGACACATGCTATCTATTTATTCAATTAGTAATAAAGTCCTTGTGGTATTCTTAAAGAACTGTGGGAGCTCTGACCGAAACAGTCATTATTTTTGAGATACCACTGTTGGATGAAGGGAAAATAAAATTCCCAAACTGAGTTGTGAAACAATGCTGCTTTGTAGATGCAGAGGTGCTGGTAGTAAAGCTTTGTATAAATATGCATGATGAAGTATTCGTACAATTCTTTCTTGGTAGGCCCCTAAGAGATTATTTTAATCTGCTGAGTTGAAAGTAAAACAGATTGCTTGATTACACTTTCAGAGAAAATATGAATTTATAAAAAATTAAACTTAATACATCTACTGTGTCTAGGACTTATTTATTATGCCTTCTTCAGTTAAATATGCAGGAATATTAAGAATAGTTCTAGAAATAAAATTATGTGACTCATCTATCTTTCCATATGATACAAATACTCAAAAATATTAATAATTTTTGTTTTCTCAAAATGTCTTGAGTTTTGATTTCCTATAGATTCCTACAAAGAGAAACAGAAATTTGTGGAAAGCTTGGGACCCAACAAAGGCCACTAATAACAATAAAATTAACAATTTTTAGCGTAAATGCTGCCTTAGCTAAAAATGCTGGCAACTGATAGACATTTGTGACTTCCTTTCTTTAACAACCACTTTTAATGACACCACAAATATTTCAGTGTACTAGTTGAACTGATAAGACTGGCTTTTCTTAAGCCCCAGTTGTTTTCCTCCCTGTTCAGTCAAAATAAAATTGCATAAATTCAAACAGAAAAGAAAATCCTTATTTTTTTCTGTTGTACCTTGTACCTAAGCCCAGAGAAAAAAACCAAACAGCTTCATTAGGCAACAAAGCCCTTGATTAAAATATTAGCTTTACTTACATTCTCTATTTTTCTTCTAATTACTGGGAATCATCATCAAGAACATTACATTATCTTAGAAAACATAATTCACTTACAGTGGGCGGGTCTGCATTGAGAAATCCTCAGTGAAGTGACCTGAGTTTTTTCAGCCTTAGTGAAAGGGTATCTTAATGACCTCTTCCTGCCTTCCCCCACCAAACATGTTGGCTGTTCCTCTGCAAGAGAGGTGTGCAATAACAGGACAGGACAAGGCAATGAGGAGGAATTGCAGCATTTTCTTCTAGAACTTTCTTGGACTGCAGCTGTTCCTCCAAAACCTCTGCACAGGCTTACCTAGGCTTGCCTTGCTTTGATATGTTCCCGGTAATAAAGGAGCAATTCCAGCATTACACTTCCCAGGAAAGAGGGAATGGGCACAATAAATGACTGGGAGACTTCTAGACAAATGAGCATCTTAGTGGGGATCTTCACAGGTCTCAGAGCTTTAGTGACCATTTCCTGCAGGTGAGCAAACCATGTGGTGTGAAAGCCCTGGTGAGGTGTGAAAACCCTCACCTCTGAGCCAGCAGAACCACAGGGACAATTAGCTGGTGTAAAGTCAGAGTGAAGTTCTCGTACAATGCTGATATTATTGACCGTGCTGGTGGCTTGGCACAGTTTTAGTAGGGTTTCATGCTACATTTCGAAGATTAATCAAACTTGCCTTCTCATCTTTGGATGTGAAATAGACCTGTGAATTTCTGGAAATGTAATTCCACTTAAGATTTTTATCTTTTGCAATATTTTTTGGTTTACCTCGGCTAAAACTAGAAAAAAACCCCAAGCAAAGCAGAAGAGTTACAAAAAAGGAAAAAAAAGTAACCAAAGCAGGGAATCCTGTGACAAACACACTTTGTAGAAACAAAGAGTGATCTGATTTCAGCAAAATGGAGAACACCCCACCCCCTCACAATGGATGGACTTCTAATCAGAGACAGGAATCATCAGTCGTCAAACAAGTAGTTTTTGACTAAACATACATTAAGCTGCATTAAAACTGAAAGTTGTCAGGGAGGGCAGACAGTCCAAGCTCACAAAGTACCTGTTCTACAAGCACAGTAGTAAGTCTGGTAGCCTGTGCAGGATCACAGTAATGTTGTGAGGATGTTACTGATATCTAATTGACACTTTCACAAACTGGTGATGAGTAGCATTAAATAGCATGGGGAAAAAAAGCCACCCTTCCTCCCTCTCTTCATCCCTCCTTTCTTCCCTTCCCTCCTCCCTTCCCTCCTTTCTTCCCCTCTTCCCTCCTTTCCCTCTTTTCTCCCAGGAGAAGCAGTTTAGAAGTGCAATACCTCACTGGCTGCCTCATTGACTGGCATGCTGGAAAGCAACATATGGCACCAGACATCCTGCAGTGCAGTTTTGGACTGATGTAACTGAATGAACAGTCTGAATATAGGTCACTGTAATCAAATTCCTTTAAGTTATTCATACCTTGAAAATCTGCAATTGGAATTCAGAGCAGACAGTCTGCCTTATTCTTCCCACTAGGTGTATTTTACATTAAACAGTCATTTGATAAAATGTCTGATGTCAATACACAGGGACTAACTTAAGTATGGCATATGGGCACATTCACACTCACTGTCTGTCCTCACTTTGCTATATATTCAATAGCAAGTGGATCCACAACAGGAAAAACTGAGAATAAAGAAGTCCCTCTCTTACCACAGCAGGTGACAGAAGAGAAGAGAAGGATCTGGGATCAGATATACAGTTTAGCATCCTCTCAAGTAGGGAGGAAAACTGAAATATATTTTCCCAAAGCATCAGGAGCAGTGGAGTATCCTCTCCATCATCTGACACATTTGGGGGCAATGGAATGGCCATGCCTTTTGCAGCACCCCATCTGGAAGATACGTTCTCATACTTTGGATTGTATGAAGCCACTAATTAAGATGTGGATGGTTGAAATCAGTGGGGCTTGCACTTGAGACAGACAGAGCTGCATGACACTGCCAGGGCTTCCCAGTTGTTTTAGGAATGACCAAACATTAGGTGCAAGTCAGTGTAATGCTGTAAACTTGAGATCTTTCCAGATTTGAGCAACAGCTGAGAGGCTTTTCTAAGGACTGCAATTTATATTTACATAGCTAAAAACTATCTTAGATCTCTAAGGACTTTTCTGGATCCCAGTCTGTGAGAGAGGAAGCATTTTTACAGTAGGATTTTACACAGCAGAACACCAATCTGACCAGGATACCAGGAGGTACTTAGGCAAGCTGACAGAATTTCCTCTGCACACAGTAAACAGCATGACTTGCAGACTATCTTTTTATTCTATTCTTTCAAAGAGGAATAGATTATTTTGTATTGCTATTAGATCTGAAGGAGAAGTAATAATACATCTGAAAAGCAAAGCTTTGGAAAATCATGTCTGTTTTCAGGGCAGTAATGGCTCAACTCTTTGAGATCTTCTACAGACTAGTTGTAAGTGAAGCTCAGTCATAAAACTTAATATGCTCATGCTCAAAGGAAGGTATGCTTAGACACACCTCTGAGATGATTTTCATCGAGTTTGCTTTTAGTGCTAGGGGAAGGTATTACAGAGTGGATTACTGCTATAATAAGGTTTTCTTATGGAGATTTAGAAATGAAAGTGCTTTATTAAAATACGTGTTAATGTTTTTCTCACATCAAATGTTGTGTATCACATTAATAATTTCAATTTTTTATGCTACACATCTATTTTGAAATCTTAAACATTAATGAACACTCAGTCTCAAAGGTCAGTTTAAACTGGAATTGAACTTTCAGGACCAGCTCTCTATGCTGTTCATTACTACTGAATAATATGAGATTGGTGTGAAAAAATGCATATCCCTCTGCATGTATAATAGTAATGTTTGCAGGACTCATCTCACAACAGCAGTTAACAATTTAGAAAACATGAGCCCACTGTGTCAAAAGGGAACCTCCAAGTAGTTGAGGGATAAATAATTTCACCCACTACCTTGCACTGCATCTGCACTTTCTGAAATGAAGCCACTTCCAGGTTGTTTGAGGAGACTCTTTCAAGGGCAATAGTTTGAAGCAGTAGGTGAACACGAAGTAATTTCTGTTTCATAGGTCTTCGTGACATCTAATGCATGCACACAGTAATATTGGGAGAAAAACAATTACACAATTGCTGGTAATTTAAAGGCAGTGCAATCAATTGCCCTATAGCTATGGCATTTTTAGCATGTTCCCTCTCACACTGTGTATGCATATATGCATACCTCCATATTTGATGGATTACTAGGGGCTTTTGTTCAAAAAACGTTGCTAACACCCCCTGATCTCTTAATTAAGGAGCTATCATCATGAAAGATGATGCAGTTTCCTGTCTTGTAGTTTTCTACAGCTAAGAATACTCCAGCATTTATTTTGAAGTTAGGGACAGATGCTGTGTTTGCTAAGATAACTATTCTTGACTCTTCCTAAACACATTGCTGAGCAAATGGAGTTTGTGGATTCTAGAGCAGCATATAGTGATAACATTGGTGAGCTCTCATGTTCCCATCCTGTGGTTCAACCTCATTTTTCATCTGTTATACTGAATGGTCTCCCTTTTAGTAGGAAAGAGCTTTCCTTTGGCACGTGTTATGCAGTACGAGGTGAAGGAGAGATCTTGTGGACCTATGTGATTTAAAAATCTCTTGCATGTTTATTTTCACTTGACAACCAAAATGGTCTTTTCTAGGTTCTTTCTGTGTTTCTACACCAGACTCAAATGGGCGTCTCCTTTGATATCCTAGGGTGGAAAATCCTAACAAGTTCCTTCATGCTCATGTAATGAGACCTGTATTGGCTGCTTGACATGCTTATTATGGAACCATCATCTTGTGGGGCAAGGCAGAGCTGCATGAAAGCTTAAAGGAAACTAGCACAGGCTAGATGCTTTTCTGTGTGTCAGCTTTCTCTCTTACCTTCAAGCCTTTGTCCAACTTCAGTCTGAACTCCTGAACAGGACATTTCTCTTAAGCTTCTGAAGATGTTCATGCCCCTTGCCCACTCCCATCTTTGACCTAATTCATGAAGGCCTTTTTCTCATGTCAGAGCAGGCCTAACTTATTTGGAAAGAAGAAAAAAAAGATATCACACAACATTGCGCCTTTTCTTTTGGTTTTCAGGGTTTTTTTCCCCCATTTAATATTTGAATTTTATGAGGGAAATGACAGAAGAATACACTAAGTAACATGAACTATCATTAAGACCCACGGCAATGCATTTCAGCTACATTCAGCCATGCAACCAAACTTGCAAACGTTTGTCCCAGTAGAAATCTTCATCGTGAGGTTCTCATTTAATATTTTACTCCTTTGCTCATCTACAAAGAGAGTGCCCAGAACCAACTGTAGACCTGTTGGTATAAGGGAGGCTGTGGATCTTCTTGCCAAGCCATAGACCCACTTAAACCATTTCTGAGAGAAAATTATAGTCCGTATCATTATATGATTGTAAGTTACTAACTCAGAAACTCTCATTAAAAAATATGAACTCTCTCTTTTCACTTTTAGAATCAAAACCTGTATTTAAAACTAGAAAGTGATTAGTCATCAGAAACAGTATGACAATACCTAGTCTGGTTTGCTTTTTTATAATGTTTGACAGATTTTCTTAAAAGTCTTTCAAATTGGTCACCCTTTTTGTTCTGGAAAAACACAGCTGCTTCCCCACCTTTGAACCCACCAGTGTTTGACAGGCAGTGGGAATTCACATCTTTGAAGAAGCAAAGATAAGTGTCAATTCCTCTGCAGAATTGTTCCTTACCCTAGTCAGTTTATCCCTTTTCCCCCAAATGTGTCTTGCAGTTGCCTACTGTACCTATCTTTACTTCAAGACCATTAAGACCACCCCTGGAGAAGGCACATACAGGCCTGTCCCTGAGAACTGCCAGCATTACTGAGGTATATCTTGATGTGCCAGCTGTCTTCTTGCTCATCCATAGCAGGCTGCTTCTTGACTGTCTATAAACCTGCAATTTTCCATCTAGTTCAGGCTTCACAAGAATTAACACTAAAAATCAGCACTGGTTCCTTTAAAGACAAGCTGTCTTCTGAAGGTTGCCATCATATGCTTGCCACTGATGCCAGACAAGCAAAGAATAAGACTCTAAAATGAATTCAGTTGTTTGCAGGGTTCAGTAATATCTCTGTATCAAAAAATAATAAACTTTTTATATCTGGAAGTCAGTCTAACAAAGAGATTAAAATTAGAGTCCATGAACAGGGAAAGCTAGATGGTTGCACCTGGACATGTGGAGTAATGCCTTTTGCATCTCTGTTTTCCTTGGCTTGGACTAGTCAGATTTTACTTGACAGTGCAACTGAACCCTAAAAATGCTGTTTTTTTGTTTTCAAGCAGTGGAGAAGGCACCTTCATAGAACTGGCACTCAGTACAGAGCTGCTGTTCTGTTTTGGGGTAATGCCTTCCCTATTATACTTATTGTTCTGCATTTATTCTATTGCTTGGTACTGTAATACACTGCTCTCAGTATGCTAATGGGGTTTCGTGGGGCTGCCATCACCAGCTTGATTTGTAACAGGAAGCCAGAACAATAAAGGCTTTGAGAAGAATAATGTGAGAAATGCATGCCTCTGTAGAGGGGCATCAATGCAAAATGAAAAACAACACTGTCTTCCATTGCTTGTTACTGCCATCTCATTTTCACCAGTAAATAGCTAGTGCATTTCTCTCCACAATGAACACCAACAAAAGGAAGACAGCCTTTATCAACAATGGGCATACTATAGGAGGGGACAGAGAGGGCAGCATTCCTCTTGGGCATTCAGTACAGTCACCTGTGATTCTTCACTGCTCCCAAGACCCCTGTGTTTAAAGAAGCTCCCTCAAATTTTACTCCACTGACAACCCACAACTTTCTGTCAGAAGATTCACAATGGGTTAACAAGAGTTCTGGCAATTGAGGAATAGGTTCTGATTAATGAACTCATGAACAGCTTTTAGTGAAGATGTTTTGTCTAGTCCCATAATTGAAATGCTGCATTTTGTAGCAGCAGAGTGTACAACGGTGCTATCGACTTCAGAGCAGACAGCCAGCAGCAAGGTAAGGAGGCCTTAGGAAATGGTTTCTTAATTTTCAGTGGGCATACATTATCATGACATAAGTTGGTCCAAAGTTACTGGCTGTTTTCTAAGTCACACAGTGTTCTTGCACTTATTTGGAAATTCAAAGAACTAAAAGAAGATAGGTATTTCTATTAATTTCTGTCTTATCTATTTGCATTTCTATTATGTTTTTATTTCAGTGCAAAAAACTACAGCAGGGGATGAAGAAAAAATTGGGCAAATGATTAATATGAGGTTATTTCCCTAGCTGAAGGCCAGATTAACCTTTCAGGAGCCTTTGGCAGGCCACACATCAGGTGCCACCTGAAATATGAAAACAGAACCAGCTGGTGTGGCATGCATGCAGAGGCAGTACAGAATGTGGCCCACAGACTGCCAGGAAAAGGTTGCATAAATATGCAGAAACCAACATTATCCCAGAACAGTTCCTCAAAAATTTACATAGCCCTGGAGTCTTTTACTCTACCTTCCTCCTTGGAGTGCCACAGCTTTGGGGTGATGCAAAAAGCAGCTGTGGTGCAAACTGATTGTTCTGGACAACTGCTCCCACTTGTGTCCCTCCCCAGCTAGTCTCATGCTCTGTAATCTGCAGGTTGTGTGCTAGGCACTGCTCCAAAAAAGCACTTCTACAGCACTATTTTTGTGATAGATCTACCTCTATTTAGCTTGGGAATTTCTTAGCTCAGGTCCTATGCCATCCTTCTGTGTGCTGACTTTGGGAAGCTGAAGGAGCCAGGCACTAGCAAGAGGCAGCAGCTGTATCTGGGGCACATCCTCCCGGTGCCCATATGTCCAGTAGTGACAGAATTTATTGACCCAAGATGCACAGCCCACAGCCTAGCTCTGGTTTGCTAGAAAGAGGGTCTGACTGAGACAAATACCACAGCATTTCTGAACAGTGCCTGTGTGTCAGTATATCAGTGTGCGAATGAATAAAAAGTAATGAATATTTGGGAGAGTACTTCTGCTTCTTCTCACAATTAAGCATACTGGAAGACTGCTGTGGGTCCTTGTGCTATTTCTGGTAACAATGCAGTGTGTTGAGGTGTCTCATTTCTCATGCACTCAAGACAAGTGTGCATGGTAGCAATACCTGTAATCTACTGTGGCAGCTCTGCTGTGAAAGTAGTTAAAAAACTGGCTACTTTGTGATGTATTTCTTCATTTAAGTCTGCTAGATGGGTTCTAAATTGCTTTAAGTGTGACTTGGTTAAACTGTATTAAAATCTAAACTCCATTAAAATATTATCAACTGATGTGCCTTGCAGGAATTTTGCTTCATGAACAAAACCATGGTTTAGAGATTACTTTTTCCAAAAGAGTGATTTTATCTCATCTTTTCTCTGTCAGTCTCCTGAAATCTAGACTCCAATGAATGCGTGAACAAATAATTCAAAGCTGTGACTGTTTCATTGTTCTCCTCTCTAGCTCTGATATCTCTGTAGCTTTTCTCCCTTTTCTGCATGGTTGTGCAGATGTGCTGGACAGTTCAGTGCCACAGACCGAGGAAACTTCTCTGATTTGGCAGTGGTGTATAGAGAGGTGACAAATTTTGATGCCAAAACCAAGGTGCTTAGGATAGCAATGGAGCTACCTGTGCAGAACTGAGGAAGAACTTTGAGGGATTATGTACTTGGAGATTGAAATTGCAGATGAAATTTAACAAGATAAACACAGACTGATGCACACAGGACATGGCCTTGCTCTCCTTTCCCCCATGAGTTCATAGGGAAAATATAAAATAAGTGGTCTGAGCTGACAGTAATGAGACAGGACTTGGATTTGAGTTTATAACAGAAAATTTCTTTACAAAATCTACTTAGTGGCCAAAATAGCACACTAACTGTTGGGAAGTATTAGGAAAGAATACAGAGAAAAGAATTTTACTACTGTGTAAATCTGTAGTGGGTCTATTTTCTTTTGCTTTCAGAAAGCTGGTCATAGATTTAGAAAATATCCAGAAAAGGACAAGTCAGGACAATCAGAGGAGGGGGATCTTGCACACACTATAGGTAATTACACGGTAGAAATTCTTCACCACAGGTTCCCATGAAACCTAACATTTCATGCCTAACATTTCATTTAATTTTTTAATGAAAATTGAACTAGCTTATGGAAGGTGGATACCTGAAGCCTTCTAAACTGTGAAAAATCACCTCTGGTTATTCAGGAACTCTACAAGCTGCAAGTTCTGAGAACCTAGAAAAGATTTAGGGGAAGACAAACTGAATCCTTGCTTTGCTCTGAAGGCACTTCTCAGGGATATAACTTTTATCTTGTCTTAGCCCTGAAATTCTGACCGACTCAGGCAATTCTTATAATCATATGTCGTAAAATTCATAAATAAACTTTCTAAAGCCCCTCCAGAGAAGGAGGGCACAAGGGTGACAGAAAGGCTTAGCTTTCTGCTTCTCTGGTTGTAGTAAGGTTTTGAAAATGTACAGGAGCATACACAAAGACTGAGATTCAAACTGGATGCAAACCATCAACAACGTCTGAGGTTCTTTAGACAAGAATTGCTCTAAGTGACTAAAGTTGATTGAATACTGCAGTTCTAGTTTGGAATTATGAATCTTGTGTGTAATCTAAGTGTTTCTCTTTGAAAATATTAAGTAGTCCCAGACAATTTAGCTGATGAGAATTTTTCAGGTGCTTGTCTTTAAGTGGGGGGAAAAGTACACAATGAAGAAGGTATAAACATGTTGAAAGATGGATTTTTGGGTTGGATTTTTTTTGTTTGTTTGTTTTGTAGGTGTTTTTTTTTATCTATTCACAGCTAAAATGAACTCAAGGTTGTGTTCATTTCATTGTCTCATACTTGCCTTGCAGGGAGTTTTGGTTTTCTGCCAATTTGTTTCCAAGTGTTTTTTTGGCCAGAAAGCATTGATAAATAGAGCTCTAGTAATTGCATGGGTTTTTTTTGGTTTTTTTTTAAACCATGTATTCATGGGTAATTTATTTTTAATCTACTAACAATTATTTATGTAGCTTCTATTTTCCACTGTATATATTATTTTGCTTTAAGACTGCAAAATTTATAATACCAAGCTCCTGAAAATAATAAATAATTTGGATAAAACTGAGAAGACAATTTAAGAGTTCTGTCAATGAAGAACATTTTTTCAAGGAACAAAGATTATTTCCCTATTTTGACAGAAGCTCTTTCTTCAGTGACTGTCTGGTAGTGGACATCTCCCATTTTGGAAAGACAATGGCTGCAACATCACCAAGACATCAGAGCTTGCTTTTGTCCTAGAGCTCCTGATACGTCTGAGTATGCATGTAAAACATAAATCTAATAGAAACATGTCATATTGTCTACTTTGCTTTCTTAAAATCTTACTTTTAAAAGGTCAAATATCTGAAAAAATCAGTGATTCTCTCGCAGTTAATCCTAACTGGAAGATCCACTTATCTGTGTCAAGATGAAAGCATGAACTATCCCAAATAAAGGGCCTGCATGGCTAAAGTAGAACCAGAGTGGACCTACTCCATGGAAGTGTAAGACTGAGGTCCGTACACACTGTCTTTCAATTTTAGCCATGAGCATATCCTCCTTTGACTCAAAAGTCTTAAAAGAGCTCTGATTCAGAGATCCTTCTGCAGCTCTCAGTGCTAAGCTCTGTGTTTCTGCCTGATGTGATGCACGACTCCACCTATGTGCTACCCTCCAAACACACGTGACTCCTTGTTGTCAGGATCAGAGTCTCATCTAAATGCTGGTGTGGTCAATTCATTTGTTTCAGGAGAGAAAGGAGCAGCCACCACTCACTGGATAACAAAAGCATTCAGGAAACTTGTGGGAGACTTTGGTTCAGTCCTTCTCACAGCCTGAGAAAGCTTGCATGTCATTTCCCACTCCTGTGGATCCAAAGCAAGAAAGAAGAATGATGATTGTCATTGTCTTCCAGACTTTTAGTCAGGAGAAAGGAGGCTGCAAGTTGCAACAGCAGAGCTCTGTGCTTGGTGAAACACAAGGTCCCTGTCTCTGCACAGCACCACGTCACCTCTTTGGTAGCTGGGGCATTCAGCACTGGAATGACACTGTTGTATGGTGGTGAGAAAGTTTCCCTGCTGCTATAAGGAATAGGAAACAAGAAGTTACAGGGAAGGCCAGGATGTCTTCATCCCTTGTTACCTTCCAATAAAACACATGTACAGTTTCAGCTGCTTACTAAAGCCAGGCTTAGAGCTGTAGCATGGGGAGGGGCCTGCTTGCAGCCCTGACACTGTGTCATGGTGATTTCCTAAGCACTTGCTCAACTTGCAAGGTGTCCAGATTGTCCTCCCAAGGGATTGTGGCTCCCTTGGCAGTATGTATGGGGCAGAAAGCACCAAATTCAAAACTGTGGATGCTGCTCCAGAGACCTGCATGTTTCATATCATTTGTTACATCTAATGGCCTTATTGGGTCATTTTTTACTCTACATATGACGTTGTGGGTATAAAGTGAAGCCTCCTTCAGGGCACATGCACCTGCTGCAACATGGGTTTCTTCAGGGGCTGCAGGGGGATCTCTGCTCCACCATGGTGCTCCACAGACTGCACGACAGAGCTGCCTCCCCGTGGGCTGTGCCATGCTCTGCTCTGGCACCAGCAGCAGCTCCTCCTGCTCCTTCTTCACTGACCTTGATATCTGCAGGACTTTGCTCTCCCATTTTCTCACTCTTCTCTCTCAGATGCTGTTGTGCAGCCTTTTTTACCACTCCTTAATTATGTCATTACAGGGGTGCCACCAACACCATGGACAGGTTTAGCTTTGGTCAGCAGCTGGCCCACTCCTTCCGTCCGACATGGGGACACCTTCCAGAGTCTTCTCACAGAAGCCACCTTGTTAAAACCCATCCCTGAAGGCAAGCGTAACTGAGATTCTTGTTAATAGATCCCCTGGGGTGGACTAGGGTGAAATGACACTGAATGGCCAATGTTTTTATGTATATATCTGTGTATATAGAAATAAAGTATATTTATACTGGTTTTAGAACAATCTTGTTTGGAATGGAAGGGAGGTATGTAGCCATTTAAGTTATTATTTATAGAAACCTAGCAATAGGAAAGTATAAAAATAACCCTTAAGAAAATACGTAAGGAAAAGAAACAAAGAGAAAGAAAGGATAAGAGTTGAAAGGTGCACAGTCATCACCTGTGGATCCAGTGACAAGACTTGATTGTTTCAATTTCAATATCCATTGGGTGCAGTGATGGTGTCAGTCTTGATCTGTTTGGGGAGCGAGAAGGCCCTGAAACACAGAATTCAATGTGTTAATTAATGTGGTCAGGTGGGAATGCCCAGGTACCTCCCCTGGGGCAGTTTAACACTGTTGCAACACTTTGTATCTGTTGCAACACTGCGGATCACAGGCAGACCTCTGGTGAGAGGCCCAAAAATGAGTCTGGGGGTGCTTGGGGTGTCTGATGGTTTATGACTCCTCCTAAGACAGGGCAGCTGCCTCTCACATCAGCATGGTTGAGCCAGTTATGCCCCATCAGAAGGGATGAAAACCCTCAGGCCTACACGTGAGTGTGAATGTCCCAATAAATCCCCCAGGAGGTAGGTTTACACCTGAACCAGGTGTGTAAGGGAGGACACTGGCATGATAAGAACCACTACCCTATCTCCTCAGGGTTGGTTTCTTTTCCCCCACCTGGCTCAGAACCCATCCTATTGCTGAGCAAAGACTGGTTTGTGATGGCCATCCTCGGGTGGGGGGTGCTCACCCCTCCTGCCCCGGGGCTGTTCTCTCGCTGAGCAGGGGTTTCACTGCACACCCAAAACTGCTCCTCCTCCCTTTCAGCAGGGGTTGCAAACCTGGCCTCAGCAAAACACCCACTCTTTGGGTCAATGAGCCTTAACCTTCCAGCCTCTCACACACCCCTGTGGTCCACCTGCTACCAAAACCTCACCAGGTATCCCCAACAGACACATGAATACACCATGGAAGAGAAAAGGAAACACAGCAGCATAAAGTCATGCATTACCAATGAAGGATGGCCATTTGTTCTATTACAGTGCTGTCATTTTGCATTTGACTGTGGTGGCCCAGCCTTGACAGGAACCTCTTCTACACTGAAATTCAGGCTTCACCTTTTCCCCAGAGGACAAAAGAGTATGCCCTACACCTTTTACCAGTTTGTTTCACACAGCAGGTTATGTTACGGCAGGTATTCGCAATGAATATTCTAAATCATGGCAGAAGAAATCGTCTGTAATTTATTAGCCATTCCAGGAGCAATGCTGTCCCTCCACCTCTAAGAATTTCCTCACAGACCTCATTCTATGCATATATTCAGCATATAATGTATATATATTCCATAATAGATTTTAGGTCTATCTACCAAGCATGTGCAAGGCTTATGTTTTCTCTTGCTCCTCTTTAAAACAGTGAATGCATTATATATGGGTTCCAAGTCTCAAATCAAGCTCCTACAAGAACTCCAGAAAAACTTGTTTGCTGACTATCATGTTACTGTCATACTTTCCACCTTCCTAAAGTCGCCTAATTGTCATGAGTTACCAAGTGAACGTGAAATGCACAAAGCTTAGCAATTTACTGTTTGCTCGATTAATCTGAGCTTTTGGTTCAGATTGCTCCCTGTTCTCCAGTTCCTGAATTTTTAATGCACCATTTCTTACTGGAACAGAAAGGTTTAACATCTCTCACACAAGACTCTTGGTGGCATTTTACCACTTGTGTGTTTCCCTCCCTCCCCACACACTTTTCCTGTGTGCAATCTGGGTGACTTTTTTCCCCTGCTGGATGGCACACACCACAGAAATGGAACGATTTGAAATATGAGTTCAGTTACAATTTTAATATCAGTAATGGTACTGTATTACTTCAAGCCTGATTTCTGCACAGTATTTTCACTGACTTAATTGCATAAAATGGTGGCATGCTGGCATACTCTCCTACAGCTAATCTTATAGTGAGGTATAAACATATTTTATGTACCTTTAGCTTACTGCTATTCTCTTACACGACCAAGTTCTGTGGGTTTACATACTTTTAAAGCAAACTGACTGCATCTGTCCTTGAGGGCAATGTTGCACTTTAATGGTATGGTTAAACACAACAACTTTTGTGTGTAGACAAACCCTCAGGGCTCAGACAGATGCTCAGTTTACTGCAGCTCAACGAGTTAGTGCACATCAGCAGAGCCACAGTAACCAATCATATACATGCACTTTGTCTGTCCCAAATGTGAGGTAAAATATAAGTGCTTACAGCTCTCTTGCTGAGTCTCTCTTTTTTCATACTTTAGCCAATACTCGACATGTGATTAAGTTCTGTACAAGCACAAAACAAGTCAGACCGAATCTAAAACATATAGGAGATCACTTTTAAAAAAGCTGAGGAGGACAGAATTTCCATGGGACAGAACTGATCCATTTAAAACACAATACTGGAGAAAAATAACTTAAAGTTACCCTTAAAATGAATTTACTGACTTTTTTTCTCCTGTAATTGACTTAAAGCCCTGGATCTGGGATGCACAATCGTTGCAGCATGAGGATGCTTTGACTCCAACCTCTACTTCTGGTGAGGGTGAGGACGTCTCATTTGGTGCTTAGGCTTACATGGAGAGATAAATCCTTTTTCCCCAATTTGTTCCTCAAATATCTAGGTCATCAAAGCAATTCTAAAATCAATGTAAACTCTGAAAATGAACCAACACCCAGTTCCTCAAGATTACTGTGATGTGCCGAGACTGCTCACTCTGAGTTAAGACTGACAGCAGCACTCTGCAGGCTCTAGAGTTGAGTCATCTTAATGTAGGAAGCCACAAAATAAAGCAGAACGATTGTCTTACAGATCACCACCACCTGTCTGTGAGGACAGATTTGGCTAAACTCCATCTGTGTGCTGGGAGTGATGCACCAGACAGGCAGGTCGAGTGTAACCTTGCCCAGTCTTTGCAGACACAAGAGGTAACCTGCCCTCACGCAGCACTGATGGCCTCTGGAACATAGAATGGTCCTAAAGGACCAGCAATTTGGATAAATAAACCCCCTTGCTGATAGAAACACACCCTTAGGCTGGTGTGAGGCCAATTCCACTGCTGAAGAACCTGAGCATACCTTCTCTAGCTGGCCCGAGTGGTAGCTCAGCCTTTCTTAAAATCAACCATAAATGTGCTTAGGACAAAAGACACACAAAAGTGTTGTTTTTACACTGTCTCACTCTGCCTCATAATCAGGTTTCTGCTTAAAGCCTTCTTCCCCAGCCCTCACTGTCCTGCCCTGTGACTGAGCTTAAAGGAAGCAGTGAAGATAATTATTATCACTTGCAGTGAAGCCAGAACTGTGGGCTGCAGGTTTGGTTTGGTGTTTTTTTTTTTTTTTTTTTTTTTTTTTTTTTTTGTGTCTCTACTCACCAGGCCTGTTCTACGTATTCTAGGAGGATCCTTTGATAGGGTATATTAAGGGCTGCTGACAGTCTCAAACTGAGATTACATGGCTAAAAAGTAATGGAACGTCTTCAACATCCTGGGCTTCCTGCTACTGTGCATTCCCAGTGTATAATGCAGAAATTTCTAGCCAGAGTTTTCAATCAGTTGAGCCTATTTTTAAAGCATTTTAATTTTTTCTTCTGCATTTTCCCCCCATATTTATATATTCAGACATTCTGAGTTACTAAAACTTTATAATACATATTCATATGACAACTCCAAACATTATGATGGGTTGTTTAGAAATTGAAAAATACTGTTTTGAGGCTGAATTATCAGTATTATTTATAAAATTACTTGATGATGTTATCTGAGGCTGACACGTCATAGTTGTTATTCTTGCAGAGACATAAGTCTGCTTAACAGTGACATTCAGTAATTCCTATTTTTCTTAAATATCAGGGAGCAGTTTTTTGCAATGTAACTGAGTGGGAATAAAGACAGTAGGGTAAATGTGATAAAATGCAAACATGAAAGAGATGCCTATTGATTATGTGTACAAGCCTGCACAGCTGGAACCAAATATCAAAATAATTTCTAGCCTATCAGGCACATATTTTGTGATGGAGAACAAAACAAGTCCCACATGAAGTTAGGCCCTTACAGACATCATTTGATAACTTGACAATTATTTAGTGTCAGCATCAGTGTTGAAGCTGAAATGCGTTGGTATCAAAAGAATTGAAGACTCTACAGTTTGTACAAGAATAAAATCTTATCAATCTCATATGAGCCTAAATGACTTCAGGCAGGATTGTCACAGATATGGGAATAGGAATGAATTAATATTCAAAATTACACAGGGGCATGTGGGGATTATTTTGCAATAAAAATAATTTCAATTTATTAAAAAATTATAAGCATGAGAAATATTCCAAGCTAATGACGATCATTACCAGGCAAAAAAATGTGGCTGTTGATTTAGAATGAAATAATTTTTGTGCATGATATATTTACTCAGTCTTAATCAACATCACACTAATATAAATCATTATTAAATATTCAGGTGTAAGCTTGAGGTCACGGAGGGCTCTGCTATAGTCTCTTTCAAGAACTCAAGGGACAAACAGGGCAAATTACGGCAGATAGAGTCATGCGCTGCTTCCCTTCTCCCCTCCCCTGCCCACATGTCAATATATCCCCTGGGACTCTTCCCACAGAAAAACAGCGTGGCAGGTGCTCTCCACATCACTTCTCTGGTTGCTGTGACCTCCAAGGCAGCCAGCATCAGGCAGGCCAGGTGGCAGCGCTGGATCGAGCATCCCCTGCCCCAGTTTGGGTACCCCTTGCTTCTAGGACTGCTGAAGAAGGAAGAGTACATCTGAGGTTTAGGAGGAGAGAAAATAAATGGTATTTTTAAAAGAAAAACTGGAAAGATTTTCCCTGATCTTAAAGGCAGGGGAAACCTTTTTTTGCTAGCTTGGTCTTTCAGTGATAATAGAAAGCACAAGCCTGAGGGTGGTAGGAGGAAGGAAACACCCGCTGCGGAATTACATAGGATAAAAATAAGGGCTTGAATCTGAAACCGTGGCTCCTTTTGCCTCTTCTCCTACCTCCCACAGAGAAATGGCCAAGTGCAGTAAGCAGAGTGAGTGTATCAGCTATTGCCACCAGAGAGCTGCCAGATGTCTGCTTCGCAATTGGAAAACAAGGGGAAAAAAAAACAACCCAGCCCAGAGACGGGGGCGGGGTAGTGGAATCTGATAGTTAGTATCAGAACCCAGGGAAAATTAGCTAATGTGTATGTCGGAACAAGAAATCCTCCCTTCCTTGCAATTACTCAAAATCTTGGCTTCCCATTGAGAACGTATTTTAGAGCCTGGCATAATTAAATGGAAAGCAGGAGCCAAAAGGGAAAAAGCAAACCGTTGAAAAGAAGAACTGCGAGACTAAAGCCATTCCTCATTTACATATTTTGCCCTAATTTCAGCAAATTTAACCAAATTGCATTGGGCCAAATTGATACTGATACTAAACAGCAGCAACTCTACTGGCTTAAGAAGTCATTTTGGACATGTTCTCTAAAACTGAGCTCAGAATTTGGCCCTCTTTGAAGAGTATTTGGATCATACGTAAATTTCCTGATATTACAGAAGTGGAAGCTGCTGAAAAGCTTGTGTCTGAACCACCTCTCAGACTGCTGTCCTGTAGTGAGTAGCTATTTGTTCAGCAAGCACAGCTGGACCTCACCCTGGCTTTCTCCTGTCTGGTGGCCGTCAGACCGGTCCCTGGAGTGCAGAGCGATCTCACTTCTCGCTTCACGTCCACACTGTGCTGACTTTTTATTTTATCTCACTGACTCCCAACTTAGAGCAGGAACTTGGAAGGCCGTGCAGTGCATCTGCATCCAATCCTGACACTTTGGCTGGGAGAGAGGGGAAGGAGGCTGGGCTCCCTCCTCTATCTACCAGCCAAGAACTCCCCAGGGCTGCAAGAAGCCTTCAGTCTGTTTGGAGTTCTGCATTTAGCAAAGAGAGCTTGGCAGAGAGGAAACTCAGAGAAACTCCAGGTTTTCAGTGGGTCTGACCCCAGTTTTGGTTTCATAAACCCAATGTCAAAGCCAGCCAGAGAGCAGTCACTGTACCAGTGCTTGGCTATGAGATTTAGAGGTTCTCATGAAACTCCAAATAACATTAAAACAACAACAAAAAAAGCCTACCATCTCCTGCAAGATAGAAGCCTAACATTTCACATAGCTGTGTTTAAAAGTCTCACTGGACTGAATTCAAGTGTTACTACGAGAAACAGCATTCTTTAGATCCTTGTGCTGAAAAGGTTAAAAAAAATCTTAACCAAGTTCTTTGCAATGAGAAAGATTTGCTCTTCACCCACTGATGGTTATAGCAGCTGAGAGTTAAAATTAAAGTTTAGTACTGGCATTTCTTCATTGCTATTTTCAGTGGTAGAATGTGATTTCTTTCTGGTTTAGCAGCCTTTCATATTTGTTTAGAGAACTCAGAAGGGAAGTAACTTTTGAAATATTATAAATGGTTGACTTGTTGCATAACATATATTTTCAAGGCCCTCTGCTTGTTGTTGAGTGTTGAAGAGATATTACAACTGACAGAGCTGTCTTTTCTTCCAGAACTGAAATGAATTAGTAAATGTGAAGCAAAAATGGTCCATTTTGTGGAAATCTTAGAGGGAGAGGGGAAGAGACAGACAAATGGTCTCACCAAGAACTGAGTATAAGCAGAAAGAATAAGATGTATTTTCATATCGCTCAATGAAAGTTCTCAAGTCCCACAGAGTATTTATTGTTTGTGCTACTACTGGTTAAAGGGACTTCTATTTTTTCCTTCTTCTGGTCTGTATCCACTGAATTGTTATTTTTGTTCAGCTGCAGCTTCAGAGCATTTAGTGATTAAATCTCCCCATAGGATTTGTTTTTGCAAAGCCTAGAAGTCTAAGTAATTTTTCTGTATGTATTTGGTGTAATTTGGCTGTTGCTAGGCTAACGGGAGGGTTGCTTTTGTATTATTACTGTGCACATTAAAGAACAAGTATAGGACCTTTAGTCCGGGGAATTAGTAGGTGAACTATTTTAGTGAAGAGACAACTGCTATGGGACCAAACTCTGCAGACAATCATCTGTGTCAAAAGGAATTGCAAGGGGGGAAAGCTAGAAAAATGAAGAGGTTGGAATGTGGTCCAGTGCACTTCAGACACAGTGCCCACGTATGGAGTGCATCCACCTGAAAACATGAAAAGCATCATCAGGCCTTCCCCCTCATGGCTGGAGGAGAGGGGGATCACGCCTCAAGTCTGAAGGTCCCAAAAGTATTCCCTCATTGCCGGGCCCTCCAGCTAATTACAGATGGACATGGGGATTAAGTGGGCAAAGGCAAAAATAAGGTAAAGTCCCATCTGCATTGTCATTCATAAAAGTAATTTATAAATATTTAGAGGACACAACTGTTTTATATTTGTTGTGTTCTCAAGGACCCCCTAGAGTCCCTCTGGCTTGCAGGACTGTCACAGCTCAGAAATCAACCTCCTTCTTGAAGGTTTCTCCTTGTCCAGTCACAAATGTCACCTGATGGTGATCAGGACAAGAAGGTCTGGGGAGTAGATCCCTGCACCTTCCTCTCTCATTATTGCACTCACCTCTGAGAAAGGAAGAGAGCTCCAGAATCATTCAGATTATTTCAAAAAGCTTCTCTATAATTCCATTATAATGCATTGTGAAAACATGTAAGTGAAATGATGCTAACAAGTAGTAGTTGGGATTAAACAGAATCAATTTTAGGTTAATAACTGAAATCAGCATTAACTACAGGACTTTTCATGGTTCCTCTGACTGACATCTGCAGTACCCAGTCCTGTTCATGAGACGGAATGCCTGAGTACAGAGAAGTATCCCTGCACAGCTTTCTCTACCACCTACCTTTCTCTACCATCTCAGTACAGTTGTGCAAATCTGCTTTTACAATCAGATTTTCCATAGAGCATGTGAGAAGAACCTCTTCATTCTGATTACATGGAAATAAAGTATCAAAAAGATTCACCACACAGAATCAGGCCTTTATCACTCATCTAATAAATATTCTGTGGGATCTGTCCCAAAATGTGGGATTCTCATTAGTTTAGACAACTCAGGGAAGATGATCTCCTTGTTTTTTTAAACACAGTTTTTAAACTGAATGTGAGGTACTTCTCGTCTTTGAGTTTATTGATCCACTGAACTTTCTGTGACTCTCATCTAAGCCTTAGAACTAGGTTCCGTTTCTGTAGAAGCACAGCAAGAAATTTTGGGGTCTGAGACAACATATACTTGAGATAATATGGATGTTGTAGTTTTTAAGTTCTGCTGGAGCCCATATTTAGACCCAGACATGTCTTCTCTCAAGTAGGAGGCAGACCTTTTCAAGGAATAGCCTAACAGTGCTCTGAATTGCTCTTCTGAAAAGCTGTCTCATTACAGGAAAATGTCAAGACTTCTTTGCTGGATGTCTAAGTCACGTGCTGATTTCCACCTTCAGAGCTGACACGTATGCAGACGTGGAATCAGCTAAGTGAAATTGCAAGGAGCAGAGTAGCTGAGGTCCTCTGCCATACTCAGCAGACAACCATCCACATCTGCCAAAAGTTTTGGTGTGCTTCTGGGAGGAATGTGGCTGAGCAGGATGGTCAGAAACAGTGCGGGTGTGTGCTGGGCCAGGCTGGAAGCTGTTTTATTACCTCAGCAATTAGGGAAAGGCGTATCTACATCAGAGAGAGACATCATTCCACACTAGCTTCTTTTAATTGCTGCCCCAGCTCTCTGGTCAAAAGCAGCTGAGCCTGGCTCCAGTGAAACAGTCTGCCACCAAGCTTGGTGCTGGCCATGGGCAGACTGTGTACTTGGGCAGGTGTGACATCCCCTGGGAGACAGCTCTGGGGACAGAGACTGCCACACTGAGCAGAGGCAATGGCCTTGGCACAAGGGCTGCTCCCTGCAGCCGAACACGCTTCCCTCTCCACCAGCCTTTTTCCCTTTAGTGGGGGCATTTAGCAGTGGCAGGACTGAGCTGCTGCTTCTGGAGGGAGCCAAGCAACAGGCTGATGAGCCTTCAAAAACAGGGCCATGGAGGAGGAAAGAGATAGTGATGACTTTCCCATCTGCCATCCCTGCTGAGTCCTTCTCAAGTTCACGGCTCAGGAATAGGCAAAGTCGATCCAGTCTTCTAGAGGACTTCTCTCAATTCCCTCAGAGGATTAAGGGCTCCATTGAATCTGGACAAATTGAGGATCTGTCCAAGGAAGTTATTTGCTTTCCAACTGCATGTCAGCAAAATTTTCTTAGCCTATACTATTGAGGAGACTTGATAAGCTAACATTTCCATGCCTCAGTGAGTGGGCTGGCAGAAATTCATGCTATGGACCAATTCCCCAGCCATTCCTGATGAGTTCTATACCCATCTGGAGAGATGAAGCACCAAAAGTTACAGTGGCATCTCCTTGAACTTGTGGGTGGAATTGCTTCTGCCCTTCCCTATCTGTCTTTAGGCCAATAGGGTCAAAGCAGGAAAGTCAGGTAGGCATTGCTGGCAAGTCCTTAACTGTGCCCCAGTACCCCTTCTATTCCACAGACTTTGCTTCACTGGGGTTTAGTGTCAGCTGTTTGGCTGTGGTGGCTGCTGTTGTGACATCCCAGTGCCCTTAGGTGTGGGCAAAGGGCCGGTGGATCAGCAGGTCTGTGCAGAACAGTGTCTCCTCAGAAGTGGCAGTACTGGCAGCTCTTCAAGTGTGGTGTGGAGCTGTAATCAGAACCATTTGTGGTAATTAAAATCCTCTTGCTATACATGTGTGCTGTATTTAGGATATGCTTGTGGAATCACTGAGAGTTTTGTATTCAGCTAGGACTGGTCTCATAGGCAGCATGCACTAGTCCATGGAGGGTCTGTTCTAAACCCAGTTCACTCCAGTGGTTTTAGATGAGGCTAAAAGAAAATTTCAATCTCTGTAGGCAAGCAGTGAAGAAAACCATATTGCATTAATTTTACACAAATTGCTCAATATGGAATTTATCTACAGTAGGACAAAAGTCCTTCCTTTTGTGGAAAAAGCTACAGGACCACCAATGAACTCTATTTTACTACTCATGAGAAAAATTCAGCACCACTGTGCCAACCATAGTACTACAGCTGCCCTAGGCAAACAAGCACATCCATGTTTACAACTGGACAACCTTCTCCCACAGGGTTTTACACTGCTCTGGCAATTCTGAGAATCAACATCTATCTCACATCCACAGCTCCCATACAAGGAGGAAAAGTCACTGTTCAGTTTATGTCTGTATGCTACATCTCTATGGATACCTCCAAAAGCTGCTGGGAGGTGAAAAAAACCCAAAAAATCAAGCATTTATAATAGAAGAAAGTGACAGAAATATTTACTTTGTTATCTCAGAAGAAAAACAAAAAAGCCCACACATCCCCTGCAATTCTAAGCACACCATAAAATAATAACACCAAGAGAATGAGACTGCAAGGTTATTGTTAATGGATTAGATTCCCAGGAATTTGTGCAATATCAAGGAATAAGATGATGGAAGTTTTACTGCATGAGGTACCTGTTCTCCAAGATGTTGACAGTATCAAGGAGGACCTTGCACTGACACTGTCACAAAAAAGTTCTCTTCCCAAGGCCAGTGTCTGATCCAAAGGAAATGAAGGCTTGTATGACCTCTACATGGGCATACACCATGTAGACCATGGGCCCATGTGTGATGTAGCTGCACTGGTGTGACTGAGATACTGCATGGACAGACACAGGTCTTCTAATATGGATGAAGTCGTGGAATTGGGATCCAAGTGGACAGGAAAGGTCATGAGAAGAAAAATAAAATGAACAGCTGCCTGCATGTTTTATTAGCCTCTCTTCCTAAGGAAATAGGACTTGCATAACAGTATTACTTGCCCATTTGCTTTTTCTGTCCTGCCCTCAAATAACTTCTGATTCTGTTGCCTTATTTCAACTCAATTTATCAGAGAGGTATCAGCCTCAGATATATTCTGCTCCTCCAGGTTTCATGAAAACTGGCAGCTAGACAGGGATAAGAGCTAAATAAGTACTCCAAATGAGGGGAGGGTTTCAGCATGAATTAAATAATTACCTGCTGTGTTTTACCTGCCAGCTGGCCAGCCAACATGGCCAAATGACTTCAAGCCCATCAGCAAATCACTGAATCAGGCTTTTTTTTTCAGTTGGTGTAGAAAAGAACTGGAAAGGAGGTAAGAGGTAAGTGTATGGTGCCTGAGGGGAGGTATAGAAGAAAGAAACAAGAATTATTAAGGAGGGAATGGGGCAGTGGATACCTGGAGGAAGAGGTAGGAGCGTGGGCTGAGGCAGCCCTAGGAACAGAGCAGGGGGAACTGAGGTTACAGAGGTGAGAGAAGGCCATGGTGGAAGGACTGGGGGTAATTGCAGGGCAGGCAAGTGTGAACACAATCTTCCTGAGGTCAGGCCTAATGAGTGCTGCCGCTCACAGGATGGCTTGTACATACAAAATCTGCCACGAATACATTACCAGCCTACTCTCAGAAGTGATGAGCACCCCTACCTTGTACCGATGCCAGAGGGAGTTGTGGGTGCTCAACATCAGTAACTTTCAGGTGCTGTCTATATAATTTTAGCTAAATTTGCAGCAGCTATGCCTAACTGCCTTGCAGCATGAGAATTATTAGATCATTGCACCTTCTTATATCCATCACAGTAAAAGCAGATCTGCGGAGGGTATTAATTTACATATGCTGGTAAAAACAGAGAAAGAAATGTACCATATAAACTGTCATCCTGATTACCAGAGGTCCACAGACTGTATTGTTCTGCTAGATACTCAATTCTTATTCCCTCAGTTGCTGTAAAACATATATATAGTTCAAATCAATTAAAAGGAAATGTTTGGGCAAAATCGATAGTGAGTCAGCCACAGCAAGATTTAGCAGCCACAACTGAGTTGAAAACATTGCAGAATCTTAAGAGCTGATTCACACCTTACTCAGTTTTTATGTTGGAATAACTTCAGTGAAGCATAAACTAGAGCAACAGAGAGATTGCTAGTTTATATATAGTTTTATATAGGTTTTTTTAAATATAAAGCCAACAGAATGAATGAGCTTAGCAAGAGATCTCCAGAAAGGACTTTATCCTCTGTGCTGTTGCTGAAATCTGTTATCCTTTGAGGCAGCTGATCAGGCCTCCATATCAAGGCTTACACACTTAATTTTTGCTGTTTATTTAGGAGATATGCAATCTTGTAACTAGTTTCAGAATTCTAAAACAGAATTGTGCTGGAAAAAGATTGCTCAGGACTCAGAGACACCCACTACAATTTTGCCATCAACTAAGTTTGGACTATCCCTGAGCTACATCTCTCCCTCTCATAGAGTTCATCTCTCTCTGGTTACATCTAAAGGATTATTGACAGAGAGGACTTCTCCCATACACTTGGATTATTGCTGTCATGTCATACACATTATCACTTATTTCACAGGTACAATATTTCTGTTTTAGCATATTGACACTCAAACCTGCCTTCACCTTATATGTAGAATGCTAGGCAGTATAGTTTGATGTATTTTAAGGAACAATATGTCATCATTTTCAGAAAATCCTGCTGGGGCTACATTTTTCAAAGGGCTTTGAGGGATGAAAAACTGAGTAATGAATAGCTCTCTGTACACCTCTTTCTCTAATTATTTTAATTGTACCTTCAATTGCACACACAGAGGAGCGATTTTTCTGATTTACTCTTGTATTTTAATCGTGGTTGCAAATTCCTCCCATGGCTGAATTTTGAAAATGATCTGTGGCTGAGATTAGATCTGTCCATATTGCTTGATATGCTTGTATTACTCTCACAAGTAAGAAGCTTCTGCCTGCAGAAATTTTACTTGTTTAACAAGCTGTGGTGCCTGCTTTTTTGTTGAGGGAAAGTTTTGGGTTTTTTTCCCACTGACTAAATTTCTCAGTGATACAGCTCAACACATAGTTTATGCAGTCAGCTAAGCATGGGAGTGCATGGGAGCTTTTTTTTTTTTTAAGTATTCATCAACACATCATTGTGTCAAAGTTTCTTCTGCTAAGACATGTTTGTTACCAGACACCAAATACAGAACTGTAATTTATGCTGTAGATTGTTTTGCAGGTAACATAAGGATGCGTAATTTTGTCAACATTTTAAGCAGCTTAATTGAACCACTCTGTGCCACACTGTTTGTCTGCAAGCATGCCACTCAGGTAGCTTTTTACAGTATAATCTAACATGCTGAAGCAACAGTGGAGATACTGGATTCTTCTTTGTTGGTCCTTATGTGTCTCAGAGAGTTGTAAGTGATGCAGGACTTCTCAAGGGAGATAAATATTAATGCATACCCTTAACAAATGAGTAAGCTCTAAAAGGTGAAGAGTCATCCCTCCATTGGCAGACCCACTGATGGACAAATACGGTAAGAGAACCAGTGACTCAGTCTCCACTATCTTGTGTGATCTGCCTCGGTGTGCTGACTCCATTAAGGGAATGGAAAACAGACCGCAGGAGTGCAGCTCCTTGAAGCTGCATCATCATCGTTTTCAAAGTGACTAATGCCCTGGCAGAGCATGGGCCAATCTGGATCTCTATTAAGTTTTTACAGAAGAGATTGGGATCTTTATTTATACTCAGTTTGGACTTCTGAAATTCTGAGGTATTCTTAGCAGCTCCTGCTTGAGAGTAAGCAAAACCAGAATCAGGTGTGGAGAATGCAGCTGCACCAATATGTTTTAGGCAATTAGGAGGTTGATCAAGAGGCAGCGAGGTGTATCCTGGTGTGGATGCCCCACTAAGTGCCCTAAAAAATTTAAATCAGTTGTGCTACCCTGAAGCATTGCTATTCTCAGGCCTTCAAGCTGGCTACAGCTGTGCTAAGAGCTAGAACTAACATCCCTGGGAGTAGCCTTAATTATTAATTTATTACTTTAGTGGGAAGACTGTCACAGAGATACATGTGGATCTGCTTTCTGTGCTGTCCACTGCCCACCAGCCATTAAAACATGCAATGCAGTTTTTATAGCACTTTGAGGAAGATGCAAATACAAGCTGACTTGATTTACCTAGCTCTGAAAAGTGAAGTTAAAGAGATGGACCAGAATCTCAGCTGTCACAGATGTTCTCTTATTTATAACAGTCAAAGAGCTGGACACAAAGACATGTGCATGTGGATGTATGAGCCCCTTACTGGAATAACCCACACATGTAACTCTCAGCAAGTTTCTAATTGCATCTGTAGTTCCAAATGTCTGATTTTACACTCAGATTGCATTCTGAGACTCTTCCTGCTGCCGTTTAGTTATCCAAGTCACCCATTCAGGCAAAAAGAAACAGTATCATATAAGTTATCTAACTAAATGACAAATCTTCGTTTCTGAATATTTGCAGTGAACTGTTTCTGAATGGGCCGTAGATTAAAAAATGATTCATGGAACACATCAGCAAAAGTATTTGCCTGCTTTTGAGAACAGAACTCCTGGCAGACAACATCTGAAGAGAAAAGAAGGAATATTATCAAAATAGCTAAATGTTTTTAATAATTCATCATTCATGCCAAAAACATGCTTGTAGAAGACTTAAAAGAATGCACTTACGATAGGTCAAAAGTGCTTTAGAATCACATTTTAAAATAGTTTTAAACTTCTAAAGAACCTGCAGATAAGAGGCTTATTGTTTTCAAAAATATCTGCTTTTCTACTTTCAATAGAAGTTGGAGGTTTCTGAGTGCTGAAGATGTTTTGTGATTTTTACATGCTCTTTTTATCACTCAATGAATGGTTACTGAGGTGCTTGTGCTCTCCCAAATGCTCTTGCAGGCATTTTATTATGCTTGTAAGTCTTCATTTTTTTATTCATAGCAACCTGTTTGTGTATTTGAGATCATATTTTGGTTTCTGAAACAATGTCTTCACCATTTCTGAAAACTTTACCTCATGGCCAGGATTTTCAAAATAGCTCAACATTCACAAAAACTTTTCCTCATCACATTAAATACAGAGCTCTTCTGAAAACACAGACAGAGGAACCATGCAGGAGCTGTATTAAGTAGTGAATGCTCTTGAAAAATTCAGCTTCCATTTTGATGTCTGGCTTTTCTGAGAATGTTTGCCTTACTAGGGAAGCTGAGTTCCTTCAAATTTAATCATGTAAAGGCTTGTGGCTTAAAATTAGTGGGAGACATCACGGCAGTCTTCCTTCTGGCTAACAAAAATGTAATGTTTCTAATGTCATGAGGTCATAGTATTCATGACACAATGATCTGTATGTGTGTGGCTATGCTAGTCTAAGAGTGGTAGATGTTGGTCTTATCACTTTCTTGTTGTATAATTTGTGTAATTGAACCAAAGAGCATCTTCTGTTTAATCTGAAGGCCTATTGTTGAGGAGTTACTCAGTAGTTTTTACATGGATCTCAACAGGATGACTCACACAGTAAGCTACTCCCAGCTGTTGTGGCATAAGACATGAGGAGAATTGTACCTAGGGGGATTATTTTGTTAATTGTGCTCTGTATCAGATATAAACCCCACCTTCTGCAAACTACAGATTGCATGGAATTTACATAGACTTAAACTAATCCCAGGACAATTCACAATTAATTTCATAGGACTTGCAGATATGACAGCTCCTATTGTGTTAAAGAGTAAGGGCAACTGTGCATGGCACTATACTGCATCTCACAGTTTCATTCAAGTTCAGTGATATCCTGTTGGACCTTTTTTCCACACTATCTTATTTTCCTTTTGTGAATCTTTTCAGAAGATTTTACAATAAATTTTTATGATCAGCAGACTACCAGCACTTGAGGGAGGGAAGAAGAAAGGCTCAGGCGTGTTGAGAGAGATTCCCATGCACATACCTACACACTAATCTGAATTTTCAGCCAGTTTGAAATGAAAAATAATAATTTCCTAATAAATTAAACTTCTAATTTATGTGGTTACAAAGGGAAATTAGACAGAGTGAAAAAAGTCACATCTAATCAGCGCTTAAATAGATAATATCTGCTCGGTGTGTTTTGTGCTCTTCTTTTCAGCTCCAGAGAGTTTATAGCTGTGGGGTGTTTCAGACACCAGAGAGTGAATGATTCACAGATGCAAAACCAGGGTGCCTAATCAATGTCTCAATCTTCACCCTGCTCAGTGGTCCTCAGATGATATCCTTGACCCTCCCTGCAGCTACATGGGTGTCTGCAGCTCCTGCCTGTGCCCGGCTGCAGCAGGGACTCGGGGCTGGGCTGCGTGGGCTGCACAACAAGCAGAGCAGCTTACAGTTTGTGAGTGGTGGAATATGTCTCCCTTGCCAAGAAGGCTGTTTTTGTTAGAGGCTGCTAAAGGATACTACTGGCTGAAGACTGACTCTCTCTGAGCCAGAGGCAAATATTCACTTGAACAATGAAATAAACAAATGACTATAAAATGTATTATCTGTTATATTGGAATATGTTGTAACATTTCACAGTCTAATTTGTATTTGCATACCAGTAACATATGGGGTATTAGCTCCCATTCATGTCATTTCATGAGGTACAGGACTAGAGCACTACAGAAAGGGAAACTGGGGAGAAAAAAAGGCATGCTCTAAGCTCATGAAATGATGAAATCCTGTGTTGCTTGTAGTCTAAACAACACCCCCTTTTTTCCATTACATTATATGTCTTAGTACATAATCTGTCTTTAATTTGGGTTTGGTTTTTTCTTTTTTTTTTTTTTTTTTGAATGGAAATAAGTATAATTAATATTGGTATTCCGAAAAATAAACTGTAGCTTAAATAACACAGAATTACTAGCTCTAGAACAAGCTGGTAACAATCAAACCAGTCAACCCGCTCCACTGCAAAATACTCTGGTGTTTGCTAGGGTGTGTCTGAAGAAAGCCCCTGACATCTAAGTACTGTGGATTTTGATTCAAGGCAAACATTTACAGCAAAACACATTTTTACATGTCAAGCAGATGTCATGCTAACACAATCCCCTGAACACTTTCAAAATCCAGTACTACAGTTTTAGGATGAAATACTAAAAATAGAGAAATGCAGAAATACGAATAGAGAAAGATGAAAACATTTATTCACCTGCTTTGAATTTAGGTTTCTTCAGAATGCAAGCATGTAAAGGGCATGTTGTCTCATGCATGCCTGCTTGCAGGTTCCAATGAGAAGAACTATGAACCTCAAGCTATATTAAATTACTCCTAAACTCCACTAAAAGAGATGTTCCTCATAAGCACTACCCAAGTTGTACAGTGCAGTTCCTCCTAACTAGAACTGTCTTTTTAGGTAAGTATTTGTGCAGAGGACAACATGTAATTTATAGGTGGGCCCTCAGACTCAATAATTTGCCGGGCAACATCAGTAATAGTCAGAAGTGCTTTCTAGGGCAAAGGAGACACAGAAATGAAATTTCTCTTTTGCTGCTGGAAACTGCTGAACACATTATAGGTTAACAAAAGGAAAAGGCAGCAATAAATATGTTTGAAATCAGGAAAGATGCATCAAAATCTTGAGTAGGATTCGCAGTGCTGTCTAACTAGTTTGAAAATGTCACTAGCAGAGCCTGATATGCTGGAGCTGCATGAGTGGAAACAGTAGAGGAAAGCAAGGTAAAATATTTTCAGCAGCTAAGGTTTTATACAAGATGTAAAATAGTAAAATCTCAGTTTCTTGCCTCAGCTTCTTAGTTTATAAAATGGAAATAGTGGGACTTGCTCCCACCTCATGGGCAGTGCTTGAAGGTTGTATTCAAGATGAAAAAGTGGTAATATCATGTAAGTACTGAGGATGATGATGATTAGTAGTAGTTTTAATACATATTATTATCTATCTTCAAAAAAATTAAAAAGGTATTCTTTCCATGAGCTGTGACTTTAACCTGAAATCCTTACTTTAATAAAGCAAAGTTAATGGAATCAATCTGAATGAATAGTATTTAGATATGCAAAATTCTACCCGCATAAAAATCCCTGGTTCCAAAATTAAATCCTGTGCAAGAATAAGGCTTCAGATACAGGTATTATGAGAAGCAGGGGTTAGCTGCAAAGCCAAATGCTCTTGCCTTTTTATGTTGAAATCTGCTTCCCACCTGAGCCATGCTGCAGTTAAGCAAAACAAAAACATATGTTGGATTTTACTTAGGTGCAGCTCATTAAAAACTCTTACCCAGCTCTGCAGGCTGTGGTGCCCAAAAGCCTTTAAAGTTCTCTTGATTGCAAGGAAGTCTGGTTTGCTGTGTGCTGAGCATTTTGTAACCCTGAAACAGCTCTGATGCAAAATAATTCGACAAGAGCAACTGGAGCAAGTGGTTTCAACAGTTCAGGTGGGAATAGAAGTTCCCGTCCCCTGCTTCATCTCCTGAAGTTTTGCAACTGGGTCTTTTATTATCATATGCCATCTCACACAGACATATGAAACTGATGTGAAAGCTTCTAAGTTTGAGCACAAAAACTTAACCAGAAGTAATAACAGAAGTTATAACAGAAGTTAAGTAACTAATTACATGAGAAAAACCTTCATATTTGTTTGGTTTTCTCAGGTCAGGGCTCACTGTTTTTATTTTGTTTCTGTTGTGGTTTTGCTTTATTTTTTTGGTTGGTTGGTTGGTTGTTTTTTTCCTGTGCCCGCAGTAGTCAATAATCGTTGCATACCTGAGAGGCATGTTGCAATCTGTATTGNGGAGAGAAAACCGGGATTGAATTTAATTATTCAGTGACCCCAGGTGGCCTACACTTCTCCATGCCTGTTAGCCACTGAATGCTATCAGAACTGCTTAGCTGAAAGCTGCCTTTTGCATGTTGATGGGCATTGCAAATCCTCCTGCAGAGCTGTCTTTCATGTCAAGACAATATCAACCACAGCAAAACATCACCATATGTCCTTCTCCCCACTTCTCCCTGTGTTTTGCAGGTTGTATTCTCTTTTGCTGCCACTCGACAAATTTGCTTCCCTGGTGATGCGTGTGTGTGTTTGTGTGTGTTCACAATGTCATATTCTGAGGGGGTGGGGTGGAGGAGAAGCACAGTGCCTTTGCCCAAGATCTTCTTTTTTAGCTGAAAAGAATAGCCACATCTGCTGCTTTGTCCACAGATTGTCTACTCTAATTGTCAGTTCTGGTTTTGATTTATTAATATTCACATCCTTAGATACAGAAATCCTTCTATCAGAGCAGATGAGTGACTATTTCCCACCTTTTTTCCCTCCTGATTAGTAAGTGTCATAGCATTCTTGTTTCTTGCCAGCAAGAATTAATCATGCCACAGAGCCTGATTCTTTGGGGGAAGGAAGTTCCTAAAAGCTTCAAGGAAAAGATGGAGAGAAACAAGCTTGGATTGCTTTAGAATCCTATTATTAACCTGATCTAATTCTGGACATGAAAATTTTCTACAAAGTCTAATTTAGTGTTACTACCAAAATTACAGATTAGAAGGACGTGAAAAGAAATCCCACTTGGGAGTCTTTAAATGCCTCTATTGAAGTTGTGGTAATTTTTTTCCTGTCCATTTGACTGCAAATTTAAATAATTTTGCCTTTTCTGATATTGGTTGCCATGTAAGATACAGAATTTGGCATTTTATGGCCTCAATCCATGCTGTCTTTAATAGAAAGATGGTAAAAATGAAATTAAGGAAAAGAGAAAAAAGCCAAAATCCTATGATGGCACATCTTGTAATTATCACATCTGCTGCAAAGCTCCTGAAAAATAGCTTTGGAATCTTGCCATGCTGCAAACGACTCACACAATGAAGGGGAGCAGCACAGTAAAGGACAATTGATAAAGAGATTTTTAAATGGACTTTTAACCTTGTAGTAGGAGGTGCTACCCTTTTATCTTTTGTTGTGGCTCCTTTTTTATTTTTATCTAAAAGAATACTTTCCCCTTCATGATGCACTCTGATGCCATATTTAGAAATGTGGCATGGCAACAAATTCATCAGTGACAAAAAAAATGGTGGAAAAGAGTGAAGACTAAAGAGAGAATTAATTCTTGAAGTTGCTGCCCTGGGAAAGCATCAGCTACTACTACTGATGCCTTTGTCTTTTCATTCATCTTCTTCCCAGGGTTATAAACACTTTTTCAAGGTTTATTAATGTAAGGAACTGTGACTCTAGGAGCAACTTTGCCTTTTCTTATTCAGTGTTCAAAGTGTGAATTGCTGCTAACAGCACCATTTTGTGACTTAGGAACATGCAATATAGTTATGTGCTGAAAAGCATAGTTGAAACAAGTTGAATGCAACCTTGAAGGAAATTTGTGATCACACCCCTTGATCCTCAGATTAATTGTCTGTGGGGAAGTGTGCATATTTGCACATAATTGCATGTTCAGAGCATCACTGCAAAGCATCTTTGTTCACAAATGACTCATCAGCGCTTTGGCCTCGTGCTTATAATTCCTTTCAAAGGCAAAAGATTGACAAGATAGTAAAAATAATAATTCACTCCAGTAAAAATAATAATTAACTCCACCCAAACAATCAGTTGTTTTCAGTAAATCTTTCTATACAGGACTTTTACTTCGTCTTTCATACTGTCACCATTTGGACACCATTAAGCATAGAATCATAGAATAGTTTGTTTTGGAAGGGAGTCCAAAGACCATCTAACTTCAGCCCCCAGCCTTGGGTGGGGATGCCTGCTGCAAGGCCAGATTACTCAGAGTTCCATCCAACCTGGCCTTTAACACTTCCAGGGATGGGGCATCTCCAATTTATCAGGAAAACTTTTTCCAGTACTTCACCACCCTCACAGTAAAGAATTGCTCACTTATATCTATCTAAACCTATTGTCTTTCAGTTTAAAGACATTTCCCCTTTTCCTGTCACTGCACAGCAGTGTAAAAGTCCCTCTCCAGCTTTCTTCTAGCCACTTTGGGTACTGGAAGACTGGTCTAAGTTCTCCCTGGAGCCTTCTCTTCTCCATGCAGAACAACCATCTGTCTTACCTGCTCTTCACAGGAGAGGTGTTCCAACCCTCCCTCCTGTGCTCTATTGTCCTTCTTATGCTGGGCACCCCAGAGCTCGATACAGTACTCCAGATGGGATCTCACAAGAATGGAACAGAGGGGAAGAATCACCTTCCTTGCCTGGCTTGTCCCTGTTTTGATGCAGCCCAGGATGTTGTCTTTCTGGCCTGTGAGCACACGGCTGCCAAGACACATTGGGCTGCTCATCACCCAGGCTGTCGTGGAGGATGGTGTGAGATGCTTTGCACAAATCCAGGTAAATTATGCTGGTTGCTTTTCCCTTATCTACCAGTGCTGTAACCCTGTAGTAAAAGGTCACCAAATTTGTCAGGCGTGGTTTCTCATCAGTGAAGCCATGTAGGCTGTTACCAATACTCTGCTTAGTTTTTATCTGCCTTAGCATAATATCTGCTTCGTTATCTTGGCAGGCACAAGGTCAGACTGACCAGCCTGTAGTTCCCCACGTCTTCTTAAAAATGAGGGTTGTATTTCAGCTTTTCCAGTCAGAGGGATCTTCACAGAACTGCCAAAACATCTCAAATATAATTGATAGTGGCCTAACCTTAGGTTGTCTCATCAGATCCCAGAGACTTGAGCACCTTCAGGTTCCTTAGATGTTCTTCTGTCTGATCTTCTCCTGCAGTGGGCTTAGGGTCTTCATTCTCCCAATTCCTGCCTTTACCTTCTGCAGTCTGGGTGGTGTGACTGGGAGAACTTGCTAGTGAACTTGGAAGCAAAAAAATCATTGAGTACCTCAGCATTTTCCATGTTCTAGCTAATCAGGTCTCCTTTTTCCTTCTGGAGAAGGCCCACATCTTTCCCGGTCTTCCTTTATCACCAGTGTACCTATAGAAGCTTTTCTCATTGCCCCTGATGTCCCCAGTCAGATTTAATTCTATCAGCTTTTCTAATCTAATCCCTGGCTATTCAGACAATCTCTCTATATTCCTCCCAGGCTGCTTGTCCTTGCTCCAGGTCTTTGTAGGATTTCATTTCCTGTTTGAATCTGTCCAGCAGCTCCATGTTCACCCATGCACACCTCCTAATGTTTTCACCTGGCTTCCTCTTCATTGGGATGCTCTTGAGCCTGAAGGAGGTGATCCTTTGACATTAACCAGCTTTTCTGGGGTCTTCTTCCCTCCCTGGTGTCATCCCATGGCAGTCCACCAAGCAGATCCCTCTAAGCCAAGACAGCTCCCCCAGAGTCCAGGGCTTGCTTTGGCAAGGAGCCCTTGGGCTCCTCTCTGCCATAAGGATTCCAAACATCACCATTTCATGGTCACTGCAGCCCAGGCTGCCCTTGAGCTTTACATCCCACACCAGCCTCTCCTTCTTGGTGAGAACAAGGTCCAGCACAGCACCTCTCCTTGTTGGCTTCTCTATCACTTGGAGAAGGAAATTACCACCGAGGCATTCCGGGAAGCTCCTGGGTTGTTCATGCCCTGCCGTGTTGTCCTTCCAACAGATGACAGGGTGGCTGAAGTTCCCCATGAGGACCAGGGCTTGTGAACATGAGGTAGTCCCCATATGCCTACAGATGACTCATGTCCCGTGTCCCTGCCATTCCTTTAATCCTGACCCATCATCCGTGCCCAGGCAGAACTCCATGCACCCCGCCCAGTGTCTGACACAGAGGGTGACACCCTCTCCTCATCTCCCCTGCTAGTCCTTCCCACAGAGCCTGTGTCTTTCCATTCCAACACTCCAGTCACAGGAGGCATCAATCACACCACATGTCTGTGAAAACTTGAGGAAGTAAAGTACTTGTTTTTCACCAAGATTAGAAAAATAAAGCTGCTGGGAGTGGAAGGGTTGAGAAGGAGAAAAGTTATAGAAGGTACCAGCAGAAGGGCAGACAAGGTTTATTAACAATATTCTCGATGTCTCCCATTATGAACATTTGTTTTCAGACCCCCTGCGTCACATATTTTTAATTAATTTTCCATGAACTGGAAAAAAAAATGTCTCTGCCAAATCAGAGAAAACTAGTGAACCTTCTAGGACAATTAAACCTTTGTTCTCCTAGGTGGAAAAGAAACAGACCCTTTTACTCCCACTGTTTCCAATAAAAGGTTAGGAGTTATCACCTCCTTCTCATCTATTAGAGACTACACCCTGTCCAGAAACAAAGGAGTGAATTTTGCTCCTTTCCCCAAAGCAAAGGAATGGACCACAAACCCTGGAAGGTGTGGAGTCTGTGTGTAGGGAAAGATCACATCCTCATATTCTAAGGGCATTTTAAGCCCCATAGAGAAGCAGGACTTCCTTTTCCCCCACTGGTCCAACTTAGGCACCTCCCTGTTCTTTGGGGGGATGCTGCATCCTTCGGTGTTTCTCCTTGTGGGTTTTCTCTTGCAATGCCTACCTGAACATGTCATTCAGGGGGCCTGGCCAGCTAGCTCATTATTTGGCAGGGCAGCCACACAGTCTTTTGAGGTCAAAACACAAAATCCATTTCTCTTTGGCTCTGGCATGAAATTTTGATTTGTGCCTCAGAAAAGCCCAGGAAGAAGTAAACAACTGTAAGAACAGAGCAAGGCTTTTACACTGAAAGCACCCAACAGGGCCTGGGGCAAGCCATGCAGTAAAGGGAAGAGAACACAGAAATGCTGGGACAACTGAGTACTAATCAATCTATGGGCAATGCAGGGATCAAGTGGAAAGCACTGTGAGAGGATACGCCTAACAGATTTATTATAGTGACCACACAAGTGAGAGACTGACAGCTGTTATTTCTGAAGTTTGGGTCCCTGACTGTCCAACACAGAGTTTGCCATCACCCTAGTCTTGGTGTGATTTTGTATACAAAGCAGTTGCATAAATAACCACCCCTCTGCCTTTGAAATGGGATGAGGAAAAGTAGCATTTAGTGAAAGAGAGAAAACCAAGATCCAGTGTACAACATGGGCTACAGTTCTTCATGTGCTTCCCTTGTCCATCCCAGGACACCATTCAACCCAGGAATATCACTGCAAGAACAGTTCCTATGATTCCTTCTTTGGGATAACTACAAACATAAAAGTTTCATACAAATTCACACAAGCACTGGCATTTTTCTTCAGAAACCTCTGTATGGACCTGTTATATTTATGACCCAAATCTTTTAATATAGATTTGTTCTGTGGATTTCATCTAAGGCATCTGAAGCTATTACTATTTCATATGTTGCAGTAATCTGCAATCAGTCTGTAGTAGATTTCTGTGAAGGAGATTTGGAAAACAACTGCTTCTGTACCGAATTGGTACTTTCTATTAATATTTGGGACCATTTTGGCAATATATTAAAATATGAATAAAATATTAATCTTCAGATTAAATAGTAAAACCTACTTTGTAATCAGGTAGACCAAAGAACTGCTCAGTATCTATGTCATATAATTTAGATGAGAATCTGTCCAGTTCTTATACTCATCCCTTGGAATTTAAGTTACTCTATTTTCTCTGACAGGATAACAATGATGTTCATGATAAGCTGTCATACACAGTTTCAAAGACTTTTTTTCCAAGCCTTTTCTCTTCCTGCAAATAAAATAAAAATAAATACCAGACTTCAGTGCTTTTACAATGTACATATCTGAGGGGTTCCTGCTTTTCAGCACACAGAGCAGAATTTGAAGTCAACACAGAAACAAACCCAGAAATATAAGAGAGCCCAGAGACCTTCAAATGCAAGGTTTGTGTTCTTTTCTTGTCTATGATACAGAGGTGGTATGGGAGCCCATGGCACTGTCTTGTCTGTCTGGGTTGTATGTAAGTATATGACAGGGTACCATGGCTGCAATGCTGAGAGGAGTGAGTGCAGAGGAGATTTAACTGTGAATTAACTGGATTCATGCAGAGTTAGAGTTTATGTTGTTTCCCCTTATTTAATTATTAGTTACATACAAATGTGACAACATTAGGAGAAAATCTCAAGAGAAGTGGAAAAAGGCATATTTGATCAAACTCTGAATGGTTAGACTTTTGAGGTAAGATTAGGGGCTGTCTTTAGACTTATGCAGGGTTTGCAAAAGAACTTTAATCACTGACTGGGACCTCCAGGCAGAAGAGCAGCATGAATAATAAATGGTAACAGCAGACAAGCAACAGAGGGGTTAATTCATAGCTTCATCTAATAGAGCCAAAGTTGCAAAATAAAATCAGAAAGTTCCATAGCTGCTGGCTCAGGAGGATTATTTTCTGCTGTGATTGTTGCGGCAGCCTTTATTTTTTCTCTTCTTCAGGTTTTTAATGGAAAATCCTAAAAGCTAATTTTTGAAGCAGGAGGCTTGGCAGAAAGACAGCAGAGAATGTTGCCCCATTCCCATCAAGTGGTTTCTTTGGAAGCAGATATAGGACTACTTTGAGCTCAAGAAATGACTGAATTTACAACATTAAATTGGAAAGTAAAAATCCTAGAATGAATTAGAGACACCTCTCTTGTTGCTTGTCTGTTGGAAACACCGAACACCTACATGCTAATGATGATGAATTTATGCTGCTAAACTACAGAGGAGAGGTGAAAACAAGGTCATCTCATTGGAGATGGAGGAGGAGACCCATCCCTCTGCCTGTCAGACAAACGTCTTAATTCTGAGAGTAAAACTGTGGAAAATTTTCAGAAAATGCTCTCTTGTCTTATTCTTTTTTTTCTTTTCCACAAGAGTCTTGTAATCACATGGTCACCTAACTGCTCCTAGGTGGTGTGGCACTAAAAATATGCTTGAAGTAATTTGCTGATAGGAGTGCTCAGGTGTCTAAATCTCAGCTCACATTCCAATATTAATTACTTTTTAATGGCCCAAATATAAGAGAAACAGATGAGGAGTAAAAGGCTGAGGCTGTGTTTGGTTTTGGAAAACAGTTGTCATCATCATCATCATCATCATCATCAAGAAAAACTGTTCAAACTAGTCAGGTGAACCAAAAATTCAAATAAAGTGAAAAGTCTTCCTAACCCAAGGAACACAGATGAAGCTGACAAGTTCTGCAGAGCTAATGTTTTACACTGAATTACCTTTCCAGTGTGGTCAGCCCTTTTTGTCTACTGAGGATGCAAATCACAGATGCTGGCACCAAAGTATTTCTGAAAATGGTGTGTTCTGCTAGAGATGTGTCAGTAAAAAACTGCACCTATGACTGCATCTGTGACCTGCCTGGGCAGTTTGTAATTCCTTCCAGCTGCCCCCAGAACAATTCGATTCTGCTGGTCACCCTCTTGCCTCCGCCTTTGGTTTCAAAGAGCAGGAAACAGCACAGGCCATGTTGTACAGGAGCAGACTGTTCTCACCTTCACCTGTGTTTCCATGCCTGCACTTTCTATGGAGTATTTCTAGAAAGTTAGAGACAGCTAACAGGAATGTGGACACTTCAGATAAGACAAGTTACCCTAGGCATGTGTGCCTGAGCATGAGTGGGCCATCCACTGCAAGGGAAAATGGCCAGAGACAGCACTCCTTCCCTCTGTGTTGCAGCTCTTGACGCAAGTTGTTGCTTGGTGATTAAAGTATTTCTCTGTACCTTTGTGCTCCAGTCGGGGCTGGCATTTCCCCCAACCTCCTGCCCATCCACAGCAGGTGGGGAGACCTGGCTGGGAAGGGGAGCAGATGGGCAGGGGCACCGTGGCTGCCAGGAGAGCCCACAGGGCAGCATCAGCACAGATCAGTCAACACCAACCGAGCATTGCTGTTTCCTAACCTTTACAAAAATGAGGCTGGCAGGCTGTATGCAGTATCCTGAGGAATAGCAGTGGTCTCTGCTCACTGTACCTTTGGGAAGTTCATGGGCATTTCAGGACCTGATTAGCCTAAGTGAGTTCATGCTGTGTTTCCTAATGTGATGGTCTAAACTTTGCTAACAGGATAAAGATCTCATGAGCTCATCAGGAATTTAGGGGGTAGGATGTCTTCAGGGGCCCAAAGGACAGGTTAAACACTGAAGACCTAAGGAAACTATAACCCTTTGTCTGTTTTCTCAACCATAAAACCTTTAGATTTTAATGAAACAGTTTTTAGAATAATTGCATGACTTGCTTACTCAGGGGAAAGCAAGAAATCTAAATTTTGTTGTCCAGCTAGCAGTCAGGGTTTCTGCTGTAATTATTTTCATTGAACCCAGTAAATGTGCATCTATTTGTATTTTCTGTGCATCCACGCACAATTTCACAGCCCTATTTTAAAGGTGTTCTAGATCACTGCCCAAGCTGAAATGCTGTCCCAGTACCAGAACTTGTGGCCTCTTCCTAAGGCCAAAGCTGGCTTTAAACTTCTCTGTACTTTAAACCAGGGCATTAATCTCACCAAGTGAAGAACTTGAATGACTGATCTCCACTTCCTGTGACCTACCATCATATCACATCAGTCACATCTACATGCATGTGACCATGAAATTGTACTTTTTTAGTCTCAGCTTTAGAAGATTTTATGTGGAGTCAGGAGAACTCAATAGTTTAATATTAATTTTTTATGGTTATCTAAACATTTGCCTGACTTTAGTGAAATACCTAATAGACAGCAGGAAAATAAATCTGACTGTTATTTACATGATAAAAAAAATCTTATTATGCCAGAGCACTTTCTCCTCACCTAAGGTTATTAAAGCATCTTGCTTGCTAAAATCAGTCATGGAAACTCTGATCAACACCTATATTTAAGGGTCAAATGCTATTGAAAGATAGGTAGGAGATATGAGCCCAATCTTATTTTCTGTGCCCCCATTTTAAAAAAAACCCAAAACATTTTCTCCAGTCTCCTGTTTTTGCTCCAATATTTGTTACAAGTCTCTAAACATATTTTTTTTACAGCTTTTACTGAAACCTTCTGGTCATGTGATGGCAGAGCAGAGGAAAAAAGGTTCCTCTATGATGTAAAAGTGTTGTATTTTTAACACCTAAGAGTCTCAAAACAGAGGCCAAAAACCAAAGCTGTTTTCTCATTTACAAAGGGTAGCCTCCCAGCACAGACATGAGTCACGTTGGCAGGATATCATGTAAAGTCTCCCTGAGTGGTTCCTAACTCAATTTGTGCAAATGACTTTCACAGCTTTACACCGCAGCTGAAGTTACACCACTGGGAGGGGTCACAAAACTCGTGATATGAGCATGGTACCATGAGTGAATACTCTTGTTGGAGATGAGACAGACCCCAAAATCCTGGCTCTTTTGAGACATACCCTGTAAATGACACCTCTTTACAACTGAAGTGCTATGCTGCACAGTTAGGAGAGAGAGTCACCAAAATCCCTGCTGCCCTTGGATTGTTTGGTTCCTTCTGAACTTCTACAGTAGGTGAGTCATGACACCAGAAGCTGCTCACAAAGCAGCTGGCTTTGAGAGCAGAAGCAGCCAGGACACTGCAGCTTCATGCTGCCCCTGCTGCTCTGGTGCCGAGAGCCTAATGGGCTGCAGGGGACACCTCACAGCTACCTGTGCACAGATTAGTGGAACCAGCCAAGGCAGCAAAACTGCCACGGCCAAACATTATGCTTTCACTACTCAGCACCGTGTCATTTAGCTCAGAAAATACAAGCAAAGGGGAGAGACAAAGAATGAAATAAATCAGCAAGTGAATAATCCTTTCTATTCTGAGGACAATAAAGCCTTTCCCCTTCACCTGACTTAACAGGATAGTTTGGGACAAATCTTTTTTACGAATCAGAATAAATTTTTCATGATCATTTTATTACACCTCAGCAAAGCAGAAATGTTCCCTTGCTCATTTTTATTTACAGAATGTCTTCTCCAAATTATTTATATCAAAAGATGCATTTCATCCGTACACAACCAGAAATGTCTTATGTCTTTCAAGGTACATATTTCAATACAAAAATTGTTTACATAGCAGGTTAAGCCTGTGATGTGAAATTGCTTGAGCCTGCAGATCCTAATTTTAAGACTCATTCATTAAAAAATCCCTTATTTTACACAATACCCCATTTTCTGAAAAAACTTCCCTAGTATTGTCCCTTAGTTTAGGGTTGCCAAGCTTGGCTTATTTTTAGACATTGGATAGCTCTTCATTAAAGCAAATTATTCACTAATATAAGGCAGCAAACAACAGATTAAATGAATGAATGTATGTATGAATAATCTAAAGTAGACATGGAGAAAGGCTTGAAAAATGACCCTATTCCTTACGCCAGCTTGGTCTGTGTGTGGTCTCTCTGCTCTATTTCTTTCCTCCTGTTGGTGAGAGGCTCTGACAACCCTTTCAGTGATAAACATCCGCATAAACCAGTGTGTCACCATCATGCATAGGTTTCAAGTCTTTTCCCATATTGCTGCACTGTGCTCCCTGCACGGCAGTTTCATTCCGTAATTGTGTGCTGTATCTGACACATAATCCCTTTCTGAGAAAGTTTATCAGCTTTTGCAGGCTGATTCCAGGACTTTTGGCAGGTTTTGGCCCTATGCTACCTCTAATGACATGGTTACACTGTACAAAGCCTTTTTCTGGTATCTTCTGACCAACCACAACTAATTGACAACAAACTGGAAAAGCATTACAGCATTGAAATGTCTAATCAAAATGGCATAAAACCAAAACAAACCAAAACTTTTTCTCATAACATCTATCATTGCCACATTTCTTCAAGTAATTTGCTCCATAATTTGTATTTTATATGTATTTGTTCTCTAAATATAGAAACTTTTGCTTGGATTTTTTCACTGACCATGTTCATTCCCAAGTATATATCTATATATACATAAGAAAAGATCAGTAGATGTTCTGCTGGTTATACCCTCATTTTCATGTAAATGTAGCTCCTAACTGCCTAAATACATTAATTAAGCTGGAAGCAAACTCAAAAGCCAAAACCTAGTTAATGAACGTCAGCTTCATTCGATACATGAGAATATCAGAAAAGCACTTACAAACATCACGGGCTGTTAAAGCAGCGAAAAAATAAAGCTTGGAATCTAGATACAAAGTCTTTCTCATTAACAACAGATCTATTAATGGATTCTACCCCCTGAATTTACACCATCAGGAAAAGCCTCTTTTTAAAGCATTCCCTGGTGTCAAATTAATACTTTTTTCCCCTCGAGCTTCACATAATTGTCTCAGACAGTATTTTCTGCAGGCTTTCAGCTTGCCACGTCTAGCAGCTATGGAAGCTAGAAAGTCTTAACTTTTCTGACTTTGCTCCCATGCCTCCTTCTGCAAAGCTTTGGATTAAAGAAAGCCTGAACCCTCTCCTTACAGAGAATTGATCAGCCACAGCTTTAACAAACAGCAGCATGCGAGCGGTTCTAGAGAGGATGTGGTGGAATGAGGCTAGCACAATGAACGAGGAAAACTCAATAACGAGCTGCAGGCATACCTGAAGATAATGCCTTTAGGGTGATCTACTGTGACCATTCAGCATCTCTTTCCACAGCCAAAACCATTTTAAATATTGTGAGAAAATGTTAAAAAAGCAGTTGCAAGTTTACACAGTGGGTGGGTGTTTTGTAACAGCCCTCATCAGTAATATTCTTTCTCTCACTTTTGTTTGGTACTGACACAAAAAGAGTCTTTCCTGAAAACTAACAAAGAGTGCATATTGCTAGGACATTTTGGTGATGATAAATTTTATATACATTTCAGTATTTGCAGAGACAGGTAGCAAGGAACCAATCTCAGGCTCATTGTGGGTTTGTAATTTTTATAATAGCTCATTCCTGTGCTATTATAAAAAGTTTGGTCCATGGGCTAGCTGTAGAGCTACCTTAAGCCTTACAAGAAAAATGAATTTCCTGTTAAAACAAGACTGAATTTCAATAAAAGAATTACCTGTATTTTTGTAACTATCTGTAGCAGTGAAAGGATCAGCAGGAAGGCCTGGAAGCTAGGAATTCCTCTATTCTAGACTTGCCACTAATTTCACAGACAAGCCACAAAAGATCACATTTTTAAAAACAGACCATCACTGGTCTGCATATTTTCAAAACCAGCCTGTGTAGCTCTTGATTTGTGGAAACAAGATACACGATAAAGTTGATGATAATTATGGGTTCTCAACAACTTTGATGATGAGGTATTTGTTTATGTACCATAAATCTGATTACAGAAGTCTAAATATAGCTCTTCAGGTCCAGAAGCTCTGGACTTTTTTTTCTTCTAAAGAATTGCTTTATAAAATTAAAACAGAAACTTATCAAAAAAAAAGAAAAAAAGGCTAACACACAAAATCTAGCAGAAGTAAAGAGGAAACGATAAAAAAGATGTTTGAATCATAAATAAATGCATTTTTAATGCTTCAGAGAGAAGCAGGAAGTGAATAGGAGCTAGAGATCATGGTTAAACACCCCTTGCACATGAATTTGTCAGGTAATGATTATACACATAATTGGAAGAATAATAACATCAGTCCAATTCAAAATTCCCTGGCCCAGCAATTTAGAGTCAGACACATTCCAGACATCTCTCTGTGCTGATCACAACTCTGTATATTTGCATATGCAATTACTGAATTAACATCTATATATTACTAAGCACATATGTAATTATATGCAAAACTATGTTTTGTACTTGAATGTGTATTTTAAAGAGGCTCTTGATTGTGCAGCTCTTAGTGTGGAAATAAAATGGTGGATTTCAAATATTCAGGGAGTTTTGGCCTTTGCAGTCCGTAAGATAACAGTGAAAATGAGATAACAATGAAAAAGAGGTAACAATGTTGTCTCACGTGACGTGAAGAACATGGTGAATCCCAGACCAGAGTCCCTGCTGAACCAGAGGGCTCATTTTAGGAATTGCGTTCATCTGGTGGCAGTACCTGGTACACATCCTGCCCTAGAGTGTAGATTAATTACATACAAGGCATTGCAAAGACATACTGTCCCCATAAGTGCTGTCTGACTGATGATGATGCACCTTCCCATCCCTGTGGATCAGCTAGGCAGTAAATTGGGCGCACACTCCTTGATCCTGCCTGTTTCGCTGTTACGGCTGCTCAGGAACCGACGAGCAAACCTGTGGCTCTCTCTAAGCTGGCTGCTGACAGCACCACGGTGTGATCCAGCACTCATTCTCTCAATAAAGGCAGCTTTTGTGGGCTGCATGCGGTAGAGGTGCAACGACACCATGCACAGGGAATGCACAATTCCCTGGGGCAGCTGCATGGCACATGCACACCCCGGCCTGGCCTCCTGTCCCGTGCCACACCCATGCAATGGGTGCCCCATGTGTGCTGGAGGTGTGTCTGGGTCATGTGCCTGCTCTTTCATGGCAAACAAAGCAACAACACACTCGGGTCTCTGCTGCCTGGTGTAATGATGTGAAAAGCACTGCAGTATATTATATCAAGCTTCTTGTAGCTCTTTGAGCCCTTCTACCATATCACTAAATGTACCTAATAGCTTAAATAAAAGCAAACATTTAGCTGACAGAAAAATGCAGATGGCACTGGGTTGATACTAATGAATTAAAGGTTTTACATCTCCATATAACAGCCTGACTAAATAATTAAACAGAAACTGATACACATTTACCAGGGAGTCTTTAAAGTTGACTTGTGGAGATTTTCTTAAGATAGTCCCTAATCAGCTCTATTAGATTATTTTATAAGAATGTGAACAACTTGATAAGGCTAAAACTTGTTCACTTCCCATTTTCCTTGTGAAACCAGATTCTCCTGGGGAACAACAAAAGATTATCAAGCCAGTCTCTGAGCAAACTCCATATAGCTTCACACAATGCCGACACAAAATCAGGATAGTAATCCTTAGCAAATGCATATCCCATGATAAACTTGCTTCTCAGGCCAACCATGTAGAGGGGAGTTTTAAAAGAGGCCACAAAATAATTAAGAGCAGTCATTATACAACTGTATGAGTGTGGTTGTAGATTAACAACTCAAGTTTTTGTTACCCTTATGGTAGTGTGTACAGGTCAGGCTTAGTCCCTGTCCCTGATGAGCTGAGCTTGGTACTCTTGCAGAAACCCAAATTGTCGGAGGGTTGGGCTGAATCAACAGACCAGAAATAACTGGGATCACAGATCACAGAATATTCTGAGTTGGAAGGGAGTCACAAGAGCCATGAAGCACAACTCTTAGGCTTAGGTGAATGGACCATAGGGGGATTGAACCCAAAACCTTGTTATTAGCACAGTGCTCTGACCAGCTGAGAAAATCACAGGGTTATTAGAAATAACAATAAAATAGCATTATCAGTTTTAAGAACAATTTGGCTGGAGATGTAATGCAGTCAAGACTGGATGCCTGAGCTCAAAAAGGAGCTACAGGCTTGTTGAGAAATGACAGGACAGTTTATGTCATGGAGACACAGTGATGTCAGGAGAAGCCTGACTATATAATAATTTTGGTTCACATCAGCTTGAGTTTGACTGGTCTCTCAATTTCAACTGATGTAAAGTAAATTCGAAAGAAATTGGAACCTCTTTAAATATCAGAGAAGTGAGGCTAGTCCTGTTTCCAGGGCTCCCATTATGATTCTTAAGGTTTTCTTGTAAGTTGTTTGTGAACTGTCCACAAATATCTCATGAGAAAATCTGTCATGATCTATAATTCCCTGAATACATCCAGAACTATGTTCTACTATTCACAAAATCGTGCCAAATATTCCTTTCTGTTTTGCTCCTAAATATAACTGAAAAGAGGGTATAAATAGGCAGGAAGAGTGGCAAGCAACAGTCCCCTGAGCTAAAGGTGCTGGTAAATATCCATGCTACCCTTTTCCTTCCCTGTGCTAAATTACGCTCTCAGGGTTCTGAGGTTCAGTGCCAGAGCATACATCAGCAGCATATTTATTTTGCTATACTCTTCTTGGATGTATGAGCTGAAGCAACCACAGAGGAAATGCTTGGATGTTGGCATTTTTGGAACAACCCTGGCAGGCATCCTGCATAAAAGGTGATTTGTATTTTACTAATTAATTCATCAGTAGTAAATGTGCTTTAATGACAGCTTTTTTGGATGAGGTTCAGAGTCTCATTAGCCTTAATCATATTAACCTAATACAGTTATTTATATCAGGCAGAACAAAGTGCAACACTTCACCACAGGATGTTCTTCTTTAAAGATAATACCAGCGTTGGAATTAAAGGAACCTGTAATACTTCTTGCTGGTTGAACCATATGGAATGATAATGTCAGACTAAGACAAATTCACCATCCCCATTACTTAAGGGTTTCCCTGAACAAAACTGAGCATGCTGGTTAAATGATTTGTCCTTCCAGTCTCTTATAGTCAGAGAACACGGACATTGCCATTTACATGCCAACCTGTATGAAACTTTAAACATGGTTGAAGACACCAAGCAGACAATGCATTGCATGGTGTTAAGTTTCTTTGGGCTTGGATCAGATGATCTCCCAGATGTGTAAGTGTTACTGTGATTCTGATTTCCTAGACACAAAAAGAAGGCTGGAGTGGGTATGAGAGGAATAAGAGGAATCTAACTCCAGATGATAAAGAAGCAATGCTGACAAACTAGGTTAAGGCCTAAGTTTTCTAAAAGATAGTACCTCATTAGTAAATGTTACATTGCAGTTTGCTCATTGGCACAGACATAAACATACCATTTGTTCTGTATCTGCACTTTGTTCAGAAGCTGTTTCTCAGTTAAACGAGGTTTACTTAATTGTTAACACTTAAATATCAAAGATAGAGTACAAGTAAGCACTTTAATTAGTATTACCTTTAAAAACTAAATGGAAGCTTCCAGTAACCCAGTTTGCAGCAATCCAGCTGCACTTATATACTATGCTGTATTTATATTATATATAAGTCCATTGAAGGTCTGTAATACAAGTGTCTTTTAACTGTTCATCACAATGGCCTCATTCTGCTGAGTGTTGCCAGTAAGCCAATAAACCTAGGGATTGCTCCACTCCCTGAGATGTTTGCAGCGCCTACATTTGGAGTGCTCAGGGAGTGAGAGCTCTCTGAGCGACCTGCCTTTTATGTAGCAGCTGCCATGACACCAAGGAGCGTGTGTGTGGGTGTGTGTGTAAGTGTGATGTACTGGCTATAAGGGAAAAGCATTCATATTGAGAACCTCAGTTACAAATCCATCATTAACCTTTTAAATGAACACCTTAATTATGAAAAGAAAAATACAAATCAATAAGCTTAGCACTGCATCACCATTATAATGGAATTTAACATAGTTTGAGTGTCTGATTTTAAACACTTAGGATAGGTCTTTTAATGCCAGTAAATCTTGAAGTAACCAAATTAGGCATTCAAATTCCTCCTGCAGCTTTGAAAATATCATCTCTAAGTTTGTAAGCCCCAGACTAATAGCTGTGAGACACCCAGGTGCCCAGAGGACAAACATTGTTTGAAAGCTTTGGAGATCTAAAAATTAACTAATCAGCTAGGAGTAATACAAAGGTGAACTGAAAATAACCTTCCTGTAATACAGTCTTCCTTGTTCCTCTTTCCTTGTTACACATGAGTAAGTTTTTCATTCTTCTAGTTGGAAAAACCCCCAAGTCTCTAAAGTGTTTCTCAACCATAATCTATACTGTTCTGTCTGTTTAGGAAGAAGGAAGAAGGAAGAAGAGGCCAATTTTTCATGAAGAATACTGACTCTCTATTACAGAAAGTGTTTGATATAGTTTTGAACGTGTTGATTAATATTTTATGAAAGTTTCCCTGTTAAATTTCCAGCAAAGCCTAGTGTTTCACCATTTCATTTTTAACATTTGTTAACTTTTTTACATGTGTCTGCATTTTATTTTAGCAGGTCAAGAAACAGAGAGATAAGTGACAAGGTAGAACTGATGCAAACCTTCAGGCAACATGATAAAAAAACAGAGCAAAATAATTGGCTAGTAGAACTGCATTCAGGATTGGTATAACAGGTCTGTTCTTTGACCTACCACAAGAGTCAGATGTCTCATTATCATCAGAGTCTTTGCTCTTGAGCTAGATCTTCAAACAGATTTGCAGGGAGAATATTTCTGAGTCTTGAACAAGGGAAGATTTTGAATAAGTTAGTTCATCATTGACTCCTTAAGTAATTTTCCACTCATCTTGTCCAAAACTTATTCTAATGATGAAATATCATGGGAACAAATTCTTGGTGCCTACTGTGCCAGTTGCTAAACTGAAACAATGAAAAATGCATTATTTAGGTATTCTGGAGGCTGTGATCTCTTGCTGCTTCTGTCTTCACCTTCAGTGTTCCTCTCACTCTTGAGGGCACCACCTCTCCATATCTCTGATGTTTTTCACACTTGGAATGCATCAAGGGTGAAATGGGAGCAAATAGAACTGCCATGTGCCAGTGTGGAAAGCAGGAGAAGACAACTTCCTACCCTGTGGTCAGGCTTTATAGATGGCCACAGCTGCAGGCCAGTGTCCTCACTAAAGGCCAGGAGAAAGCTGAAAGCTGAGAGTTCAGTGGCAAGCCTTCAGCACGTGGCGCACACAGAGTAACAGCTTATCTCCTCTTCCCAGTTCCCACAGGGGTCCTCAGCACATATAAATTACCTGTTCCTCCCTGTTCCACCCCTACAGTCCTTGCTGCTTTCCAATTCCTCCTGCTTGACTGTTCCCACTGGGGAGGGTGGCCAAGTGCAGTGCTGTCTCTCTCCTGCAGTGCTGTGTGTGCTGCAGCTCTCTGCAGCCTGCACAGCATGGCCAGGCAGGCCTGGGGGGACCAGCCCTCGATTCTGCACACAGAACTATTCAGTGGTTCAAGCAGCGAGCCCCAAAAGTGAGTGGTTTATGTCTTTAGAAATAATAATGCGCAGGCAAAGTCCACCCAAACATTAATCTACAGAGTAATGCCTTTTATACCCAGCCCCTCATTCCCTTGAGTGCAAGAACTGGATTTCTGTTTTGTGTGTTTGTCGTGCAAGAATTAGAAATGAAACAAATGTACTGTTGGCCTGCATTGAAGCTTAGAAAAACAGCAGGATACTTAGAGACAATGGCAAGCAGCAGCTAAAGCAAGAGCCAAGCTCTTCTGCAACAGCATTCAGAGCAATGGCTGTCCAAGTACTCAGAAAGGACAGTTAGGAGAAGGTAAAGTTCACAGAAATATCTCTTCAGAGCGCTAATGATTACCTCTCACAAGCTTTTCCTTGCCTACTATTGTTACTTGTTTTGGCACAGTTGCTCCATTTTATGTAACAGTTTCTTGAAATTCTGGCTTACAGAAGAGCACAGCAAGGAAGATACAAGGCAGCTCAGACACAGGCATTCAAGCATGATTTGCTTCCTTTCCGTATGAAACTATCTGTGATGTGCCTTGCTATGCTGTGAATGTGGTTTCAATCATCATGCTGCTGGCAGAGTGAAGTGTAACGAGAATTGGTCCGAGAAGAGAAGCTGTGCTGCTGCCTGCTCAGTGAGCTTGTATCCACCTGGCGAGTTCCAGCATCTCCAGGCTAAAAGGCAGACAGCTGTAACAAGCCTGAGTCCCAGATGACCTGAGTCTGTCTCATGATTGTTTGAATGCAGGCTTTGGTGGACAGTCAGCATCAGATGATGACAGTGCTTCCAGTGATGCCATGATGATTTCTGTCTTTTATACCCCTTTATACCTTTTTACAACTTCTGCATTCTCAGTGTTTTTTGCCTACATTCTTGGACTTGCTTGTTAAACTGAGAGACTAAACATGTTAGAAGCTTTGTAGTTATGGGTCAGTGTGCCCCAGAGCCCAAGGTCCTCTCCAGAACACATTTTGTAAACTGAGATAGAACCATCCAGGGGAAGGTTCCTTGGGCCTCTCATTGGGGAATTATGGATAGATATGCTAATTAGTAAGACCTAGAATATAAGACCAGATCTGGAGGGGTGGAGGGAGCGGTGGCCATTGCAGGGCACATGGACGTGCATTCGACCTGGTCGTGGTGTACCTAAGGATCCTTAAAATAAACACCAAGGTAAAATCCCTTTCCCCCTTCTAACCGTGTTTGCCTCTTGATTTTAACACCAGGAAAAGGCATCACCAGAAGCACTCCTGCTTTACTCCCTCTCCCACTGAGCTGGGTGGGCTGGTGGCAGGGACAGCAATGCTGACAGTCCCCCATGCTGTGCTGCACCCTGTCCAGCTGCACAAAGCACTCCGGTCCAGCTCTGCACCTTCTGCTCCAGGCAGACCTCAACCACCTCAAACGCATCTGGCAACAGGGACTTCCTAAGGGCAGCAATGCCAGGTTTTAGCTGCATTCCTCAGTGAATTCCCCAGTGCTGCCCTGCAGGAATCCTGTTGCCCATCAGAGTAGCTGCCACGTCCTTTTTGTAGTGACATCTGTGCAATGTGGCATTAGTCAAGCCTTCCTTTTGTCTTTAGATTTAGTTTCATTTTAATTTTACAAACATACCGCTCATCTGTACTTTGTCTCTTCACCTTTCTGCTTTATCATTGCACCTTTCCCAACAGAAAGTGGTCATGGTGCCTCTGACCAAGGAATTCAGGGACATTGTTGTCCCTTTACCCCTACCCATTTAAAAGGGAAAAGCAAAAGCATGTCCTTCCTTGACCAAGAAACCTTGACAATGGCAGACCTTTCAAAAGCAAAGCAACTTGGCAGTGACTGCTGTATACAGAAATTGTGGTAGATAAGGATCCATGGTTAAAATACCCAGAAGGATTACGAAGCCAGACCTTTATCTTCTCTGGTAGTAAAAACTGAAATTCCCTGCTGGCTTGCTAACAGAGTTATGTGGTGCTGGCTGTCAGTCCCTCTCCTCTGGTGTGTGCCCTACTGCTATCTAATTGCAAGTTGTAACCTTTGTGAATCATTGCCACCAGTCTCACTGAGGCCGGTGGCTTAGTAGGATTCGAAGAGTAATTAAACATTTATGTAGATAATTAGGCAATCCACAGATACATTAGATAGGTCAAGATTGTAATTAGGGATAACTCTTCATGCTTCAAGGTCTTCTAGCCTCGATCCATCTGATGGCGTGTGTTTATGCAAGAAAACAGGTAGGATGGTTGAGTACTGTTTGAAAAACAGTCCTTAATGATTCTTTCACTCAGGCACTCTCAGCTTGGTTTTCATGATGCGTTTCACAGCTTCTGGCTCCAAGATTGTTATCAATAGCCCAGATGCTGCCTCAAAGCTTAGCAGGAAAAGTAATGAGTCTTTCAGACAGACCATCCACAATAGACTAGGTTCAGATCTCAGGCTCACTGATGCAACTTGAAACAACTCATCAGGCTTTAAAATTCAGAATTATTTGGCTTTGGAGCCAGAGAGCTGAGAGCTGACTCTGGCTAAAAGGATACAGTCCTTGGGAACACTGAGGATCCAGAGCCTGCGGCTGAGAGGACCCTGTGCTGCCATGGGCTGCAGAATTCCTCTCCCACAGATGCCAGAAAAAGTTTTTTTTAGACCCACACTCCTTTGCCATCCTAATGGGCACATTCAGGCTGAATGATAAAGAGTTTTTCTTCATGGGAAAACAGCATTCAGTTTGTGAACTTAGAGGGAATTGTTTGCTACATTTACTGTGGAGGTGAACAGTTCACTGGAGCTTTCATGCTCACCCAAATTCACCCACATAGTATTACACGGATTACTAACAGCAATTCTTATTTTTTTAATTGTGTGTGCACAAACCAGACATTAGACGTTCTGCTATAAATCCGAGACTGAGAAGAGAGGAGACATATTTTAAATTCATGGTGGGAAAGGTCAGAAAAAGTTTAGCATTTTGCACAGAGAGGATTTGGACTGGCTGTAAAACAGAAAAGAAATAAAACTGTTTCCTTTTTCCCTCCCTCATCTCTGTGTGCTATAAACCTAAGGAAATTCTAGGATGGCTTTGTTTTTTTAAACAGCTCTACAGTTCAAGAAGTAGGAACCCATTTGGCTCTCAAATATAGGGAAAAAATAATTTCTAAATTTGTCATCATTCTTTCCTGTTTTTCTTTTTGTATTTACAACTAAAGTGCGCTGCCAGTTCTGTGCCCACAGTTTTCAGCACTTTATCAAGAAAGATAAATATGCAGATTTCTGTAGAAAGCAAACATGACTTTTGGTCACACCTGTGTAAATCCAGTTATAATTCTAGAGAGATCAATAGTGGAACTCCAGCTTTTCACTTCTGTAAATGACACCAGAAACTGTGTTGTGCAAACCTACTTGACAGAGAAGTGATTTATATAGAAGATTGTTTGATGTCACCTTTCTTTTCCTACTGCAACTAACATGTGTGCCTGTGGATTTATAAAGTCCTGATGGAAGGAGCAGAAACTGCATGTTGGCTTGTGAGGAGAGACCCTCTGCAGAGACACATCCAGCCTGGCCAGTGAAATCTATCTGTGTGGCACCTGTTAGTTACGCACAGCGGGACTGTCCATCATCCCTTGTAGCAGCTCTGCATTTCCATAGCACACCACAGTGCAGGCAGAGGAGAAATTACTCTCTAACTATGAGACAGTGAATGAGAAATTTCTGTCCCTGTTTATGCTGTCAGACCACCACTCGGGATGCTGTACATCAGCCGGAGAGGGGGAAGGGAAGTTCATTTCACAGTCAGCTGACAAAGCTCTCAAGCATTTATCTTTGCTTTCTACCTTGTAAAATCCTGTAAAAATATTGCTACTGAATGTGAAATGTTGAAGGAGAAGTGTGGAGCACCTCATGCCATTTAAAAGGGAAAATCTCCACATGGTGCAAAGAGAGCTTGTGGTAAAACAAAGAGTGTCTATCCATTTTGTGATCTGATGCCCGGATCACAAATGGATAGACAGCAATTTCCACCACTGAACTGTAGCAAAATGTCCTTGGGAATGCTTGCATTGACTGCTCTTGCGTGAGGAACAGAAGGAAAACAAGAATATTGAACACATGGAAATATAAAGAAAAAAGCTGTCAGGTTCCTGTGGCTTGGAGAACTTTGGCTTAGCATCATAATAATTACAAGGAAATTTGGAAGTAAGACAACATTTGGTTTTATTGTGTTTTTCAGAAAGAAATGGCAGAATTGCTTTTAAAAACCTTCATCATGCCTCACCCTCAAGACTAAGAACTCCAGAATTTTTCCCATCCTTCTGAAATATTCTCTCTTCCATCTTAGACTGATCATCACCGGCCCCTAGAGCTCAACCCCTCTGTACCCTCTGACACCTTTCTTTGATCATAATAGACTGTGACTTCAGCTCCTAAGATGACCAGAGACTCATTGTGCTGCTGTGCCATCTCAGTATGAAGAACTGATGACTTTGTGTTTGGCTTTCTGTGGCAAGGGAATCACGGTTTCAAAGTCAGTTACTCCCCTGTAGCTGAGTGGTAACTCCATCCAAAATTGAAACCATTAATCCAGCCCTTGTAATTAGTAATATATACTGATAGTCACATGAGCAGTGTACTGCAAAGCTGGACCTCAGTGTGGCTGCATGTCCCGAAGGAAGAAACAGAGGTACGAGGGGCAGTGGTGGCACTGGTTAGGGAAGGAGGGTGAATCTGTCCCAAATTCGGGACAAAGCACCTGTATTTTGAGGCACTGCCTCCTTATCTCTCTTTCATTTTCTCTCATAACTTTGTGAGGTAGCAATGCATTACTGTTCCAGTAAATACTAAACTTCTCAGAAAAGTGCAATATTCCCATCTACCACTGGGAACTGAAGCTCAGAAAACATTATGAAGCTAAGCAACGTATATGCCCTCCTCTAATCTTTACTTTTGACCCAAAATGAGAGTCAGAAGGTGGTCTAGAATAGGAACATGGAAGCTGTGGAGAATATTACTGAGAAGGAAAATGTAATTTCAAAGCAGTCTTTCTATGTTTAGCTCTTAGCTAACCCATATGTCATGAGTCAATGCAAACACACTTTGTTCTGTTATTTGAAGGAAACTGCATCTGTGTCAGTGGGAATATTATCTGCATTGAAATCTCTGATTTTCTGACAGATAATCAAATAAACAAACAAAATGACTGGAAAAAAAAAGGGATTTCAGAAGTGATCCTGCTACTGCTAACTGGTAATTCTTAATTGAAGTGTAGCAATTCCATTAATATCACACATAAAAGATATCAAAAAGTAATACAATTTTCAAAATACAAAAAGCTCTTTTGGCAAAATGAAATGCTATGATCTTCTAAGCTATTTATTCTGTGACTGCTGAATAAGATGATGTGGAACTTTCAAGTATGAAAGGGAGCATGCAGCAGGAGTGAAAGTGCTATAAATATCCACTCAGTGTGATTCTGATAGGAACTATCAGTTTTTAACCAAAATCTTGAGAAAAGCTACTCCAATTTGCCACTATCCTTACACTTCCAAAGCATTGCTGCGGGGGTTTCAGCAACATGATACCAAAAAATGAAGGAAGCATGTGATATAACTTGCACAATGTTTTTCCAAATGTAAACATTTGTATCAGCTGATTTTGTTTATTCTTCAAATCTTCTCTGAGCCATATAAATAGCCTATGCCTATAGTGCATCATTAGAATGTCTGGGTGTCTTTTTTTATTTAGCTCTGAATTTGAGTTAAAACTATACTAGCTTTGTTCTTGTGGCTTATATTGTCACTAAAATCCCTTCATCAAAATCCAAATTCCTATAATGCTGTGCATGTTTTTTTTGAGGAAGTCAAGAACTAAATGAGTGACACTCTCATGAAACCACTTGAACACTGTGGATTAAAAAGCCTGATTTATGCATTAAAAAGGGATGACTGTTCTGATAGACCTTGCCCAAATTTCTTACTTTTATGCTATATACAGGCTTGGAGGATAGGTTAGAAAACTTGCCTGAATTACAGGAAAAAGTATTTGTAAAGTTAATGTGAAAAAATACTCTGAGATGTTAAAAAGTTTTTAGTTCTGTAAATATTTATTGGTGGACTTTTATTATGAATTACTGATTCTTTTAATATATGAAACAGGTACTTTGCTAAAGAACAAAGACATGATTTCTCTCTCAGTGGACTGCAATCTAAAATCCAAAAAGTATCAGCAAATATGATCACTGAGGGTGGGGTCAGGTGTCAGGCATTTGGGCTGAAGTTTTAGAATTGGGACTAATTTGAACCCTGCCAGATGCAGCAGAGGGTAAAATAAAAGAACAAAAATCCTTTCCTCCTCCCTTGTTTCCTCCTTACAGAGACAGCAGGAAGAAATCTAGGAGCAGCAGAGCATGAATGAAAACAAAAAACCAGATAACTTGGTCACTGAGGAGAGGCTAGTGTCACGCAACAAAAAGAGTGTTGGCAAAAAGGCATCTTATAAACATTACAACAAACGAGCAGCAATTTAGAAGATATTTTGAACACAGAAAAAGAATCAGTGGGAGAATATTTAGTTAAATTGATAGGTAACATTTTTCACATGCATTGGACCATGAATGAAGAATCAGAATCCGCTTACCAGGGAATTTTTTAAAAGCGATTACTCTTTAAAAATTATTAAGGCATTTAACAGGACTTTCACATGATAAAAACATTTGCCTAGTGAAAATGATCTGTCCTATTTGTGCTTACTGTGCACAAGGGACATATTTTTCTTTACAGTATATTTCCAATAATGAAATTAATGCCTAATTGCATATGATTGATTTTATCCTCCCAAGTTACAGAAGGCATTAAGGACAGGCATGGCAGGCTGATCTCTATCGGTCTTCTATCAGCGTCACAGGGCTGTGGGCACTCCTGTAATGATGCATAGATAACCAGATGTAGCTCAGTTACAGCTCAATTAGATGTCACCATTAATCTAAACTCAGAAAACAGGTTATTAGCTGTAGCAATTTTTAATGGTGAGAGTTAGTATAAAATCCTTTAATTATGTTTTGTTCTGTCATATATACCAATTAGCAACTATATACAGATACACAAGCACTTAGCACAAAAAACACAAGATGTTTCACAGTATGTCATTCATGCATATGAAAATACTAGGTTTCTGCCTTTGGTTCAAGTGTCACTGTGACTTCTTCTGAAAACAGGGAAATATACTCTCACCAAAGGATATAAATAAAAAATGCCCCCCTACTCCCTCCTACCTCTTAGCTTTTATATCTGAGCAGATGTCACATGGTGTGGAATAGCTCTTTGATGAATTTGGGTCAGCTGTCCTGGTTGAGCCCATCCCAGTATTGTGCCTATTCCCAGCCTGTGCATGGCAGGGCAGAACAGAGCCTGTTGAAGAGACAGGCTGGTGCTATGGGACCACTGCTGTGGTACCAACTGATGCTAACACTGATGTGTTATCAACACCTCCCTAGACAACAATGCACCTCAAAACTCCATGAGAGATGCTTGTGGGGAAAGTTATCTCCATCCCAGACCCAATTTGTCTCCTGGATATCCAACCTGCCCTCTGCAAGATGGGCAGCTTTGTGGCCCTTTTGCCTTAGCTATTCTGTTTGCCCCAGGTGCTGTTTCTCAGGGCTGAGAGAAGCAATGCAAGAGGCCAAAGCCTGTGTTCACGCTCTTTGCAGCTACTGTGATACTGACCCAGAGAACAAATACTTAACATCTGAATATCACCTAATAACACCTATATTTTGTATGACTTGCAGACTTGATGATGCGGGGCCTCGTCTCTGTGTTACTTCTTTTCACACAGCATTGCTCTGTGTACCTTACCAGATTCTCCAATTGTGCTCATAGTTGCATCACTGAAATTTTAAAATTCTGTTCACACCAGCCACTTAGAGTGTGTTTCTGTGGTACTGCCAAGGAGAACAGTCTGGAGAAAACTCTGTATGTCACTGGGGTTTGAGAGAGTTTAGCCAGAATTAGTGAGAAACAATAAGGCTCTGTTAAAAAAGGGTTGGAGATGTGAATTTCACTCAGTCCCTCTTGCATACTTCAGCTGAAAATAAGTTGAAAAGTCCCTTTCTGAGCCTAATTGAATAAGCATGACATTAAAGAACTCACCACATGCCTACAGTGAATGGAAACACACACAAGCTTATGTGTATGTATATATACTTTTATATATATTACATATATATAATAATATATATATATGTATGTGCTCCATTCTGACAGTCTTACAAAATATTTTTGAAACAGTGAAAAAACATATCAAGCCCAACACACCGACAAATATTTACTACTAAATTTAGTAGAGAGATGAATTAGTGAATTTTCCTGTCCTATATCCTGGTAGAGGTCAAATTACATGATGTTGAAGTCCCAGTTGGTCTTAAAATACATGACTTAGCTCAGTAGGCCTAGAGTGACTTAGATCACCTGAGGATTAGTCCCTCTGCCTTTGTTAGAACTAATTCACCACTAGGTATTTTTTTAATTTCTGCTCCCTCTGCCCTTCCTTGCATGCTTGTGACAATTCAGAAGTCAGCTTGTTATGTGCTCTGATTTATTCTATACTTAGAAGTATTCATCCTGTGAGTAAGTCCTGGGCTGGCCCAGCCTTGCTGCATGGTAAGCATTTGCTATTCAGAAGCAGACTGGAGTGGCTGGTCACTTAGAGCAGGTGGTGAATGTAAGCTGCAAGCCCATTGGGAGACAATGCCTGCTCCAGAGAGACTTGTTAGGGCAGGACAGCCATTCCTGAGAGCAGCAGCTCTGTGCTGTGGGTGCCACAGCCCGTGGCTACAGCCTGACACAGATCTCTACACCTTTCCTGAGCCTGTCCCTGAGGAGCCAGTGTGGTGGCAGGGGCTGTGTTTTGGAGCTGGAGAAATGTGTCTCCCACGCTATCCCTGCAAATGCCTGGACATGCAATGCTGCGTCAAGGAGATAAATGCCACATCAGCTGGCAGGATGCTGGAGCAGTCTGGATCAGGCTTTCTTGACACAGAGATTGGAATTAGCTGGAGAGTAGATTGGGAGTCAGAAATTAAGGGGCTGTAAGACAGCAGAGCAATGAAATTACAGAGTGCCTGATGCTGGACAAGAAATACCAGTCAGACCTGGCAGGAGAAGGGGTCTGGCAGGAGGAATAAAAATTACAACTGTCTGAAGACATTGAGCTATGGGAGGGACTGGCTGGTTAGGGGATGGGAATGAGTGAGGAAGATGGGCAATGGCCTGAGGTGGGAGATGGACTTTAAGTGATCACTTCTTAAAGCAACTCAGATGGCATTATTACAAATTTGTTACCCTCTGTCAAAGGGAAAATGGAAGGTGTGATATTAAAATAAACTCGTATGCAACTCTGGGAAAGATGATTGTCCATGGCTGTTGCAGAATGAGCAGAAAGTAAAGGGAAAGCATCAACACAGGGGACAAAATGAAGAAAATGTTTTATTAAAATTGTACTCTACACAGGATGGTATAAATGACCATGTAAGAGCTCACAACAGCAAAGAACTCACTCAGAATTGTCATAAATAGATTAGAAGAACATGTCATTTCCTGTTTCAGTGAACTATGTCAGTGTGTTTTTCTCACTAGCGTCAGTAAAAAAAATTACATTTTTTTTTAAAATCAATATTCTGCCCAAACAGGTTTTTTTCTGCTTTCTTGCCTTGACTTTAATTCGGTGTTTGTATTCCACTTGCTGTTTCAGCTGGAAGTCTGCAGCAACCTTGATGAAAGGGGTTTGCTCTCTGTGTGCACCCTTATACGCAGCCACAGAGATTGCCACTGCACACACACCCTGGGACACAATAGTTTTACGCACAGGATGCTCTGCCTGAGCAGGGCAGGTCACACAGCCCTGGCCTTGGCAGCATCAGCTTCAGGGGACTTTTTAAGGAATAGGTTAGCTGCTATCAGTCAAACTCAAGTATCCTGGAAAAGGAAATCATAGTCTCTACTTTTGCATCAGGAAGGAATCTCCCATCCTGAGGAAGAAAGATTAGCTTAACTGTGTGTGCAATTGCTCAGGAACAACTTCCCAAATTACAATGCATGAAAAGATCCCAATTTAGTACATTATGGGAGTAAGAGGACAGGGCTGCATGCAGATTAAAGCTCACATTCATTATTGTTATTAAGTAGTCTATTTTTAGAAAAAAAAAAACCCCTTTTTTACATGAATCAAAATCACAGCAATGTTAAAATACAGTAAGCACAAATTTGAATAATTAAGGTCATATCTGCGTATGTCTCAGAAATAATAATACAGTGTAATGACAATACATGATTAAATATGAAAGTGTCCTGGGTTGACAAAGCTGGCAACTGACTGTATTTCCTTAAATCTTAATTGGATAAACACACCTACATAATTGATAACAAACTATGTACACCGGACCCCAATTTACAAGAAAATTTGTTGACTTGTAATTCTTGCAGTAATGGGTTATGCTGGTAGGCATGGATCAGATACTCAAACTTTCCTTAAACAGTTGGAAAATCTTGGGAGAAGGAACATGGAAAATTTTTAAAAAGAACACAGGAGCAATGGGTAGTATAGAAGAAAGTTCATTGCATAAGGAAATCGTTGCTCAACAAAAATAGGAACACTGCAGAGTGAAAGAGGATGCAGAACTTATTTATCTTTTAGTCCACTGAGTCTTATCTTTGTAAGAACAATCATGAGGCTGTACTTCCCCTTCACCAAATCTTTCTCTATTCAAAGATGATTATTTGTTTGGTTGAACTAAAAATGAACTGACGGAAGAAAGACTAAAGGGATGAAGTGTACCTCACATAAAACCTGTGCAGAAAGCCTTCCATGTACTTGTGCTCCCTTGCCATCATGGATAACTCTTCAGAGAAGGGCTGAAAGGGAGCAGGCACACACCATCAATGAATGGGCACACACCATCAGTCAAAGGGTTAGACTATTTCCTCACCAGCTCTCTCTCTCTTTTTTTTNTTTTTTTTTTTTTTTTTCAATCAAGCTCTCTTTTCAGCTAAGATCCTGCCTGAGTTATGGGAGTCCAGAGCAGACATTGTAGTTCCAGTTCAGACACACTGGCAGAGTCTGGCATAATCAGGCACAACCATGCACACATGGGACCATGTCACCAAAAGTATGTATGGCCAGGCCTGAGGGCAGACAAGCTCTTTGAGTGAAATATTTCAGGAAAGAGGGTCACTAGTCTGTATTCAAAAATTTTAATTTGCCTCTGCTTCCCAGAAAAGCAAGAAGCAGCATAAACCATGGGTTATTACCCTGCCTAGAAAGTGAGCACTTTCTAAAGAACCAGCATCCTTGTTTCTGTGCTGAGTGTTCAGACTCCTGGCCTTACCCTTCAGAGGAACAGGCACCGGCCACAGGAGCAGAGAACCAGGCCAGCTGCCTGATATCCTGCTCTGTTCCCAGTGTGTGTTTATTACACGGCAAAATGTCAGCACAGTCCTTCTTGGGTTCCAGTCCCTTGACTGTAAAATATGAACAATAATCATAAAGTGTCCTTCCCACACTTTTCCTTCATTGCCTATCCTGGTAGTAATCTCTGCCAGGCAGTCTGCTGCACATAGCTTTCGAAAAATTAGTACAAAGAGTCCCTGATCTTGGCCAGAGTTGCCTTAACATAAGTAAAAATACTAGATTTGTAAAGATGCTCCCTCACATCTATTCAGATAAACGCTATGAAAGCAACTTCCAAAGGCATTCAAGGCCAGGAATACACTCTCCTTTTGCTGGATAAATGGCATTTTTTTCAATGTGAGTTCTAAATGTCTTGTACAGTCTCCCTTTAATTTCACAAATTGTATTTTCTTTCTTCTTAATTTGCAAATGTTAGGACAAGAACTTTAGGATGGAAGGTATGTACCTAATGGTTGTAACAGAGCCAATGGCTATTAGGGTTGTCTGATTAAAGAAGCCATAGTTCTTGATGATAAATTGCTACAAGTCTGAGATAAGGCAAAGGCACCTCCAAAGAAATTTTTCATGTCTTGGATGAAGAAGCAAATTTGAGAGTGGGCATTGTTATTGGATGCTCTTTTTAACCAATGGTAAAGGAAATTCATTAATTGTTTTTCATCAGTATGCAGTAAGTTAAATCAGCTGGATTGGATGGGAAATAGATGCATGAGAATTTGGCTCAAAATTGCCAAAATAAAAAAAACTCCGGAGCCATTTTTACTACAGATGACGTCACAGTATGGTACCTGTAATGACTGGGTGAAAGCAAAAATTAAAAAATTAATGCAGTGGCTAAACACTGCACTGTTATTTCATATGATGCCATTGAAAATATGCTTGCTGCTATGTTGCCTTTGGAAGAAACACATATTTTACATTAAAAAAGCCCCAAAAACTGGATTAAAACTAGCCTGTAATTTCAGATGGAAAGAGGGACCAGTGTGATGATGATGCTGCAAGTTTTAAGAAATTAAAAGCCCAGTTCCTATCATCAAACCTTAAAATTCTGAATTTGTCCTGAACGGAATCAGAAATCCCTCAGAGAGATGAATGAAGGGCATATCTCAGAGATATGGCAGGTGGACAGGTGGAAAAGGGCATATCTCAGAGACTATTTCTTACGATTTCATGCATCATTCAAGAGACATAGGTAGGAACTACAGTCCCTTCTGTGAATAACTATATAGGGAGTTAGCTTTTCCTCTACATTGCATAATCATTTATACCTTGATAAAGTGTGTCCAGGTTTGTGCAGAAGACGAAAAAATGCAATATCTCTGTTCTTGCTAATGGGAGCTTTTATACATGCTTTGGAAAATCCCAAATGAAGCAGAGCAAGGGATAATCAGGTTCTTGTCAAGAAAATCTCAAGTAGTGAAAAATCACGTAGACATATTTAATTTCAGAATGAAATGTACAGAATGAAATGTTGCAGAAATATTATTTATCCTGGTGGTTCACTAGTGGTGCCTTCTACCTGCTGCTGCCAGTGTCTGGGAGGGAGTGTTACTCATTATTAGGATTTTTGAATAACTTGAAATTATTTTTATTATATGGTAATATAGATGAGAAGGAACTTTTGGAGGTCTAGCTGTCCTCTAATATCAAGGTCAGCTTAAACAAGGCTGTTCAAAGCCTTGTCTAGATGAGTTCTGAATGTCTTGATATGGTGCATTGAGTGAAACAAAGAAAAAATGAAGCAGTATTTGCAGGTAAAAAAGGAAACAGAATTAGAAAAATATTTTTCTTGGTTCATAGTCAGACAGTGTATGTGTGTTAGTACACACTTTGAAAAGTTCCACAGATAATGTTTTTGACTGTAAATTAAAACATTTTAGTATGCAGTCCTCTACTCTGTATGCACTAATTGTCCAAAATGATGTGCTATGTACCTCAGTACATCTACATCTTCTATAACCAACTGGTTTTTTTTTTTCATTTGTGTTGTGTTTGAGGCTGTTCTTTAGCTAAGAGTTTCAAGAGGAGGGAAAAAAAAGGAATTCCTGTCTGGAGTGTCTCCTTCAAGCAGGTCATTTTAATAAGAGACAGTGAGGCACAAGCTGCAATCAAGATTTTCACTAGAAAAATGGGGTATATTTTGAAGAATTTTAGTCTTGCCTCCCTAGAAAGCTGTCTAGAGAAAACCAGTCAGAAAGTGTCCCAAAGAAATGAAAGGTGATTTTTTTTTTCTACAAAATTCAGATGATTTATGAACAAATCTGTGATTTTTTAAGGTTTTTGAAGAGAAGTTATTCAGTAAGTCAGAATAAAAAAATATTTCAAATGGGAACTTTTTAGTTCAGATATAGCTTTGCTTTGGATGATATTAAGCAGCTAAATACTAGTCTTTCACTTCAGTTAACACTACATTTTATTAATCAAAACCAATATTCATTATATTTGTACAATATCTAAGCCGTAATATTTAAAAGCAGTACAATGCTTCTTATGAGAACTCCTATAATAAAATACATTCTTGATCTTTTTCAGCATAACGTGTGCTAATGCAATGTACCTTAAAAAATAATTTTTTAGGTTTTTTTTTAAATTTTTGATCTGATTCTGTTTTGAGAAAACAATCTCCTTTTCTGGGCAGCTGTCTAGTGGCTGCTTCTAGGTGTATCTGGCACACCCTGGTAGGGCACAATGTTCATACAACCCTGCCCTGTCCGTGACAGTCAGAAACACAACAAAGTAGCGGCAGGAATCCCAACTTCATCGAGCTCTATGAAAACTAATTTCTGCATCTGCAATTTGTTCCTACTTCTAGTGACAAGTGAGCAATGTCCCGTGTGTTCAACCTGTTTCCAAGTGTCGCTCAACTAGAATGAAATGCTTGCCTGAACAGAGAGCACGAGCAATAAAAATCCATCCCTCTTGAGCTGCACTTAACCCTCAACTAAAATTATGTGGGATTTAGGTGGCACATGGGCCTTGTGACCAGTGATGGACTGCAATGCTAAAGGAGTTGGAAAGGCCAGAGTTTTCTGAGGAAAAGTCTCCATGACAACTTTTTTGTTGTTGTTGTTGTAGTTTTTATTTTAATGCTATTTTGTTCCCTGCTGATTTCACCAGGGAAACAGGACCTATGTAACTACATTGCCTTTCTACTCTGCTGGCATTCTCTCACTACTTACTGGCAGCTCTGAACCCATTAGCCAATTTCTATCAAACAGTCAGGCATTTGAGTTACAACATGTAAATTACCACAAGTTTCCAGAAAGTCAGTGACAGAGTTTTCTCAGTTTGTGCTTGGTTGCTCATTCTTCTTTCCTCCCCTTTCTCATTTTCTTGCACTCTCAATTAGTAAAACAGCCAGACAACATTCTTAATAGCACAAGTCAGCAAATGCAGATACCTGTAAATTAAGTGTGAGCCTTCCTGTCGATTTGGCAAGCCAGCAGGCAGGAGAGCTGTAGCTGGGTGTAATGTGATTTACATCAGGAAAGGGCACAGTAGGGACACTGCAGTGAAGAGCAGCTCCACTGGTTCAGAAAGAACAAGCAAAGATTGAATGAGGAAATTTTCACATTAAAGTGCTGCATCTCCTACAAGAATTGATTGCACCATAATATGTATTCAGAAAACAGGTTCTTGTTATTGTGTGGGGATTTGGACCACTTCTACAGGATCTGCTGTAATAACAGAAGTGATCTGTGACAGCGGAGTTATGGTATTGGCCTCAGGATGGGTCCTACTTTCTGGTGCTCTCTGAGCATGATGACCCATGGGTGGCTCCCAAATTGCAGATGGGGCAAAGACTTCCAATGCCAGCCACTGCATTCATATATTTAATAACCATGAGACAGTGAGAAGCTGAGAATGAGTCACAGCAGAAGTGCTGCCATTAGTAAACAGTTGAAGGGCACTGTGGTGAAAGTGCAGTATTTGCTCTACATTCTCATCTGTAAAGAGTAAGCAATAAATTCTCCACAATGCTTGCTTGTGGGTTTTCACTACTCAAAATCCTTGTTCAGAAGATCATCTCCCTTTCAACACATTTATTTTCCATCCTCAATGGAGGGTTTGTTTTTATTTTTCAAGAAGAATCCAGGTAGACTCCAAGCAGAGCCTCCTGCTCCAGGCACGGATTTGTCCATGAAGATGTACTCTTCATGCCTGTGAATCAAACACTGTTCCCTTAGTATACCAAAGCACAAGTGGAGAAAAATTAAGCTAAGCTGAGCTCTCTTTTCCTCATGAGTCTGGTGAACTAGCATATGGCTTTGCAGAAAATGTTACATATATGGTCAACCTGTCTTTTTGCGATAAAGGTAACCCATTTTCTTTGTATCAGCTATATCAAAAAAGATGGTCGATCTCCCTGTTTCAGTTGAATGTTCTATTGCTGACCAATAAACCTGTACTGATCATGAATACCAACTGTATAAACCTTATAAAAATGAATATATTTCATCATTTTCCTTGTGGCTTGATTAAATGGGCTAAAAATATTCAATACCTCCCCTGCCCTAAAAATTTAACAGAATTACTACCTTTTTTCCTTTCCATCTAGACATTTTTACTGTTCTTTGCACCATTCAGCTCAGTTCCCCACAAATTCAAAATGTAATGTTGCATAAATCTGTTTCAGCAGGTGATGTTCACAACTGCACTAAAGGCATAAGCCTTATAACCCTGGAAATGTCCACCTGAAGGAGCTGGAAGTTGGCAGGTTAGCTACCTGCACAGAAAGTGGGGTATTATTTGTGCCCTATATACCAGTGTGCTCCCATGTAATCCTTTCATTGCAGGAGAACTGTATAAAGAGTAGGATGGACAGTCTACAGTGAGACAAAGAAATCTAGTCCACAAGAACAGGAAAACTGCAGCATGTTTCAAAGACAGGTGGAAATTCTGATCCTACGGTATTCGGTGACTCTAAAAATATCCTCCACTCAGTACAACAGCAGAGCTTCCTTTCTCTCGGGCTACAGAAGAGGTTTTAAGTTGCTCAGGTAAAAAGAATTATAGTGATGCTTTCCTAATCAGAGATAAATATCAGCTACTTCTGATCTCCTACATTGTCAGCTAAGTAATGACTCATTCTCTGCATTGTCCTCAGTATGTGAAGGACAACAGGAGAGCAAACCTTATCCACAGGTTCCGGTTACACTTGGGCATTTCCTGCTATCAGAGGCAGGCATTATGAAACACAGTTAGTGCATTCACAAATTAAAAGCAGAAACACAGTCAGCAGTTACAAAGGCTGTTGATACACTTGATTGTCCCATAGCGTTTCAAGGCTGGATTGCCTTGGCTAAGACAGGAGAGACATGTTACAAGCAGGTCTGCAGGTCAGTTTAGTGCCTGAAAACATGTTCTTCTTTCAAGGTGGGCTTCCTTTCCCTTTGTTTATACCCATGGTCTGCAACTTTTCCCACAACAGGCAGGGTAGGCTTTTTCAGCACACTTTTGTTGTCTCACCTGCTCTGACTGGGCTGTCAGCAATTTCCCAGTGCCAGTGGTACACATGCAACCCAGCTCATCCTAATTCAACTCACACAGAAAACAAGTCAGGGTGTCTTTGTCTTGGGACAGGGAGAACTCAAGGGCCTGCATTCATTTTGCTGCTTGGAAAAGTAAAGAAAAGAGATTTATTGGGCAGCTGCTATAAGGAGAGAACTTAGGGAGCTGTGCTACCCATAAAATGCCTTTATGCAGCAGTTCTGGCGCCTGAATATGAAATTAGATTTAGGGCTAAAATCTGAGGAAAACCTATCCATTGCATATGAATGTAGCAGTAGATATTCCTTGTAGTGATTCTTAAAAGGCTTTACTGGTTCCTACCTATCCTATGAGTGCTCCTTCTAAATGGCACAAGCTAAATCTAGGAGGACTATCTGTTTTCAATGATAAATGCTCAGTTTAACAATACTTAGACGTGTGTTGAATGGTCTGGTTTCACTCTTTCTCACCTAGCTCACTGCCTGGCAAACTGTGTCCTCCACTGATACTCTTCCTACATGAGAAGAGAACAGCCCCCAAAGGCCTACCTGACTGATCCTTTCACCTTTTGCTCTTGAAATTAGCATGGATATTATGTTGCCTCCTCAATGACAATATTTGATTTCAGTTTTCCTGCTGTTTTGCTTCATTTAAACTCTGCATGGAGAACTACATATTACATGGGGTTTAGTAATCTGGTATGTGTACTGTCGTTCTTCTGTCCTATTGCATTTTACCCCCTGGTTTGAACACATACCCTGAGTAAAATGACTCATGAGATGGTGTGATTCATTTCAGAAATTCACAGCAAACTAAGCATACTGCTGAATCCTGTGGTGTAAAAGTATGGATGGTTTAACACTGTGAGTGAAAGTTCTTGCCTGTGCTACTGGAAACTCTTTTTTCCTGCAAAATGGACCATTTTTACAAGACAATGATTTCTGAGCCACTGAGCAAGTGGTGCTTTATATACCACCAATTGGAATATGTGTTGCTAGGAACAAAATGGGTTATGATTATTTGTATGCAAACACCCATTTATTTTCATTTAGAATAACCAATAGTGAGAGCAAGTAAATTTCCACTCAAATAGCTTTTGTTTTTACTTGAGAAGAAAGAGAAGGGAATTTTGATAACAGATGATGTATTTACTGAAGTAGTGCCCTTGTTTCTGGCTTTAAATAAGGACTTGCAATTAAATAACTTCAGAGGAAGGTATTAGAAAAAAAAAAAAAAAGCAACAAACATAATTTAACACTCATTTACTCTGGAAAGGCCCAGAATTGTCAAGTAGAAAGTAATGGCTTTGTCTGGACAGTCTCTGAGTGGTCTTTCTCAGACCTTTGCTGCTTCAGGACTGAGCACTGGTAAAATGCTTGAAGATGACCTTTCCTGACCGAAGCAATAGTCCTGCATAGCTCTAGATAATGTTATTTTCCTTCTTCTGGAAGAATCAGGTTTGGCTGCTCATCATCCTGGAAGCTGGGTATACAGTTTGGTGGTATGACCAGGACAGACTGTGAATCCTGAGCTGCTGTGTATTATTCACAAAGGCAAAATTCCATTTTACCCATTCTAGTTATGGAATTTGAACATGTGGTTTTTTCTGTGAGGACAACTCACTTTATGGAGGGCTAGTACAGGCCTTTTGCAATATGGAAGGACATTGTTTGAGCTTCACTTGCGTTGGGAGATGAAATTTCATGCAATGCTACTCTCTTGCTGTGCAGGGCTGCAGGGTTGATCGCTGCCAGCATTCTAATACGTCAGCTTGCATTCAAGAAAAGCTGTGAACAACTGTATTTAGAAGAAAAAAAAGAAGCAAAATAAAACCCCACTTCTTTTTTTGAAATTTGGTATTTTCTTGATATACATTGAAAGAAACCCATCAATATCAGTTCAGAATCAGATCATATAAAATGAAATATCATATCATAGCAAACCAATGAAAAAAAGGTAAGCAAATACTTTTTTTTTTTTCCAATGCTTTTCTTATGAAGGTAACAATTTCCTTGGAAAAAAGGCCAATAATAAAAAAAGTGTTCATTAAACTTCTGGAAAAAACATATCTAAACCTGCCTTCCTTCTGACTTTGATGGCATGTATAATTAAGAACAGCAAAGGCTAGGTATTGACAGGAGATTCATTAGAAAAGAAATATGATTAAACCCAAGATTTATTGAAAATGATTCAAAACTTCAGGAAGCTATCTTTAGTGTGTGCAAATTAAGGTCTGCTGTGCTGGTGAATTGACAGGACTGTACCATGCAGCAGAAATACAGAGGCAGAACTCAAAATAGTATCTACCACTGCTCATTCTTACTCTCATTATAACATGGCCTGAGGCCTAGAGGATGACTTTTATATTTCTTCTATTTTCTTTCTTCTCAGACCATAACGAGCTTTGTAGATTTGTGCCATAATGAAAGTGTTTGAAATTGATTTGACTGCTACTGGTACAAAAGTCCCAGATCAAAGAATTCAGCATCCACCCAAAATGGGGTTAAAATGCCTTTTTAAAATGCCTTTTTAAAATGGTTTTGAGTAAGAAATATAACCCCCATCAGGCCCATTGATCCCATCACGTTTATTGTGGCTAACTGTAAATCATTCACAAACTACCAGATGGTGCTGGATGAGTTTGAGAATCATTATTTTTAGGAGTATTCTGAGTTCTGATTTAATTTCAATCTCATTCCACAATGTTTTTACATTTCCCCTATCACGGTCATGGGTACCTTCCCATGCTAATTTGTAAAATGAATTTTACTGAATGCCATCTAATCTTATTGCCATAGTTACAACCAAGAAATCAAAGATTGTTGCTCTGAGCTGAAAATAGCTGACTCGATACAAGGAAAGGGACTGATTCTTAAGCAAACCTCTGTACTCAAATACAATCTCGTATTCAAAGAACACTGGAAAGTTTGATCTCTGGAAGCACTGGCTTCCACTGTATTTTCATTCTATCAATGATCCGCAAAAAAGATTGAATGAAATGCTTAAAAATGATGGGACAAACAGAACACTGGGTCCAAATGGTTGTCATATGTGTTATTTGCTGACAGAAAAAGAAAATCAGTAGCAGAAGTACTTATTTTGTTAAAGCCCACTGTTGTTAACAACTAAGCTCCTGCTGGCTGGAGAAACAGTCACAAAATCTTTCCCTCAAATTTACTCTGGAATATACTTTAGAGAAGTAGCAGGAGGAGACTGTTTGAAGCCAGGGGTTTTGGCATTTGAGCTGTTGCTGTTTTCTGTGCTATCTCTTTATACTTTCAGATAGCACAGGCATTTTTTATGTTATGAATAGTGGGTGCAAAATTTTTATCAGTTATTACTCCAAATATTCTTGACTCAAACTGAAGAAATTGTCAGAGGTGTATGGACAAAATGCTGTATATCTCTGGCATTTGTCCTCTGTGCCAGGACTTTCTGAAGAGACTCTCCATGGTAATCCCAGGGTGCAGAGAAAGAACTTGTACTTGGGGCAGTAGTTTATTGTGAGAGAGGCAGCTCCTGAATCCACCATAGACCCTCTCACCCCATCTCTATAAGAAACAGCAGCCATAAATGAGTCTTTTTGCTGTCTTCTGTGCTAGCAAAGCAAACATATGATGGGGGAAGAATAAGTAATGAAAGAAAACAGAGGGAAAAGGAGAGAAGGATTTAAAAAAGGAATATGCAGAGAGGACAATCAAATCTATCTCAGGGAAAAAAGAGAGAAGAAGGGGGAGAAAGCCTAAAGAGACACTAAAGTGATGCAGAAAACTAAACAATGACAAACAGCTGAAGGCAATCAGGGTTTTCAGAAAAAGAGGAGGAGTGTGTAATAAACATATAAGACAGAGTAATAATGAAAAAAAAAACCCAACACATCCAACACTGGGAAGAAGGAAAATAGATTGTCCCTAAAGTGTTAGATTTTAAAATCTTTCAGCATTGCCATATGTAGGATGCCATGCTTTTTTTTTTTTCTGGGTGAAAGAAATCTCATTTTATTGACCAGAATAATCTGAAATGTAAGTGTTATGAGTTCTAATATGCTGCTTTATTCATGACAGGGAAAGAAAATTTTACACTTAGTCCTGAAAACAGGGAAAGCTGGAGGAATACAAGCTTTCCAAAAGGACATTACCTCATGGAGTCAAGCTCCATCTGTTACAACTTCTTTGGTCTCCCACAATACTTCTGATCTCTCAAATACTCTTTTGTTCCACTCCTTTATATTTTTTCCCAGACCAACACCAATCCTCTCAATGTCTCACAAATATGGCAGCTGAATAAGAAGAAATATTTGAGCTGTGTATTGTAATGTAGTTTGATGCCACCTATTTTAGCAGAGTCTGCACAGATTAAACATTAATTTAAATCACTTCTTTGATCATGAAAATGTTCATACAGCATGTCTCCCATGCAGAACTCTCTAATAAGCTTTTTGCTACTGTTACCTGTAACACGAGAAGTTAGACCACTTGCCATCCTCAGAGAATGAACAGTAATCGTGATGGCAGTCATCCAGCATTTAGGTAGCTGCTCTGCACATACTCCCAGTACAGAAGGATAGAATTCAACCAAATGTTGACCTCAACTACCCAGACACATCCCCATAAGAGGCAGTTAAGTAAACATTTTCCATTTGTTAGAAAACTTGCGGTTTTTTGTTCATGGGCGGTAATACTCCTTTTTGTGTAGAAGACTAGAAGTTAAGGGGGCTAATGTGTCTGTCTTAAACACCAATAGCCAGACAGCTGTGGAGCCACACGAGGGTTGTTGGTAATAACACTTTGTGAGAAAGAACAGGATGTGGCTGCAAAAGGGGCTTTATGGAGGTAGGGAAGCATTTTTTTGGGGACCAATATCCTTATTCTGGATCCTGGACAAAAGCACCACAGAGTACTGTGCAAGTGCGGGAAAGAGGTCAAGAAGTGAGAATGGACTGTTGGCCATGGGCTGACCCTTTTAGGGGAGATCAAGACCATTAAAGACTCCCAAAACCATGGGAGTCTCTCTGAACCATTTCCATACACGTCTAGAAGAAAGGACTTCTCACGGTAACTGATTTGCACACAAAGCAGGAAACTTATATTCAGGATGGTGAAAACTTGTCTATAATAAGGTACCCACATGAAGCCCAGGCACGTGTACAGCTCAGGACTCTGGATACCCCGTTAGCTGGATCGATGTTTCCTCCTTTCTTTCTCTTCCCCCTTTTTAACTAATTTCTCTCTCTCTCCGTGTCTTCTCCCTTTCACCCTACCCCTTTATCCAAAATCCACTGCCACGTGCTTATACAGGAGGCCAGGTTCTAATTTACACCAATTTCTATGATAAGTGTGTTATTTACAAAGAAAACTTTGTGAGCTTTTGCAGATCCTCTGACATTAGTCACTCCTTTTAACAATGAGCATCTCTGAATCTTGGGCACTCCCGTCCCCTTAAGGGTGCGATGGAGCTCAGGGATAATGATCAGAGTGTTTTGAGCAAATATTAAGAACTGTGAGAGCAAATATCTCCTCAGAAATTTTTCTGGAGTTACTGCTCTATGGTAAAACTCAAACTTGTGTGGATAATGCCTGTATTAACACACAGGAGAAGAAGTACTAATTAAGTCCTTCTCAGTAGTGTGGGTAAAAGTTATACTCTGCTGTCCTAGAAGAAATACAGAATAGATCTCCTGGCCCAGATGTCACTTGGTTCCCCTCTTATCTGTTTCAGTCTGGAGATTAGTGCCCTGGACTACTGCCATTAGTGCCCTGTAAGGAAAGAGTAAATCCCCTGCCCCTCACCAATAAGCCTTTCTCCTCTGGCAGTAACCATGTTAGCAAAGAATGACTCTTCAAGGGTTTAGAAATGAGATGTCTGTTTTCTCAGCTGACAGTCATGGCTCAAAGCAACAGGCATGTGATATCATAGGCCAGCTAGGGTTGGGAGGGGCCTCTGGAGGTCCAGTCCCTCCTCAAAGTGGAACCAGCTTCAAAGATAAATTAGAACGTGCTTGTGCTTCTGTTGTTTCCATGAAATGTTTGGTATACCCTGTCAGGTAGGGTATGGACTTTGTTCAAATGTTTGTTCAAGTGTATTGTTGGAAGTGTTTGTTTGATTGAAAATTCTTCAGAATTCACTATTACTGAATCCAATTCTTGCCTGTCTTCTGCTGTTCTGATACTTGTGTTTGCTTAAGGGAAAACCTCTTCAGTAAATGTTAGTTTTTGTGGCTTCCTGTGTAAACCAACTGGATATTTTTGACTGGGAAACCATTAACCTAAGAGGAGCACTTGGTCGTCCGTGAGTAATAGCTAATATGTTCAATATTAGAGACATTTAAGACCCTCTTGAAATTTTGTGTGCGTGAGTGGCTGTGTAGGACTTTTTAGCACACTGACAATAAAAAAAGATAAAAAGCATGATGTGCTGAAAACCTCAAGACTGCATTATGAGTAATTGCAATTTTGTTCAGGGAGTTTCACTCAGCTGAGATGGGCTTGTGGTACAAAGTGAAAAAATGATGACCATTCTGCTGTTTCAGTGGCAATACTCATGCTTCATTTAGTTTACCTTGAACTTTCAACTCCATTATTGCTGAGCCCTAACACAAGTATTTGTGTAAGAATGCAATAATGAGAAGAAGCTTCAGGACAATTCTGGCAGTAGACACCACGTCACACTCTTTATTTTCTTTCTTTTTGTAGCTGAACTGGACAAGAAATTCTGAGTTTGTTTCAAACACCAATCCTCTCTCCCTTGGTAACTTAGTTGATGCACTGGTGAGATAGCTGTCATTTTGTGTAAATATATTTTGCATCCAGTCATTGTTCTTATTCATTTCGTGGAAGAACTACAGCAAGTGACATAGGGCTGTAAAAATGTTCTTTTATTTTGCTTTTTATGTAATCAGGTGTCAACTTGTTTTCAGTTCAGAAATTATCAAGAGTTATAAGTGTGTCAAAGATATTTCCCCTTACCTAAAAACCAAAGAAGGTTCTTGGTAAATGTCTGAGTTTTGAAATAGGTATATTGCTTCCTTGCCTTCTGAAACTGTGGTTACTAAATGAGAAGAAAATATCAGAGTCTAGTGAGCTGAAGAACTTAAGGTTAATTTCTGGTTAAATTTCAAGATGACATGAAAGTCAAGGATGACAAGGAAAATATCAGTCATAAGATCTACAAGAACAGTCAGGTATTTTGCCTACAGAAATATTGAGAAAACAATAATAACTTTTGGGAGATAGTTGTGGCTCCATAAATACTGATGTTTATTGGTTTCTTTGAAAATGGGGGGTTCTTATTTCAGAATGGAGGATAAAAGCAAGATTCAGGGTACCTTTTCTCTCATTATGGGACACCTCATTTGGGCATACTTGCCTTACTGTCTAGCTGTCATGCATCCCTTCACACTACTCAGGCTGCTATTTGTTCTTCAGTAATATCATGAAAATAGTGAACTACTATGAGTTTGTCAACTAATCTAATTTTTCTCAGATTTCTTCCCTAGTTGTCTACTGGATTTTTAATAGAAAAAAAAAAAGTCTACTTCTCTTCTGAAAGAAGTGCCTGTGGAAGGTTCTTCTGATCAGCAGCACATATTTTTGAGGAGTCTCATACACAAATTTTTTAAAGAGATTATATAACTGGCTTTCACTTAAATTTTAATATATTTGTTCATGCTACATTTTTCTGCCATCACAGTCTTAATAGATACATAAGGCTTACTTTTTAAAGGTGTTGATTTAGTTGCCACTAGTCAAACATAGTAATCTTTTCCACCTTCTGTCAATCAAAACTTTCCAAACACTTTTCTTGTTGTGACTGAATTGTATATATAAATCTATTTCTAGGATTCAGCTTATTTGAATCTGCAACAATCCTGCCAGTGTGACTACTGGAATGTCTCCAGATGGTAAATGCTAAAGAACCTTACCTCAGGTTGACAAATGTGAGTATTTGCTGTATAAAATAGTGTGAGTCATCTAAGGTTTGCTTGAACATCTTGTATACCATCCATTCTGTTCAAGCCATGTCAAGTGCACCATGGCACTCCTTTACATACTAATGGCATAGCACTCCAAAAAAGTGCATTCAATTCTCTGTGGTACAATAATTAACCATTTTGAGAAAAGATGAACAGATGAGTTGGGGACTTACCCAAATGCTTATTGATATCCAAAGAAAAAAAATGTTTTTGATTTATATAGGTATTGGATAAGACCTTTAATAAATGCTAATGGAACATGAATAGCAGCTAAATCTATTAAGATTTGCTTTGCTTTCTTTATATGATGAAAAGGAGATTTCTCTCTGCCAGCAATAGAAATCCAGGCCTTTGTGTAGAGTTAGGCACAGGCAGCCCAGATAGTGCTATGCTGCCACATGTAGGGACTTCAACAGATGAATATAGTGTTGCCAAAAACCTACATCTGCCCAAAGCGAGAAAGCATGTTAAACAGAATACATCCACAGCAGTGAAATGCTGATGAGAAGGAATCTGTGTTGAAACAGCACTTCACAGGACAATGGAAAGTGAGAAGTAATTTCAGGAAGCCACTTCTATTTGCAGTGACATATCCCAGCTCTTCTCCTGTATTACCTACTTCCTGTAAATATATGTTTGCTGCAGTTCTTCCACAGTGAAAGAGAAAGGTCACAAAAGGCACTGAACATTTTTTATCCTATTAGTTTTTCTGTGGAGATGTAGCAGAGTAAAAGAGATCAAAGGTACACGAGCATGAATGTTTGAAGGGCGCAAGGTGAACTCAGGAGAGAGCAGGTGTTGGCTGCACCAAGCACATTAGAAATCTATTTTTTGTGCATTTGACCTCTCCCTATAATATGAAATATGTGGACATTTTTCAGGATTTTTTTATTGCTTTACTCAGAAGAGATGATGAATTATTTGAACAGTAGAGTGAGTCACTGAACTTCAAAGTGGTGACAAAACTTTGAAAGGGACGTTATCTCGATCCCCAAGATTTTAGTCAGTCTCTATTAAGAGAGATCAAGGGACAGTTTAGTCAGCCTTGTCCTAAACTTTCTCTGGTGTATCTAACATTTATCATCACTAACAGGAGACATACACTGTTAGATGGACCTCGGGGCTGATTTGATATGACAAATGATGTGCTTTTGTGTATCTGTGCTGAAGAGGAAACTAGATAGATGAAAAAAAGGAAGACACCATGTCTGTAAGAGAGCTAAATGAATACCAAAAATTAAGAAATCATTCTTTAGTTACTCCATTTAATTTCCAAAGGAATTTAATTTAACTATGTTTATTATTTTGTGTATCTTACACACATACTAAAACATTTGTGAGAAATCTAAGTACATTTACTAAAAAAGAAGTCAAGTGTCATCTCTGGCTTTTCATACATGAAAAATCAGATACAGAAAGACTACTTACAGCACTGTTTTCAAATGCTGACAGAGCAAAGTGCATGCACTTTGACCTGCTGGTTAAATAAGAATTCATTTGTGCAATTCATTTGTGACCAGCTAAAAATCATCAATACCTCTTGTCATCAACAATAGCATCAAGTTTCTCTGATTCTGTTACTAATTCTAATTTACATATACTGAATTGAGATGCTCTGCTTTAAAATATTCTCATGCAGTGGATGGAGACAATAAAATCACACTTTTTATTCAGCAATCACACTAATTTCTGACAGAGAAATGAAGATAAGAAGGTGTTCACTGGGGTAAATATTTAAATTTGTATAGAGATTTACTGATAAAATTAAATACAATTAAATTGATAAATTCTGTCATTTACTGTGAGTAAAAGTTCTTTTCAAATAATTCTGACAGATGCAAAACAACTTTTTGCTTGAAAACATACATTCCAGATGGCTGAAATATTTAAAAAAGGTAAGACACTCGAGTTGTTCATAGGCATATCCCCTGTTTAGATAAAAGGAAGAGTGTTGATACTGACTTGTCCTATTAGTCTGCTGGAAATATGAGGGTGTAAACTCAGAACTGTTAGCCATGCAGAATCAGTACCCTTTGCCTTTTGGTGACTGTTTATAGATTTTGAGCTCTGTAAAAGCAAGTAATGCAGGTGATGAAATGCACTGTTTGGAAGATAATGTCACAAAGAGACTGTCACTAATAGATGAAGGTGGGTAAGGCTTTGCATAATACTGGGACAGTAGTTAACCATTTGTTGTTACTCTGATGATTTTATGGTAAATGAAAGAAGTCGTATGCTGCTTGAATAAATGTACTGGCAGGTAATTTACCCAAAGTAAAAACCACTTTGTTGCCAGATAACAGAAATACTTTGATCAGTGGAGGTAAAGCAGGCTATTGATGATACCACTGAGGTGCTCCTGGTAAAAGTCTGAGAGGAAAATAGTGGTTTTTTTCTGTTACCATGTGATTTGGGAGCTTGTCTATTATGATGAAACTGGTTTAAGTTTTATAACAATTGTCTTTCAGAAATCCTGCTGACTGATCTAAGATTCAGAGGGTATCTTATCCCTCTTAGGCATTACAATACCTTTGTAGGATAGAGATTAGGAAATCAAGTCCTTTCTATCGCTCTAGCATTCTCTGTTTCTTAATCCCAGCCTTTTTTTTTTCCCCACTGTGCTTTTTACAATAAAGAATTCGGTGCTCCATGATGTGAAGAATGACTCCTTTGTCTCTTTCCCCCTGTTTAGTTCTTGGGCCGAGCTGCTCAAATGTCCTTTCATATGTTGACGAGCTCATGAGTTTGATGACTTAAATAAGGAAAAAATGGAATGGGCTGATGAACAAGATTACACAGAAAAACTAAGAGATACAATTTAATTTAAAGCTGCCATCCCTACAGATTCCTGGGAAATGCTGCTGTTCATACAGAATTTGCTTAGTATTCATGGGATGTGACATACATTTCCATAGATTATACTCTTGTGAGATATAGCCTCACTTAAAAGTTGGCTATTCCTACTGACTGAATTTAAGTAAACAGTTTCATCAAATGGTGAATTCCATCTAATGCCAAGTGTTCAGAGTACAATTGTTATGCTTGATTAACCAGATATTTATCTCCTCTCTGCTACAGAAGTGACTGATCTCCCATATAAACATGTGTAATTTATCACAGCTAATCAGGAGGCTTCTGCACTCTGCTTCTCCTTCATTTTCTTTCTTCCCCAGTTATTTTTCTTAGATATTTTTTCTGTATTAAAAATTATGGGAAAATGGACAAATGTTTAGGGAGTCTTTGTAAGTATCATTAAAGTGTATATTTACTAAGGTGTTTTCTTTCTGACTTCCACCCACTGCTACCAGGAGTCTGCAGTACTTTGCAGGTTCATTGGAGAAACATTACTTTAAAAGCTCTTACAACATCTTAGAGAAACTCACGCAAGCCACACTAAGGTAATTCTAACTGTTGCCTGATATCTTGTGCCTTTCCTTTTTCTCTTTTCCCCTTTTCCTTTTCCTTTTCCTTTTCCTTTTCCTTTTCCTTTTCCTTTTCCTTTTCCTTTTCCTTTTCCTTTTCCTTTTCCTTTTTTTCCCCTTTGCATTTTCCTTTGTCTTTTTCTCTCTTAAAAGTTACATGTTTGTAGGTGGCTCATACACTAAGATTAAGTGTACTCCTTCTGGAGTGAAAAGCCGCATCATTTTTCTCCCTTGATATGGTTTTCTTTATCTAAAAGCTGTAAGCTCCCACAATTTCACCAAGAACATTTGAGTGAGAGACAGAGGTACAGAAAAAGACTAATAGGAGAAAATAGAGAAAGTGACTATAAATGGTCTAACTATGCATAGGCCTGCTTTTGCTGTCCAAAGACTGGGGAATATTTGCTTCCAAAACCAACCCAGTACTTGTTTCGCAGTGTACTTATAGACAGGAAGTTTAAAAATATAACTTCATGTCTTCATTCTCTGAGTGTTGTCATTCAGGAATTATTAAAATAGAGCTCTTCTTCTGTGATTTAAGTTCCCTATTTGAACTATAGTGGTGACAGCATTGTGTATCAAGAACATACTTACTTGTCTATTTAGTTAAAAATGCAAAGAATTTGTGTCTGTGCTCTGTCACCCACTGCTGCTGAGCTGCAGAGAGGGTGGGAATTCAGTTACTGGCTGTCCTAGTGCTGTCAGCAAGAATGCTGCTATTGCCTAAACATAAGTTAAAATAAGACCACTGTTCCAGCTCCGATTGGTGATGTTGCCAACCTGCCTGAATCCCCAGTGTCCCAACAAGTTAGCTAGATTTCAAGTGACTGAGGGGAGAAGACTGAGGTACATAAACACCCTGCCTGTCAGTGACAATAGCCCAGCTGACACAATGGAGCTGTTGCAAAGGCATGGGCTGCTGAAGCCCTGAAACCACATTAATGTCAATTCTGTAGCTCCTTCCCTTATGTTTCAAGACCTGTCTACCATGCCATAATTTCTTCGTGGTATATGTAAATGAGAAACAGTTGCAGCTGTCCCCGATGCACTGTAAAGCACAGCTATTTCGGCATTTTTTGCAATTCCACTGAGTTCTCTTTCCTTTTTCAACATATCATTGCACATTTTGTGTGCATCATGCACACAAAGCATTTCATTAAGTTGGCTCAGTCTGTCAGCAAACATGGATTACTTAGGACAGATGCTCTGCAGAAATACGCTGGAAAAATTTTTACAATGGTGGTAGCATCCTCTCACTCTCTCCTTAGAGGATTTATCACAGTGAGACATGAAGTGTGTTTCACTCAGTGTCCCCCACTGGGAAAAAATGAACTCTTTTACCTTTCTCACATTAGTGCTGTAGAGGACCTTCTGAAAGTCAAATTTCAGAGAGGCTGCTTGAAATCAGAAGCCACCAGCATACACTAAACTTTAACACATATCTGTCTCATCATGGCTGATTGATCTCAGCTGAATAGGGAGTTTCATGAATATGATGTAGGCAAGAAGACACTTGATAGAGTATCCAGAGTTTTTTTACATAAAAAGCATGGTTTTGTAGTCAAAACCAGCATTGCCACAGTCATCCATAGCAATTTAATATGTCCCAGGCAGAATTCATTTTGCAAGGAACATTTTTTTGTGTGTGTGTGTGATTGGGAGGGACATCACAGATAACCATTAAACCTGGATATTAAGAAAGCTCATGGCAGTTTTTGAATACTCTAAGTTCACCTTGAACCCCTGCATGACTTCAGTTACTTGTGCCAGGAATCTCACATACAGAGGGCAGAATAATTGCGGTAAATAATTCAGATCCCCAAATTCCCATGCTGATAATGTACATACCACTGGGATGTGGGGAACCAACTCAGAATAGTAGCATATCAACGCACAGTTTTTCAGGAAAGACCAGTTTTTCAGAAATCCTTATATCTTCAAGAGAAAACTTAGAAGAGTAAAATAGCACATTATCCACATAGGAATAAAAGAAAACCCAAAACCCTGCAAAAAAATCACTCACAGAGGAAAAATTTATTAATCTACAGAACTCACATAAACAAGCTAGGATATACATGGATTCATACTCTTTTCTAGGCCTTTAATATTGTCTGACAACCCAGGAATAATTCATATTCAGATATGAACTTTAATACCAAACCCTTAAATATTAGTCCCTTGGTGGGACTGCACAGACGGACACAATCACTCCCATATCCTGAGGTCTCTTTATTAGTGCCATCTTTCTGTATATATTTATGGATTAAGAATTAAAGAAGTATATAAATCATTTTCAGATACTTTCTTTCTGATAAAATAACAGTAGATTATTCACTTCACATTTTGCTATATTTTGTTTACGTATGGAATTATGAAGTAAGGACCCAGTGCTGTTTGCTTTCAGCATTTACAGCTGACTTTTAATTAACTTCCCTCCATAATGTTAATATAGTTCTTTTGTTGAACAATATTTCTATTCCATAATAGCTGAAAGTACTGCAAGTACAGCATAGAGGGAAAAAAATGGTCCTTCATTATCAAACCATTATATTTGCAGCAGCTCACTGCCAAGAGACTTTTCAAAGCAGTCAAACAATAAATTCATTAGAATTCCAAAATAGGCCATGAGGGCCCAAACCTTGATCCCACTGAAATCAGTAGCTCATGTACTGAATAGTGCTAATGTTTGGCCTTTAAAACTACTCAAATATCTTGGGTTCAAGCAAAATAACAGACTATTACAGCAAATCTAACCTTCATTAAATTTTCTATTCACTTAAATCTTTGTATGAATTGGGGAATAGGTTTTGTTTGAACTGAATACTACTTATATTTGATTTCGAAAATGATTTTTAAAGTTGAATTCTCTCCAGGTTGCTACTCTCTGGGAACATGAGTGCAAGCAAACTCTCATATTCATACATACATACATACATACATATATATATATGTGTGTGTGTGTGTGTGTGTGTATGTATACATATATATACATACACACCCATGGAGACCAGGTAGCCAAGTGGATAACAGCCCTGCTTCTTATTTCGAAGGCTGCAGGTTCAACATGACTGAGCTCAGTTTTAATTAAACTTTCTATTTGCTTTTCCACAAGCTATGGCATATAAAAGTCAACCATGGTTAAAAAAAAAACTCTATTTGCACTTACAGGTATGTGGAGTCTATTCCTCTGTGCATAACACAGAATAGAAGATCAGGAGCAGTTAGCATAGATGTATCTTTATCTAAGTGCAAAACCACATAATGTTTAGCAAAATTTGGGTAAGTTTCTGGTTCCTAATCTCTATATTTCTTGAAAAAGAAGAATCTAAGAATGTGCTCTGTATTTCTGCTTCCCTGTAATTCTATAAAGCATCTATGGGCCAGGAATGCAGAAAAGAAAAATTAATTCACATCTACCTTCAAACCCTGTATTGCTGAACACTGGAATTGCTAAGAATACCATCACTGACAGGCAGAGTAATTGGGAATTTCTAGTGTTGCACACCTTTGAGAGCAGTTTCAAATGTCTTGTGTTTCATGGCACATTGGAAAAACCATACTTTTGTTCACAGGTGAATACTGAAACTTTGAGCATCTCAGAGTCTTTGTGAAAGGGCTAGGTCTGTGGCAGATTGCAGTAGGCAGTGCTATTTAATCCTGCATTTAACTTGTCCAAAAGGGATAATAATGTTAATAATAGTGAGTAGAGGGGTGCCAAACACAGTTTGAGTTTCTGATACATACAGCTTCTATATATCTTGTCAGGGATACTCAAAACTCATGTCAACTTTCATGCTTGCTCTTACCTGAAGGAATGATATATAGGAAAAAAGCAATGCACCTAAACACTTCCTACCTGTGTGTTATTTTAGGAATGTGTATGAGCAAGGGAAGAAATTAATTGGGGAAATAAAAACTACTGGTGCTCACAGATTCATTTCTGTGCTCTAAGAGAACAGACTTCATTTTACAAGTAAGTTTATAGAGGAGAAAAGGCTCTGTATCAACAAAGACCAGAAATTACACAGCTCTGACTTATCTCATTGCAGAGTATTCCTCAACAGACAGATGTTTTCTGTGGTTTGAGACATGCTCTCTGTGGAGAAAGCAGCCTGTCAGAAATTATAAAGATGCAATGTATTTGCAACTGCACAGGAAATTTATGTGTCTCTATGCAGACTGGAGGTGAGGCAAATGAATATTACTCACTTGATTGAGAGAATGAGGTCTGATACAGAGCACAATTAACCTAAGTTAACATTCAGACAGAGTCTCTCCAGTATACCTACCACTTCACTGATTGAAGGAAAACAATCGGACCCAGAATTTATGTGCAAAGGAGATTGAAATGATCAATTAAGCTGTCCTTCTAATAAGCTGTCTCTAAAAGGTGACTGGTTAAATGGAGAAATCAAATATGCTAAGTTAAAAATAAGAAACTTAAGCTATTGATTGAACTAAGGCCCACAGAATGGAACTGCAGTTTTGAGGAGCCCTGAATAAGGTTTGCATGGCCAATTCCTCATGTTTCTAAAGGTCAAAGTCATTTTGTTGATTTTTTATAGGGCGTTTTATGAGACTAAAAATTAATTAAACCAGTACCTTTGGGTATGTTGGATTATGATTGCCTTTATTGTAATCTATATGCTACGTAAACCTGAATGTTTTTAAATGATGACTTTTTTAAAGTTTTGAAAGTAGTGGTGTTTTAAAATATATCGCATTAAGAAGCAGACAAGTATTACTCTTCATATTTACCTTATTGGTTTGAATATTGTATTTTATTTTAGTGATGTATGAATCTTGCAGCTACATAAAAGATTTTTTTTTAATGTTAGATGTTAAATGCCAATTCCTCTTTCATAAAATGAGGTAAAATTAGGCCCAAAGAAAAAATACTGTAATCAAAAAATATTTTGTGATTGTTTAGAAAGAAATAATAGTAGTTTTGATTCTTTCTATATTTCGAATCTGATGAGAATTTTCAGAGAGAAGTTCAGATCTGTTTTCTCTGACTTAGCTGGCTAAGTCAACAATTAGGATAGCAGGCATTTTGATAATAAGGAATAACCTGAACTTATCATTTATTGTCCAGAGCCACAGGCACCAAAAATGCACTATAGAAGGTTATAGCTATGCATTGTGGAGATCTATCCAGTATCTAGGTCTGAGAACTATATAAATTTATATTTATAAAATTATATAAATTTTTGATTTAAATAAAGTGTGGCTCCTCATTTTAATAGAAGCTGATTGCGGGTCTTGCTCCATAAACTGGGAGTATAATTGAATCCCTTCCCTACACCTAATCTCATGAAAAGATGTAGGGAGGAGGAATAGAAAATGCTCTTGTGTGTGGAGGGGGCACTGGGCACATCCTGACAATCTGATGGGCAAATGAGCCCATTCTCCCAGTAAAGTGAGAACCAGGTAAAAGGGAAATGCTAGAGGATCAGTGTATTGCCAACACCCCATACAGTGATCCACATGAAAAGGTCTTCTCTTGTAACCGCACACAACACAGTAATTTTTATATCATATGAAGCTAGAAGTTTTTATTATCTCGTTATCTCTATTTCTTGGATCATAAAATTTTACTCTTACTTAAAGAAGTTTAGTTTTGGCTGTTGGTCTGATGTCTATTAAAGTCAAGAGAAGAACATCCCATCTGTTTGAATGTTTGCTGGTTTTTAGAGTAGTTTTGGCTGTTAGAGATTACATCCTGAATTCCTACCCATTCTTTATTTCTTCATTTTGTTTTTCCAGAATTAAATTAGGAACAGAAATATGTTGAACTGTTTTGAATCATGGAGACTCCAGCTGCTTCCAAGCACTTCTCAAATCACCCCATTCCAGGCAGGCCTGAAAAGAAGGGCTTTAAAACTTGCAATAAGAAGCAACTTCTACCCCAGATACTGGATTCTGCACATTTTTTATATTTGCTACTGCTGTCTTTCTTTACTGCGTTTTAAGATGATGATGCTGTCAATATGATGATGTTGATGTTGTCAATAAGATGTGGAGTGTTCCCCTGTTTCTCAAGTCAGAGTCTCATCTTAATAATGTACCAAAGGTCTTGGGTGCAACTCATGCATGCTGGAAAAGATTCCTGCCAGGCCTGGAGTCAGTTCACAGTCTGTCCACTTGTTCTGGACAGCCAGGAGTCCCCAGATAATGTGTTAGGCTGAGTCATGGTACAACCCATGAGAATAAAAATTGCCAGCTCTGGCTCTGCCAGTCACAGTAATTTATTGCTTCAAAAAGTAGGTGACTTTGAAGGGCCTTTTTTCCCCCCATATGTGGGTTCTCATGACAATCTGAAACATGTGCAGCAATATATTTGTAGTAATTTTGGCTTCAGACCACTGGACCAAAACCCAAGGATTTATTGTTTCTCTCTTTGTTTAAACAAAAATCTCCTACTTATTCTTCTAGCATACAAACCCCAAACATCAAGTTTGTTGCTGAACAGTGAGTATATGTGTGCATTCAAGGAATGACAGGAAAAATAATTGCATTTACCTGACAGCTTATAACAGTGTCTGCATTTTCCACAGTGCTTATTGACTCACAGACTGAGTAATTCTATGTCTAGCTTTGAACATATTTCTCTAAGATATTGGCTTGCTCATATTTTAGAAGCATTAGGGTTTCCCCTGCTCAGCTAAACAATAGCCAGTTATGAATGAGGTGTTTATATACATGTGTGAAAGAAAAAAAAAATTGCCTAATATTCAGGTTCGATCCAGACTGTCTGGGTTTCACAAAGGTTACACAGTGTTTGCCAGGTTACTGGGTTAGAAAGCAACTCATCAGATGTCTGCTGCTAGACAGACTGCAGCATCTGCAGGATGATTCACGCAGGGGGCTGAGGGCAGCTGGGCTTTCACATCCTGAACCTCCCCAGAGACCTCCCTTCCACTGCAGCCAAAGGATGTTTCTCCTGACACTTCCTCGTCACAGACAGCAGGAGCTGGGTGTCTAACCAGTGGTCTGGAGAGTGCAGAAATGTGCTGATATGATTTAGGACGGGAAAAATCTTTAAACTTTGAGACAAAATCATGTTTGCTTTTGAGCTTCAGTACCAAATGTGTGTGAAGAGCAGGAAGCACTAAAGCACCTCCCTCAAATATCCTTGCTGTTTTTAAACTTAATAAACTGATGTGCCTGACACAATGACAGAACATTTTAAAGTTGCTTTGCAGAATGGACTCCAGTCCTGTAATGGGATGGAGGTTAGGAGGTTTCATTGTTAAGGACAGCCAGTGCTCAGTTGTTTTTTTCTGACTGTACTGCAAGCACTTGGGAGACAAATGATGTGCTTTAGATGAGTATAGCCATGGATTATTTTGTTCATTTCCTGAATAGAAGGGAAATTTAAACCATACTTGGCTTAGGAGCACAAAACTATTGGTACATCTGGAAGCAAAAATGAAAACCACCTCAAAGAGCTCCAACAAAAGTGTGAAGGAAATGAACTTTATCCTATGGTGATCAGAAAGGATATCACAGGACACACTGAAGAATTAATGAAACACACTTCAGGAACCAAGGCTGCGTGACAGGAGGCTGGTTATAACCAGGTTTGCTCAGTAAAATATTAAAAGCCATTTCTCCCTACCCATTTACTTTGACTTACTACAGAGCACTTTAGAAAGGGTAAGAGACTAATAGGTAGTGAAGAGGTTTTGACTGCAGTGTGCAATAGAAGGTAATAGCATGAAAGTTCTGCAGAGAAAATCTGTTCAGAGAGTGTAAATCAAACAGGGTTGCCCCAGAAACAGGCCTTTCAGTAAAGTTGATGTGTTTCAAACAACATTTCATACATCAGTGTTTGTTTTAGAAAGGGAATTGTTTTAAAAATATCAAAATGGCATATTGCACTATTTTATTTATTTTTACTTTCAAAGGGCTTTCAATAACACTAAAATATTGCAATGTTTATTCAAATATTTTGTGGGTTGGAATGTGACCACAGCTTTTTTTACCAGAAGATCTTTCTCTCACAAATGGATCTCATGGATCATTTCTGAATGTCAACTTTTTCTTTCCTCTCTGCATTAAGAGTGACAAAGGGGGAAAAAAGAAGAGGTTAAGTGGAAATTCATTCTCTAACAATTTTTTTTTCTGTGTGATTCACTTGCTGGTCTTAAACTTGTACTCTGCTGTATTTTGCAAATAATGCAAGGTTATCCCGATGATACCCTACTTGTTGCTACTCATCATCTACCCAGAAACAAATAGAAAAAGCACCCAGAGAAGCAGCAGGGCTTAGTCATGCTCCTCCAGGTCTTTGGTGACCTTCAAGTGGGGCTGAGTCACCGAAACGCTCAACTGAGTGCACTGGAGCAGACAATGAGGGCACTGCTTCGTTCTTGGACTAGAGCTGGGCACAGGCAGTGCTCTCACTGCTCTGAAGATCAGAGAATTCTGCTTCTCCTTCAGGCATGGCCTTTCCCAAGGCTAACCTGAGATGAGCCAGGTGATCACCATGCCTGCCAAAGGGCTGTGCATTGCCTGTGAAGGCAGAGCACTCAGAAATTAACTAGTCTTGCCTGAATAACTTGTCTCAAAGCTGTCGTTATTGTGAGTGTTAACTGCTAGCCCCATGTTTAATGATCAGTATGTAATGTTGAAATAGATGGATGATAGGTCACAGCCTTAAGTGAGGTAAAATCCCATGGAAATGTCAAATAGGTTTTTAAAAAAGTAATAAAAATAATACAGAACAGCACAGCACCTGGATTGTTCACTTTTATATCTCAGAAACAGGAAAATTCTTATAATATTTTTTTTAACAGACTAGATTAAGTCTGGGAAAGAGGTGGGTGTTTGCACACAAGATTGTGGTATGATTTTTTTAAAAGTACTTACTCAAAACTCACTGTTTTGAGAACCATCAAATTAGAGAGTAACACACAAATCACTGAATTTCTCAGTCATTCAGGCTGACACAAGCACTTATTTTCCATTCCAGTTAGCAGATTTCCAGATTTTTCTAAGTCCTAAGCTGTGCTGAAATGTTGGAAAACATTTTTGGTAAAGTTTATTGAGCTATCTGAGGGTTCATTAGGTTATCTTTTAATTGGCGATGGGTGAACCGTGACAAATTTAGAGATCTGAGTGACTCAAAAGAGAACTGCTATGGTTAATATGCCTTCAGAGAAACTTTGTTGCTACAAGATATACAGTGGAGCACTCAACAGGGTGAATTCAATGTGGTGACATTGTTCACAAAAAGCAACCCTGTGGAAGAGCCATAAATGTGAATCCTATGTATTATTGCTTAATTCTGTTATATATTACCACAGTTAGGCTACTTTGCATTAAATTTCAGTATGTATTTGAGATTTTAGTCCTTAGTTGGTAATCCAGTGTTTTGAGAACTGTAGAAGAGAGAAAAAGACACAGAAGAAAATTCTAGAGATATTCTTGAGTAAAAAAGCTAACAATAAAAGTGATAAACTTCAAAAACCACTATTTCATGCTCAATCCAAGCTAGAAACTAGTCTTCCTAAAGTGAGCCTCAGCTCCCCAATAGAATAATTAAATGGATATTTCTAGCTAGAATGTTTTACATTATATCACAGCATTTTAACAGTTCACTATGTCTAGGAATGACTCTGACTGTTCCTAATTTGTCTTGAAGGAGGATATTGGTCTGGTGGGTTTTTTTTTGGTTTTTTTTTTTTNTTTTTTTTGGTTGTTTATTTAATTGGCACGAGAAGGAATATTTGGAACCACCTAGGGGTGTAGGATTTGGGAAGCAGTCCTGTTATCAGCACCAGGGTGAGTGAAGATGAAAATGCTGTGAAGCAGGTAGAGTGCAGCTTGTGAAGCTGACCATGGTGTTCATGGAGCGTTCAGTGCCACAGCACCACCCAGGCCCAGAGGGCTGGGCTGGGGACAGAACCACCAGCCCCCCTCCCACCAGCTGCCTGGGCTGGCAGGTCCTGCTCCTGGTCTCGCAGGCAGCAGTGATCAGTGTGCTGAGACACAGCAAAGGGCAGCGAGCGAGCTGTGGGTCTGGGAGCCAGCCCTCCCCGGTGCCCTGGTGCTGTGGTAGGGGCTTACCAGGGTGAGGGCACAGACTCCTGTGTTTCAGCTCCTACATCTCCTGCAGCAGCTGGAAACAACTACCCTGCTGAAACTCCCAGCCTACTCTGAGGGCTTCCTGTTACTGCTTGCTGCTGTTACTGACGTAGTCTCTACAGCCCTGATAATCTTTTGGCAGTTCTTGTTGCTGACATCTTTAAATGGGAATCCTTTAAAGATGTGCCTTTTTCATGTTTTGCTCCCACTCTCAGCTGCCAGCGTTTCTAATATCAACTTGAAGTTGTTATTTCTTCCCTAAGTCTGCAAGTTACTCCTACACTACTCCCATAGTCTTGCAGTTTCTACGATTGTGCAATGCTCCACAGTTCTGAGCACACAGACCATTTCTTGTGCAGGATGTGAAGCCCACCACAAAAGGCTACGGTCTTAGAAAGGAACTGTTTTCATTTTAGTACAGACTTTCATAAGTGGATTAAGAGTCTAATGAGTAAACAGAGGTCCTGACCCTAGAGATGCTTTTTAAGATCTTTGAGATGTCTGTTTAACAGAGCTTGAAAGAAATCTCATGGTGGCCTTACAGTAAATCAAACAATCCCTTTCCCTGTGCTCTCATTTGTGGTTTGAATCAGTTACAATGAGCCTGTTTTCAGGGGCGGAAACAGGTGTTTGGGATGGTGGTGGATAGAATTCAAAGCCCTTTTATGAATGCAGCTTCAGAGAAAATATGGTAAAAGGTCTGTGGCTGACCTGCACTTGGAAACAGGATATAAATCCAGCAGGCACAGCCCAAGCTGCTTGTAACCAGCTTGGTCTGATAGTGAGTAGTATTCATTTGAAAAAGTGCAAAAAGGTACAAAAAGTCACTAATAGTAACACAGAATATTGACTGTGTTGCAGTGGTTTCATGAAGATGGAGCAATAAATCCAGACCTGGAGAGCTCTGTCTGTTTGTGCAAGAGCACAACATCCAGCTCCTGGAAGGCCAAGGAAAGGACAAATTTGGATTACTTCAGTGTCCCTTGGACACCTCTGGACACTGGCACAAAGCAAAGATGCTGTGCATCTTCTCTGCTCTGCTCCTGGCTGTGAGTGAGCAGTCAAGTGGGGATTCTGCCAAGAGAGAGTGAGCGCAGCCTGGACTCTGACCAGAATCAATTCCACAAAGTGATTTTTTCTTCGTACAAGGTATTTGCAATCACTCAGTACTATCAACTCAGGAATGTGAGAATACAAACAACCAGCTGTGACCCAGCTCTATGGGAGAATTACTTTTAAGAAACTAGTAGCAACGATAATGTTCTGTGTCTTCTGTGACCCAGAAAAAGGAGCACGCTCCTTTCAGTGGTTTTCTGTATCAGACACTGGTTCAGTAGTTTGTTTCTGCAGGCTTGTTTATAGCTTTAGAAATTAATCTAACTCATGGAACCTTCCCAAAACCATACTGTGGGCAAGAACTTGCTTTCCAGTCTAAGTGCCATGTCTTTAGCAAAGAAACTGGAAAATGCAAGCAGTATGCCTTTCAGTGGTCTCAGGCTTGAGCTGTTTTAAGTTTGGAGCTGGATAACAAAGGTTGACACAAATGATCCAGCAAAAATGGTGCAGGATAGGAAAAAGCTTTCATAAAGCATGAAGTTCAATGCAGTATTTATTTGGAAAAGTAGTTCATCCTCAGGAACAAACAGCAAGAAAACATGAAATAACATATCATCCATTAAACATCACTTTCACATGTGCATGCCATTACAAGAAAAGGCTGCACAAAACATTCAGCAGAATATTTGCCTTCCCAGACACACATTAAGTTGCTGATAAAGGAATTTAAACTTGAAGGCTGGTTTTGTCTTGGTCTAGAGGAGCATGCAAGGGCACAAACCCTGAGATCTGAGTGTGCAGGACAAGCACATGATAATGTATCTGCAGACTACCTCCCAGAGCAAGCAGATGGCTGCCACAGACAGAGAAGAAATGTAAACTCAGCTCAGCTGACCTCCACGAGCAACTGTGGCAAATCGCTTTAATGCTGGTGCTGGTGGTACTGCACATATTTTTCCCAAGCAACCAGCAGGACTCTCATTTTGACTGGTGTGTTAGGGCCAGATGTCTCCTTTCAATATCCCTTGCCAAAGTCTCAGTCCACCCCTGAAAACTGATGCAAAGAGGGAATGCCTAACTGGGAGAAGTGCTGAATCTGCACCAGAGAGGCTGCTGGGTGTGGACTGGATCCTGGGAACTGCGTGAGCCAAGTGGCACTCTGCTATGCAGATCACAATGTTTGGGACATTACATCTCTGGCCCGTGTGGCAAATGTCATAAACCTCCAGTGTTTTGGAACATTTTAAACTGAATTTCTTAAAAGCTTTGGTTAGTGTTTTGCACTATTTAAAATAAAGTGTTCAGCAGAGCTGAAATTTATTAATTTTGAAAACTAAGCCATCTGGAGCCTTAGCTGCTTAATTACAACAGAAATAGTCATGAATGAACACTTTTTATTTTCTAGTGCAGGATTCAGAGTGTGTTTGAACCTTTCTACTTCTTGATTAAAAAAAAAAAAAAAAGGGGACGTGGAAGCAGTCATGTTATGCTACTCTTTCATCATTTTCTTGTTTTCACAGAGTAAGAAAACCCAAAAAACCGAGGAACAAACCCTTCGACCCAAACCCACAGAACACAAAACTTAACTAGTGATAAAATTCAATCTCTCTTTACAAAGCAGAGATGACAACTATGACCACATATAGTTGAATATGGAAGAAAAATAAAGAAGGATGTTTTGCTTCTTGTTCTGTTATTTAATTTAATGCAATTTTCCCCCACAGGGTTGTAAATCATTTGTCTTTTTGTGCTTTCTGTCATTCTAAGAATTGTTGATCCCAGGGCAAACCCCAACTTGAAACAATGTGGGCTTGATGAGTTTACTCTGCTTGAAACAAGGAACCCTTTGTCCTGTATGCCCTAGGCTACTTAAAACACAATGCCCCTGTCCTGCTTTGCCGTGAGACCTTCAGTCAACATTCCGCTTGGTTTATGACAACTGAACCAACAATTAGGCCTGAGGCATTCAAACATGACATTTGAAATAGAGGGTGCATTGACGTATATGAGCCCTGTGGTGTGCTACTCTTGTCTCCTGCTATATGAAGGTGCAAAGTTAAATTTAGAAGTTGCTGCTACAACCCATCGTTTTTCACAGCTGTGTTTTCACTCTCTCTGTTTTGTGGAAGAGAGTGCGATTTAGAAGATGCACTATTTATTCCGAGTTTTTCTGCATATTTGAGAGGGGAATTTTACCAAACATTTTTACAAATGTCTCCCTCCTCTCACATGATGCCACAGCACTGGTTTAAGCACCCTTCCACATCGTCCCAGGATATGTCTCAGCCCTGAAGCTATTCCCAGTTGCATGCTGATAAAGAACAAATGCTGCCTAACAGGTTTGTCTCGAAGAGAAACTGTCTGATACTGCAGATTCCCACAGCCTGCAGTGCCTGCTCCACTGAAATTCAGGCGCTCCAGGTGCTGGTGTGACTAGTCAGGGGTGCTCGCGTTCTGCATTCATGCCAGCCCTCAATTCACGTCTGTACCAGCGACAGGGAAGGCTGAGTTCAGGCAGAACCAGGTGGTTAAAGAGGAGCCACGAAGCAGGATAAATCACTGTTTCTGCACATCAGGACCTCTGGCCATACCTGAAGGAAGGTCACTTAGCAGACCCTGTGGGTGGGAGGTGGGGCTGCTGCCAGCTCCTCTACAGTCATTTCTGCTGGCAGTGGGCAAAATAGGTCTGTGCTGGGAAGGCCACACCTGGGTGAATGGCTGCATGTAGGCTGCATTGTTATCAGCAATATCATTTGAGTGGTTATTTCCAGGAACAATAGTTTTCAGTGTGCCAAAAAGCATATTGTTGAGATTCGAAGACCAGATGGACCACTAACAATCAGTATTAAAACAGGATGGGGCGGGGAAGCCCACTGCAGCCTGCAGTTTTTATCAACTGTCAGAGTGACAGGAGGTCAACTTTTTAGGGGAAACTGAGGTTTCCCCTAAAAATCCAATTAATTTATTTCAGTGTAGACAGCAAATCAGTGACAGAGGAGAACTAAATTCTTCATTCCTTATGTTCAAAGTGTTAGGTCACAGTGCCTTGCATCATCAGGTAATAAATGCCTTGGAGATCTCTGCTTCCTGCCCATCTGGTAATAGGCCATGACTAGTTTTGAAACCTGTATAATGTGACATGTATTATACAGCATTCTTCAAAGGCTCAACCTTACGTCATTCCAGCAGAGTGGCTGAAAGTCACTGAATTTTGATAGCTCAAATAGGCTAATTTTCTGTATTTTTCATATTACAATAAGCCTAAACATTCAGATACCAATCGTGTGCTATGAAGTTAGTGCAAAATTAAATTTGCACTTGCCCATCTGATTCAAGGGGAGTGTGAAATGTATTTGTCGCACCATTTTCATGTGTCATAGTGGCTCGCTCAGTGTGACTTCCTGGAATAGAACCAACTGGCTGATAAGAGTGACTAGCATTCAGGGCTCCTACCACAGCAGCCAGCAACAAAAAAACTCCAACAAAACAACCCCAACCCCAAAACAACCAGAACCCCCAAACCAACCCCCTCCCTAGAAGCACTGGAAAGAAATAAAACACCAAGAAAACCAGGCTGTGTAGAAGACAAGCATTTCTTTACTCTTTATTAGCTCCTCTTTAACATGTCCCCAGAAGAAAGCAATACCTGAGCCATGGGGAGCTGTATTGCAGAAACATTTGACAGATAAATACTCCAGCAACAAGATATCTCACAATGATTCGGGTTTTGCCATATTTTTCCATGGGGTATTCCATGAGATATCAGCAAGATGAGTGACTGCTACACAAATCAGCATCACAAGGTTTTATTCTTACTATGCTTCAGTTTCCTGTTTCATTTGCTAAAGCTGTGCCTCACTAAAATGATGTCATTTTAGCCAGTGTAAGTGAGGTAACTGAGGATGCAATGTCTTGCTAAAGTGCATGCAGCAAAGCATACAGACATATATTTATCTTTAAGAAGGTGAGTTATTCCAGTAAATTAAGCAGTGCTGAAACTGAGTGTCTGAAGTCAAGCTCAGACTTTTTCACTTGGAATGACCAAGTTGCCACTGCATATTTTTCCCTTTTTTTGCTCCCATGTGTGTCTCCTGCTTAAATCACATGCTCTGTTTGTACACCAATGTTCAATAGGTGAAATATTCAGCTGCTACAGTCACTGACAGCACCTCAGCTCTTCAGGGTACTGAAACAAGTTTTGGTCTTCTCAGATCATTGTTACTCCAGGAGATGACAAAGAAAATCAAAACAATCCCTCTGTAATGCTCAAAAACCTAGTCTCTTTGGCTTCTCAGGCTAGCAAACAACTGCTTCTAAGATTTTTTCTCAGCATGTGTCATCTTGCTGGATGCTCCCCAAGAGTGAGTGGAAACAGCATTAACAGCAGTTTATCTGCAACAGGATTGCCAGACTTACGATAGTTCTTGGGGGTGGATCACTCCATCGTGCTCCAGTGGAAGATACCTGCTTAAGAGAAGGAAATCTCCCCTGCAACTTGAGATTTTTCCTACTGTGTTGCACAGGCTGCTGTCTCTGTTTTCTAATCCACTCTGCCCTCAGCTGCTTTTTTATTGTGTTATTCTGGCACTGGTATGGGACCTGCTTAATAGTCTGGACTTCTGTGTTGAAATGTTTCACCTTTCCTCCTTCCCTCCCCCAAGTCTGTAGCCACATACAGCTTTCTTCCCGGAAAGCAGTTTCATATGCCCTCCTGTTTTTCTGGTTCCCTATCTTCTTAACCCATGAATTCAAGGGATTTTTACACATGTAAAAATATCCTCTCTTTCTCCATGGTTAGAGTTTGTAAGAGAAAAGCACAGCAGAGAGAAATCAATACTTTATTAAAAAAGAAGGAATGAAGAAGTGTTTTCAGGAGAGAGAGAGCAGAATGTCTACACTGAGTTGGAGCTGCATGTGGCTGGTTTTCCTACTTTTGTCCCTAAAACTGTTCCTGTATTAGGACTACAATGCTTTGCTTAGCTGTCAAAGGCATTTAATGTATGGGAACTACATTTCCTTAAGACACCTTCTGTCTGTCAAATTCAGTGAAAGTTGACCAAAAAGAAACGTTATTGCGAGTAGTGAGGATGATGAGGAGCAAAGAAGTCATATGGATCTTCTTTTCCATATCAAGCAAACAAACCAGCCCACAGAGACACAGACACACACTTCCCTAAACTCCAAAATCATCTGACCTCAAGGGTTTTTTGGACTTAACACCCTCTTCTGTAAATGAAAATTACAGTCTACGATGTCTGAGTAGCAGAGATGACATTTCACGTGTAAACATAATTTAACTGTTTGACATCTGGATGAAAAAAAATTACATGCAATATGCTAATATAAAGAAAATAACAGTGAGCTTTGACTCAACCCTTTACAGTGTAATTTTATCTTGTAGACAACTGCATTTTGGTATTTTGAATTTAAAATTAAATATTGGAAGGAGAAAGAGGTCAACTGCACTTTAATTTCCCAGCAAAACAAATCACTACAGAATAATAACATGAATTTAGGTAAAGTACAGCAGGAGGTCTGAACTCTGCCTTGTATTTAGCTTTGCTGACCTTTGGCTTAGAACTGCACATTCCCACTCCACTTACTATATCTATTTGTTGAGGTTATTTTTTTTTTTTTCCTGAAGTTACTGCTTTTACAAACAATCTCTGGACCAAGGATGTTTGCCTCAAGAGTTTACTCAATTACTTACAGTGCTAATGCAGAAAAGCATTATATTCTGAAGAAGACATATAATTAATTAACATCTTCCTTATCGCTGCCTTTTTCACATTTTAATCCCATTGTCAAGGGTGTTCTCATTCAATAATACCTTGGGCAAGTGAGTTTGCACCACTCAAAACCACATCTTTTACTGTCCGAAAATTGTGTGTTATTCTGATTGAATAAGAAACTTCACATTAATGTGATGTCACATCCCTTAGCCTTAATAGTTACTTTGATGTTTATCTGAAAATACACCAGTCACCTGGACTTTCTTAGAGTTTCTTCTGCCATTGCATAGGCCAGTAAGTTTACGTCTAGGAGAAATTCATTGCCTCTGTGTTATTTTTTTGCTGATTACTCTCTCTCCCTAAGTCACAAATCACTTATTTCATTAAAATTTGCAAATGGGTTTCTCAGACTAATCAGTCCCAAAACACCAGTTTAGTTAGTGATACTGAGATAAACACATCACCTTCACATGCTGAGCCAAAAAATTTGCCAGCTTGCGCTATATAGATGTTTCCTAAAGTGTCTATGACGTTGAAAATATAGAATTTTCATTTCTTATATTACAAACTAACATAGTATCAAATAGACTTTCCATATCTTTAACTAATTTACACTTAATTTCAATGGGGGTATCCTAGAAAAACACGTGGACTGAGACGGACAGTGCCTTCTTCATACCATGTAAATTCTGTACAACAGGCTCTACCCAAATAAAATATAATTCAGGATGCAATGGCGAACAGGCACGGTGATCTTTTTTCTTCCCAGCATCTTCCTGCCCCCTTTTTTCTGCCTCTGAACAATAAGTTGAACAGAATGTCTGTGCTAGGCAGGGCAGGTGCTCTCAGTGTTCCAGTCCTTTTTGGGAAGGAAGAGCATAGTTACCCTCCCTGTTTCCTGTGCAGCTGTGTCTCCCTGAAGGAAGGGGTTTCATCTTCACACGGAGCCAGACAAAATCCCTTTGCAAAAGGGGTGGCAAAGGCACCCACTGCCGTCAGGTATGAACACATTCTATGCAAATAGAATGCAAATAAATCAATTTCATCTGCCTATGGTACTGATGAGGGTTGCGATCTCTGGAGGAGCAATCTAGAGGAAACTCATGAAAGAAACCCTTTTGGCATATTCCGTCAACAATGTTTTGATCTCCCATATGGAAATTAGTATTTCTGAAAGCAGGTTCCAAACAGATAAAGACATTTTGATTACTTATGCTAAGTCATGGCGGAAAACTGACAACCAAAGAGCTCAGGTGAAAAAAAGCAAACATGCAGTGCTAAGTGAGAAGTGATGGGTTTCACTAATTCATACCTTAAACTTGCCTAGGATATCTCACGTCAAGCTCTTAATTTTCTTATTTAGCATTTCTTATGTCTCAAGGCCCACAGATAATGTTTGGTGACAATGGCATGTGAAGACACAACAGTATTTATGAAGCATTTAGGAGAAAGAAGATTGCCAGGATCTTTTAAAAGTGTTTTTAGTAAACTATACTGATTTTTATTGATTCATTCGGACTGACCATGTTAGAATTGACCTGTTAAAACTCCATGGCTCTTTTCAAGGAACTTTTAATAGTTTCATGCCTAATATTAAAAAAAAGAAGTAACATTAAAAGCATGAATGATATCTGCATTTATAAAGGAAAGAATGTGATAGAGTTATATATATTTTTCAAATGGGAAAAAACTAATTCACTTCCATTTGGTAAGAGTTGGCTGCAAATATTGTCAAAAAAATTACAGCTGGTTTTGAGTTCTCTAATGAGAAAGAGAACTTGAAATCATATAATTTACTTTAAATGTTTCAAAAATAGGTCAAACTGACTGAAATTAATTTAATGAAAGAATATTTTACTCGTGTACTAAAACCTTGGGGTCTGTTGTCTCCCATACATATTTGTGATGCCCTCATGTATGTTCAATTACTTGAGCATACATGATAAACTCTGGACTTTCCAGCTTATGTCTTAATGAAAATGGTGCTTGATAGAATGTACAGAGTTGAACTCACCAGAGATCAGAAACAAACC